>RAOC01000027.1:0-355343 GCA_009804845.1 Neurospora sp. FGSC 26637
AGTCTGAGTGTGTTTACCTGATATCAAGTTGGAACGGCTTGAAACGGCCCCCTATCGTAGCGCAGTTCGGACACTTCCGACGGGCTCCTTGCTCAAGCATCAGAACATCGACGCATGCCCGGCACAAGCCGCATATGCATTCCGTGCACAGTTTGTGGACCCGATCCTCTGATAAGATGCGTGGAGGAACATGTTGTATTATTCCTGCCAGAGAGGGAGGGGACGTGTAAAGGTGGAAATGGAGAAATGTCAAGCGAGAGAAACAGAAACATCATCCACTTTTGGGATTTTACTGTGTACCCATCACGGCATCACATCCTCCATTCCTCCCCCCATCATTCATCCGCGTCAGCGATGCCCACCCCTGTGGAAGATCCGAGGCTCGAACAGGGAGGTGTAGGGGCCACACAGGTAAAATACAGGTACCTGCCCCATCATTTCAGAGATGGTACCTGTGCGTATGTAACGATTTCAGGTTCCAGTTCCTTTCATGGAAGTACGTTGAGACCCGAGACGAGACCAAGAGACGGACGGACGGACGGGCGGGAGTGATGGAGATATATGTACCTACCTTCTAGTTCCACTTTCCATTGCATGCATGCATGCGTGCATTGCATACTTAGGAGACTTCATGTTTCAATGACTGAACGATGGCATCGGGATATGGAAGAACACTGGAAGAGCAAGAGAGCTAGCAAGTGGAAGTCAGTCAGTCAATCATCAACCAGCCAATAAATAGTTATCACGTCCGCATGCCTCAAATACCACGGCAGTGCCAGCCAGTCTCGGTGATAGTTAGTTACTACCTACTACCTCTATATGAATTATCATGTTTTGTATCTTCGGCTGGCTGTTTGACCTCTCTTGTGTTTTTTTGGGGTATTTATTTTTTAATTTTTATTTATTCATTTTCCCCTCGTCCACATACAAGGTAGATAGGTACTCCGGACCCTCATCCTCATTCTCAGCTTCAGCTTCATCTTTACCGTCACTGATTCGATTCGTTGGCGTTAATAGACAGAATAGACAGACAGGCCTGGCTGGGTGTTTGCTGCTGCTGCTGCTCACTGCTCACTCCCAGTCCCCCCCACAAGACACTCAATAAAAACAGTCAGTCAGTTATTCCACAATTTGAATTCCTCCCTAGAAGGTACTACCTAATCTGCCCAATATAGAAGAGATTGTCAGTCAGGTAACTAAAACGTCTTTCTTACCTGTTACGTTCGTTCGCGTCGTCCCGTCGGCCAATGGATAGATAGATAGATAGATAGATAGATAGTTAGCTCCTTCCTCCTTGTCGTATCGTCACTTCATCCCGTCGTGAGTTTGTTTCTCCGAGAAACCTCCTTCCTTCCGAGAACCACACGTGTTCCTCGTAAATCTAATCTAACGTGAGCGCGCCGGAACGTCGTCCAAGTGCAGTTGCATCCATCCCTCTCTCTAAGGTAGTCAAACGAAAGGAGATGAGGTGATTGATGCCAATTCGAAGCTAGTCCAGTCAGGAGGGGGTAAAATGTAAATATCAAGCTTCACTCACTCACACGGTTAGCACAGCGAGTTAACAGCTCAACCAAGGTAATCAATCAATCAGGGCGAAACAATTAGGTAGCAAAACGTCCCGTCGGTTGTAACAGCCCCCCCACTTACACAGTAATCGCACGCACGCAACGGGCCACTCACTCCCCAGACACTATTTGTCGATGTATCGAAATCGATCAAAGAGTACATACATTAGACAGCAGACTCCAGAAGTTCCAAATTCAAATTCCAAATTCCAAATGCTCGCCATGTACTGTACTATACAAATTGTTTTATCGCCTATCCACTTGCACCCTTATGTGAAGTGTACCATACCTTACTATATCCACGCCTGCCGAGCCTGCTTCTCTCTCTCTCTCTCTCTCTCTAGTCACTAGTGTATGTATCAAGACCGTACCATATTCAGACCGTCCTGTTTCCGGTCCAGCCCGGCCAGCGTATGAAGGGAGTGCCATCTTTGGCTCTTCCCAATCCTGTTTGTCTGTCTGTATTCTTCCTCTTTTTCTTCCTCTCAGGGTTCTTATCCAGTCATCTGTATCTGTGTATCTGTATCTGTATCTGTATCTGTATCTGTATCTGTATCTGTATCTGTATACTTGATTCAGAGAATAGTAGTCCTCCCTTGCTCCTGTGCCGCCCTCAAAGCATCAACCTCTCTCTGCAACGCATCCAAATCGGCCAGGATATCCTTAGCTGCCGACTCTCTTCTCGTCACGTCTTCCTCGTCCTCGTTGCCGTCGACGAATCCCTGCTCTTGTACCTTGGTATCTGCGGTTGCAAGCTCCATTCCATCTGGAAGACCTCTCGGTTCCTCGCCTAATGCCAGCGATGCTTCCAGGAATCGCGCACCAGCACCACCCAATCCTGGAGCTGGAGCAGCAGGTGGTGGACGAACAGGAGCAGGTGACTCAACAGTTCCCGGAGCAGGTGCAGGATTGCCGCTATCGACACTCCCGCTTCCCGAGACCGATCGCCTGTGACTCCCCCTCGGCCGCGGTCTGGGTGGTGGTGGCGGGGCATGATTCGGGCTCGGGGCAATCGGTGCCGGGGATGCCAATCCGATTGGTTCCCTACTCCTACCACTGTCCGCCCTGCGCACAGTACCCGGCGTTGAAGGGGTGCCCGACCGGACTGATTTGTTCCTCGCTGGGGGAGGTGGAGGAGGGGCTAGCCTGCCGCTTCCGCTAAAGGTCCTACCATGTCCAGGTTGGTTGAAGCTGCTGATGCTAGCGGTTTCGGGGTTGTTGGAGGAATTGGCAGGGGTGCTAGGTCGGCTGCTCTGCGCTGACCCAGAGGCCGGTTGAGCTGCCAACCCAGGAAATTCTGTGCCCTCGGCCCCAGCAGACGCGACTGCAGGCGAACTGATGCCAATTCCCAATCCTGCCGTCGAAGTCGAAGGCCTAGGCACATGTGTCGACCTCCTCGGCGGAGGCGGTGCCGGCGCGCTTGCATTAACCGTGGAACTGGCAACCTGTAGGCTCGATGACCTTGAGCGGATCGAGTCCATGGAAGAGCGTTTGGGTTCCTCCTCCAGACGAGACGCTTGTGGTGTGGCCACGGGTGTAGACACAGACCCCGAGACAGATACCTTGGTCTCTGAACGGCCGTGAGTCGATCGCCTGGGTGGAGGGGGCGGCTTTCTTGGGGCTTGTGAAGGAGGCGGTGTGGCCGTTGTTGGGTTTGTCTCTTGCCCCAACTCCAGGACCTTGCCGGCGGCTTCATGGTCGAATGGGCTTTCCAGGTCTTCCTCGCCTGGAGACCTAAGTGGCGGCGGTGGCGGTGTTTTGTTTACGTCCGAAGGCTGTTCTGAAAACGGCGAAGCCAACACCCGGGACGCGCGGGCAGATGATGACGAAGACGATGGTCTCGGGGCGACTGGCGTAGGGTTAGGGTCCACTTTGATCAACTTCCCATGCCTCGAGCTAGGCGGCGGCGGCGGCGGCGCTTTGCTCCTCGACGTTCCTGATGTCTGAAGTGTTGGGTGTGTTCGCTGCGACTGTGATTCTTCCCTTTCCTGTTCCGGAATCCCGTGGGATGTCCGGGACGGGTCTTGGGAAGTTAAAGTCGACGAAGCATCGGTCCGTGGTGGTTGCACCGTTCCTCCTGCTTGGCCTGTTAGAAGGAGCCGTCGGAAGGAATCAACGTCTAACGAGCCCTTTTCTCCTGGTACCGCACCACCGGGACTCTGTGTTGAGGTGGGAGGCGGCACCTGGGCAAAGGGATCCGTGACATTTATTTCGTCATCACTTGAACTGCTTCCGGCCGTATCTTCCTCCACTGGCGGATATGTATCGGGTTCTTCCTCCGACTCGGGAGATGGCGGGGGTGACTGTACGCGGACTTTCTTCACGACCTTTGGTTTATGGAAGCTTGTCTTTGGAGGTGGTTCGCTGGACTGGCCAAGAGACTGGAAAGAGTTGCGGAAGTCATCGCTGGACGGGAGTGCCGGTGGCGTAGGGTCTAACGAAGACGAGGAAGAGGTAGGAAGGGGGTCGAAGGCGTGGGCGAAGGCGTTATCGGCCAGCTGAATGGGAGGGTTCGAAGTCAGAGTCGATGTAGTTGACGCGCCGGCTTGTTTGCGCCGAAACGGGTTGTTAGTGCTGGCCATTGTGTCGATCGTTTTGTTGTCCGTGGTTTGGTCTTTTGGTCGACTTGCTGCTTGCTTGAGTGGCAGGGTGCTAGCAACCCATTGTCATGTGGCGGCTATCTTTTGCATTCCACTCTGTGCTGGCACCGGAGCTGAAATGTTTCATCAATGGATGGCCGTGATGATTGGAGGCGTTAGAGGTAATCACAAACCGGTAAGCTCGGCAGGCGGTTGCGGGGATCGGGGGCAGGAGCTTAAGCGAGATATGGCTGCCTGGCCGTTCGTCGTTGTTGTTGTTGTCTCGCGCGTAATGGTTGTGAATGGATGATGCGTCGTGCGCGGGATGCCGGTGAATCGGGCATTGAGGTATACAGTTTATGTGGGTCTCTTCGAACAAAGAATTGGGGGAGTGGGTCTGAGAGCTGAGACTATAAGTTACAGGCATTTATTACAGATCGATTCCCTTCACCCCCCTTGTCGAAAACTCCTGTAAGTACCACGCTACTTAACGAACCTTCCAGGGGTGAACTGTACACTACCGTAGTTACTATTAGCTCCGTGTCGCGACAGGAAGAACGAACTCCATTGAATATATAACCACGACCTTACCCTCCCTTCCGTTGTCGCTATTATGGTTCTCACTCGAGCTCAGTCATTGTTGGCGCTAAAAAATCAACGGGCTTCTACAATCAACCAGACCTCGTCTCATCAGGTATGCCTTCTCTCGTTGTGATGGTTCGCAAGCTAAATTTGGTCTCAGGATCTGCCCGCGCCTGTTCAAAATAGAGGACGCAAGCGCAAGCAATCGATTGAGAACGCGCTCGAGCCCGGCCCCGGCCCAGCCCCGAAGAAACAACGCAAGCGCAAGCAATCGATCGAGAACGCGCTCGAGCCCGGCCCCGGCCCAGCCCCGAAGCAACAACGCAAACACGTTGACCCCATTGCATTCTGGGTGGAGCACGGACACTTCCCAGAGGAGCAGGACTGGCCCGAAGAGACATCGGAGATGGAGTCCTACCGTGCTCTACTTCCGCGCAGGATATCTCCACCCCGTAACCGACCGAACTCTCTCAACACGACCACGGCGCCCAATACTATCACGACCACGGAGCCCGGGCCGAAGGGGGATTACCGAAAGCGGCTCTTTCTGACCATTCTCGAGTCCAACTGCAGCTATATGAACGAGGATGAGCTAGGATTAGCCAGCGCCAGCAGCGATCTTTGTCGGACTCTCCTCGAAAACCCGCAGCCAATTCCAAGTGATACACTCTTCCGAGACGATGCCTTCAGAACAACCTGCTTGAACCTTCGCGACAAAAATGAGGCGCGGGTGGTTCAAGATATCGGTGCGCTTATTGTCCCTAGAGCCGAAACTCTTTGTACATTAGGTGCAAAGCACCTTGCTGTCCTAACGGAGAGTGTTCACGAAGGGTGGAGTTGTGCATATCCCCTTTGTAATCCCCGTCCACAACCTGACTACGCTGTGGGATTTAAGCGTAAGGCGTTCACCAAGGACCAACTCGACAAATTATCACCATTCATTGGCAAGAGACTCGACGAGGAACTATCACTCTTTTTGGCCACACGCTATATGTACTTCCCATTCCTAACCTGTGAGGTGAAGTACGGCATCGCCGGGTTCGAAATTGCAGACCGGCAGAATGCCCATAGTATGACCCTTGCGGTCCGGGCTATTGTCTCACTCTTCCGTTGTCTCAAGCGCGAGGATGAGGTCAACCGGCAGATTCTCGCCTTCTCCATTTCACATAATGAGGACTCGGTAAAGATCTACGGCCACTACCCGGTGATAAATGGGAAGGATACTGAATACTACCGCTATCCAATCGAGTCGGTTGATTTCACTATAGCAGACGGGAAGAACAAATGGACAGCCTATCGATTCACCAGGAATGTCTACGACATATGGATGCCCGCTCACCTCAAGAAAATCTGTTCTGCCATCGATCAATTGCCGTCAGATTTGGATTTTGATGCCCCACCGCTCTTTGGGGATTTCGGCAACTTGATATCGGATGCCGGCCCCGCTTCAGAGTCCGTCGAACAGGACAGCCGGTCAAGCAACGCTGAGCAGCAAGGTGTCACCCTAGACACGTCGCTTACAAGACCGGAAGCAAGACCGAAGGCGGCAAAAAGGCGGAAGGGTCAAGTCTAGAAGTGGATGGTTTGGATTGGGTACCAAGGATGTAGGTGTTTTTGTCTTTGTTTTTGTCTTTGTTTTTGTCTTTGTTTTTGTCTTTGTTTTTTTACTTCTCCTTTTCCTTTTTTCTCTTGAACAGATCCGCCAGGCACAGCCCGACCGACCATGACAGTAGGCACGGATCCAGCCGTTGTGGAAGGGAGTGTAAGGGAGGACTTCTCATTGTCCCAGAGAAGACGGCCCAGGCAGCTTAGATACCTAGTCATTCTTTTAAGTCGCTACGTTTCCCCAAGCCACTCCAATCAAACTATCATTTTCCTCCAGACTGCCTTCCTTGTTTACTTTGGTGGTCTTTGTCTGTGCCTTCGTTCTTTGTGTACTTGGCGATCTTCGTGCTCTGGCCAACGAGGCAGGCGGGCTTGACGAGGAGCTTCAGTTTGCAGAGATGGAGCTCGCAACCCTTGAGATTGTGCCGCTGCATCATCACTGTGCTAAACTGTATACAGGTCAAAAAGACGCATGCATGCATGACTCTGCGGCCGAAGGGCATGCATGCGGCATTCTGAGTGGCAGAGTATGTAAGGCTCGGTGCGAGCTTTCCTTTGCGCCGTATGTCTAGTCTAGCATATGCTCTCGCAATGGCCAAGCACAGACGGAAGCTGAACTCAACTCGTAACGGGGGCAAGCTTTGGCTTCGTTAGGTAGAAGATGATGATACGGTCTCTAAGGGAGACTAAGACAAGACAGTCTCAAAACTTGGGTAATTACTGTAGCTGCTGCCTACCACCACCATGCGCCCTGTCAAGGAAGGACCTGCTGTGTAATGTAGGCAGATTGAACCCGAGACACCGGTGATGAGCACTTCCTCTGTGTAGGTAGCCTTCTGGCCAGCACTTACTTCCATTGAGGTTTCCAGTGCCTGCACGCGCAATGGTACGGCCGGGGGTACGTCCGGCGGAGGTGTGCTCAACGATAGCGAATATAGACCCAGCATCTGGTCGGTGATAGTTCATCCGGCCTATTTTCGGACGGAGTTTGGCGGTCTTCTGGGAAATCCTCAAGAAGAATATAGTAGAAACAATGCCAACTCGATGAATCAAAAGTCAAAGCTAGCTAGCTAGCTACTCCTGTGAAGGAAAGCGAAGACATATATGCCTGATGATTGGACCAACCGCACCGCCTGCAAGGGCGCAACGCTCCCGATTTCCGCCCACGCAGGAAAGACCCCCGTGGAACTTTTTTGTGGGTCTCCTGCCCATCGTAGTTTATCCCTCTCTCTCCTTCAGCCTTACCACAAGGTTCATATCTTCCGTCTGGCGTGATGAATGACAGCTTTCGTGGGGTATCGGTTCTGCTTTTCGACCGGGGACCTACTCGGAGCGAGGGCTTTCAGTTTACCTACCCTGAGCTACCTCCCTACATAGCTTCCCTTACAGCTCAGGGCAAAGCTAAGACTTGGTGCAAAACGTCCACGTTGCTTCCTGTTTCGAAACTTTGAAACTCTTGCAATCGGGCAGTCAGGTCACGCACGGGTGGCAGTTGTTACATAGCTTTCTGTAAGCTCCGGGTACCCACCCACTGCAATGCTTCACCTATGGAAAGCCAACGGAACGGGTCAAAGTGCAACAACGGTGAACCTTTCTTCACCTCAGCTTCTTCACCTCCACATTCTCCAAGTTCTCTAACTTCTCCAAGTTCTCCAAATTCTCCAAGTTCTCCAACCCGTTCGCCATTGTCCCGCCCGACGGAGTCGAGCAGAAAGAATCCTTTCGCCGCATGCGGGAGGAGGCGCAGTTTGAAGATGATTGCCTTTTTTTTGCTATTTGTAGCTCTTTGCAACTCTACCCGAGCGGTATTCAATCCTTCTTTGTCTGTCTCTTTTGACTGTGTATGTAGGCTGGTTGGTATGGCCGAGGGTGAAAAGCGAGACGGAAGACGGTCCGCTCAGTCTTCCCTCCTCTGATGTGTAACAGTGAGAAGTCGGTTATCAACCCACACCCGGACACAATACCGAGCTTCAACGTGTTTGCAGTTGGCTTCGTTGTCTCGAATTCTTCTATTTGGCGGCTGCTGTGTTTTGCCGGCCCCCAAGAGTCGGGCGGTCATCACGGCAAGATTTGTAAACAAACCTTGAACAGAAAGGGTCCGCAACGATCGCGTCCCGCCCGCCAGCCAGCCCGACCCCCCTCACGTGCCCCTTTGTGCTCGTTCCAGTTCCAGCCAACTCAATCGCTTTCACCACACCCCACAAAATTTGCCAGAAATATTACACAGTCATCAAAAAGGCATTTGCGAATTCGGCCAAAGCGAAAAAGTATCCCATTTGTGGTATAGTACAGATATAATGGAAGCTATCCATGTCCAGACCGCCAGATCATCGCTTCAAGATCCTTCGCTCCCAAACTTCGTATTCATCGAAACCAAATCCTCGCGCTTTTCAGGACTGCACTGCAAAATCCGCCAGGTAACCATGTCAAAATTCAAAGGGCAAAGCGCTTGCTGAGGTTATGGAAGAAAGAAAAAAGTGGTATCGTTCCAAGGCGGATTATATATGCAGTGCAGTATTCAAAAAAAGGCTTTTGGTGTGTATGTCCTTCGCTTCTTTGACACCTTCGAAACCGCCGGTCGCCCGTTTCCAATCATCCATAGGTTGTAGCCCAAACCAGCCGGCCTCTCTCTAACCCTCCGTCGTGTTTCACCACAAACGATTCAACCTCCTCCCCATGAGTAATGTGTGAATCCAAGATACATGAAAGCCAGAAACAAGAAGCTACCCCCCGCGCGCTGTGGCGATGTTGTGAAAAAAGCAAAACGCGTCCAATGAACCCCCCCTTATGTTGATAGTGTTCCCAAGCAATATGATTCCGCCAAACGCCTTTCGAGTAAGCCCGTCACGTCGCAAGTGGTGGTGAAAAAAAATGACTAAAGACATCATGAGAAGACAGCAAGGCGCAAAAGAGACAAAAACAGCATCCTGGTAGGACGAGTTTATGCCTTCTCAGCAGCAGGCTCGGCCTTCTCGGCCTTCTTGCTGGCGGCAGCCTTCTTGGGAGCAGCGGCCTTCTTGGCGGCGGCAGGCTTAGCGGCGCTCTTGGCGACACGACCGGACTTGGTCTTGGTGAGGACGGTCTCCTTCTCGGCAACGGCAGGAGCAGCGGCCTTCTTCTTGGGGGCAGCGGCCTTCTTCTCCTTGGTCTCCTTCTTGGGAGCGGCAGCCTTCTTGGGGGCAGCGGCCTTCTTGGCGGCAGGAGCCTTCTTCTCCTTGGTCTCCTTCTTGGCGGCACCCTCCTTCTTAGCGGCAGGCTTCTTCTCCTTGGTCTCCTTCTTAGCAACCTCCTTCTTGGGAGCGGCAGCCTTCTTGGGGGCAGGCTTAGCAACCTTCTTGGCGAGCTTGGTACCACCGGAAGGACCTATCTTGCGTGTTAGGTTACTCTTGCATGCTTCATGTGTTGAGTGGTGACATACCCTTGGGCTGCTCAAAGATACCCTTGTCGACACCGTTCTTCAAGGCCTTGTTGAAGAGCGAGTCGAACATGTTGTCGCTGACGTTGCCGATGGTGTTGTTGGCACGGACATACTTCTTGAGAGCTTGACGGCTGTGGTGTGTTAGCAACATGCTGTGGTCCTTTATCGCGTTATGAAAACAAAGAGTGACGATCGGTGCGACCGTGGGAAGGGCCCGCAAGGTTTGCGGTGTGGCTTGGCAAAGCCCTGGTGAAAAATGAGCAAAGTGAGGAGAAAATTCCCACATACCTAGATCCAGTGCGATCCTTGAGCTGCAGCATGACAAAAAGAAGGAATCAGCATAACTGAGGGATAGTAAAAAAAAAAAAAGTAGTGAGTGGTGTTGGTGACTCCTGGCTGCGTGCATCATGAGAGCAGTTGTCTCAATTTGTTCACCGACCAGAAGCGCCCACAGCCAAACACGCCACGACAAAAATGAACGGGGTTAAATACCGCAACGATGGCGTCAGTGATCATATCCTATTAACATGTTAGCAAAGATGCATTCCTTCTCTGATTCAATGAAGCTTACCTGGTAAGAGGCATGAGTGCTGGGGCTCTTGGAGGTCTTGGGAGCAGTGGGAGCAGCGGCGGGAGCAGCAGGAGCGGCGGCAGAGGCATCGGCGGCCTTGGACTCGGTCTTCTTGGGAGGCATGGTGATAAGGGCTAAAGGCTGAAGATGTTTTGCTGAAAATGCAACTGGATGAAAGGGCGACGATTGAGCGATTGGAAAACGCTGGATTTGGTGTGAGCAAAGTTGAGGTTGGATCGTGGACAGAGAAACAAAAGACGAGAAGGTGGGCGGGCTGTCGCGCTCGAGGGGGGAAGATTGGGTGTTTATATATGGAGGCGGGGTCTCCTGGCGCGACCGAGTGATTTCGCTGATTCTTCCCTGACCTCTCCTGCGACCCGGGGGCCTCTGTGACCTCCTGGAAGCCGCTACCCTGGGGCGCCGCCGCAGCCCATTTCCCGGGGACATGTGGTCCGTGCACCCCACTAACACACGCTGAAAGAACGAACTGTCAAAAAATGTGGAAGCTGGGGCTCCGGACCTTTTCGCTTGTCTCGTAGGGGCGAAGGGGAAGAGGAGTTTGCAGGTTCCATGTCACTTGACGATCCGGGACTGGACTGGATTGTTGTTGAGATTTCCTTCCCTCTCGGTTCCCCCTTCCCCTTCCCCTCCCCTTGTCTTCCCGTTTCCATGGGCCCGGCTGGAGATGATGCTGTCCCATGTCCCATCGATCCCACTTGTTCTTTTTCCCTTTCCCTTTCCATTTCTCCTCTTTCGAAACTGAGGGTTCAGAAGATGCCCATTCCAGATGGAGCTTGGTCCTGGACAGATTGGATGATCTGAGGTGGGACACGGCATCATTTCACTGGCCCAAAAAGAACCGCCCGTCACCTTTCCTCGTCAACTTGCAGTGTGTGAGGTGGCATGGCATGTCGCATATCGGTCGGCATGGCTGGCTGGCTGGGCTGGCGAACCGAAGCCATCAATCCATCTTCCCATCATCTCTCAACGTCGACCAACAGGACATTGCATGGCTACGTTTCCGACTCGACGGCACACTATTCGACATTGTTTCAACCAAGTCCCCGGATAGCTGCCCGATTGCTTATACATCAGATCCCAATGGATACATAGCAGATCCGTTCACTCACATAACATGACAGATAGAAACAGAGAACAGTCTCATCTATCCAACCGCACGAATTCACCCTCACTCAGCTTGCGACACCTCACAGCTTAGCACTGGCGCATATAAGGGATGACACCACATGGCCGGCACCATACTCGACGCAAATGGGATTGAAGCAGATCACAGAGGGTAGGGGGGCCCATGACCAAGTTTAGAACAGAGCTGGCGTGGCACATTTCTTCAAACGGCATGCCTTCAGGTTTCTCGATGACTGCGACGCTGGCATTGTCGGCCAGGTGTGAGGCCAGTTTGAGACGCAGAGCTGCCCTTTGCTGGCCGCCACACCGTTTTGACGCTTTTCCGTTTTGGGCGACGAATCAAATCAGATGCAACAAAAAACTCGCGGGGGCGTGCGGATTTCTGATTGGGCAGCCCAACCACAGGTCATCCACTTTGTACCTCTGGTTGTCAATCATGCGCACCCCACCATCGCCGGCCGTCGACTCTGACCTCTGATTTCGAGAGCTGCCCGATCCCCCATCTCGACTTCAAAACCGCTTTCCTCGTCTTCTCTCGCTTCTTCGCTCTGCCGCCCGGCCGGAATCAAAGAGCGAGAGATTCGCCCTTTGTTTCGTCCGATTTTGACATACTTTTTAGCGCAAAAAATGACTGCAAAATGTCACTTTACGTCATGACGTCGGAGGAGCTCCATCCTCGCGGCCGTCGCTTTCTATCGCGTTTTTTGCATCTCTTCATGCCCTTCGTCGCAACCGGTACTTTGCAGCGAAATCGTAACAGCACAACGCCAACCCCTGTTTGAATAAATCAAATTGCTATCATCATTTGAAGAATGCCATTTGGCTTCGTTTTACATTATTCTTTTTGCAATTGGAGTGGTGAAGGGTGCGTTATCTGCGATGGTGTCGGAAGTCACCCGTGATGGTTCGTCGCGCGATGGTGAAGCTATCCACGAAATGACCACTATCAAGCGTTTCAACGTACTGCACCACACCAAGCTGTCAAAACTTCCTCAAATTCTGTTGCATCATTGCTGTGAGCCCTTGCTTGATGTCTACCACTTTTTTCATTGATCATTCAAACTTGCGAGTGCAGAAAATGGGCTCAAAGTCAAGAGGTGTCGCGATGCGTCGAGGTCGTGCCATCACGCAACTGCACATTCACCACTCTGCGATACACTGCACATTTCCCAACACAACACCAAATGTCAAAATTCACACATGTACTTGGCCTCAATATCCTCTTTCTTCCAGTGGTTCTTTTACTTGATCATCAGTTCTCGGTTGAGGATGTTGTGAGCTGAATAGTTCACGATCGCCGCGTCATCTTCCAAACCGACCTCAAGTCCACGCACAACGAGGCTGCACCCAAACATCAACAATCTGATTTGCACACCTGCATTACAGTCTACGGCTCCCCATATGGTTTGCACAAGTGATATTCCTTTCATATTATTCAAAAATTATTCTTCAGATTCATTCCCCAACCACCGCCAGCATAGTCAACAATTACAGCCAGCCCAGCAAAAGACAGCACAAACCTGGCAAAAACGAGCGACACCGACCGGTCACGTCCCCTTTCCTCACGAACGTTGCGGGTGCCGTGATGCCCTTGCTAGCCTGCCGAGCCCTGGCTGCCCATCCAGGTCCCCTCACTAACAAGGCGGACCCCTATTCGGTCATTGGTCCATTTCCTTATCTTATCTGTGTAAGAAAGGTCCGGTCAGTCCACCTTGTGTTGCGTCCGAACCCCATTCCTCAACTGACCGCCCGCGGCCCAGCCGCCAGCGTCATCAAACCCCACCTTTTGGCCTTTGTCCCCTTGCCAAGCTTTTTTGGTCAATGCCAGTCTGCCGCATGGAAGCTAAAACTGCCTGCCGGATGCGCCCCCTGCTGAAGCAATGCCGCTGCCCTGCCCTTCCCTGCTCTGCTCTGCCGCAACGGCAACGCAGCCCTACAGAGGCCCGGACCACACCGCAACAGGCTTGAGACCCACTCACTTCACAACATTCCATCCGTGGAACTTTTCCAATTCCATCCATCCCACACCGTTTCGCGCGATGTGATCCACACACCCAACTCGACCGAGACCCGACCAGACCGATCCACACAGCCGTTAAAAAATGAACAAAAAAAATAACTCTTCAACACCCACCCTTGTCTTGGACTATACAAGATGATGGAACGGGTAAAACAGTCAACCAAACAATGGCAGCTCAGAAAGCTGCCCGGCTAGCTCAATCGGTAGAGCGTGAGACTCTTAATCTCAAGGTTGTGGGTTCGACCCCCACGTCGGGCTCAATTCCCGGCGTTTACAACGCCTTCTCTTTTTGCGTCTCTACTATTGTCGTGTTACTTTTTTGCTATTGCTTCCCATGTTGTTTTGGGTAAGCAGAGGCAGCATATCTCTCTCACTTGTCTCTTTTTTTTTTTTTTTTTTATAGAGTAAGTATGTTTTAGTTGACTGAACTGGACAAAGCAAACTCAAAGCTGTTTGTTCGTTTGCGCTTCAAGGACGACTTAAACCCGACATTGGTTCACTGTCTCGAGGCTCGTCAGTATGTATATTGCTTCATTACAAGCATTGGCATCGTTATTATTATCTCAAGATGGAACAAACAAACTCGACTTCTTGCCATAACACATATCCACACTCAAATTTGTTCTATCATCCCAGCCACTCACAGGCACCTACCTGCTTATCTCTTCAGATATCGACTTCTGTCAAACGATAGATAGACTTCCAAAGTTCCGGAGGTGTTGAATTAGGACAACCACACTCATCTTTTTTGTCCAGTTACTTACTAGCGTCTAGATAGGAGTGAATAGACCGTGCCAGTCCACTCGGCAATTGTGCGACCACCATGATTCTTTTGACGTTCCGATGAAGTACATCTGGTTATTTGGAAGGGAAGGACTCTGAAGAAGTGCATTTGACTTGCGCGGCTGGACTCTTCTTTGTGTGTGCGGGTTAGTTAGACTTCGCTTCATGTGTCGCATCTCTCATCAGTATCCATGTTAACGAACTGTCTAGACTAGGCCCTTGATAAGAGTGGCAACAAGCACACTATGTTGTATTGACCTTTCCAACATCTCCGCGAAACTCAAAGAAAGCAGATTCAGTAAGAGCTCGGGGCGCGCGGGGACCGTTGTCAGTAGCAAGAGATCATGATGCCTGGTAAGCAAGTTCAATCTTCTTCTTCTACGCAACAGTGACGCCAAGATGCACCAGAATAACATGAGTTGTCAACTCTTCTGCACTGGATCTGAAACTTGCGATAAGATAGGCAAATGTCCGACGCATTAATGCCGGACGGAGTGCGTAATGTCATTCAAATGTTTCTCTTGAGTTAACAACATTCAACCCCGTTCACCGTTCCCTATGACTGGCTGCTACTCGTCATCGTATTGATCACAATAGCAGCAGAGAAGTTATTCACATTACGTTGCCACCCATAGGACATTATCTTCCTTCATTCAACCCACCCACGCAAGAACGAACACACCTACCTACCTACCTACCCCCTTTGCAAGGAAGACTTGGAAGATAGAAGAATCAGAGTGCATACAAAAAGAAGCAAGGAAACTAGCAGGTGACTGACTAACTGACTGAGTGATGTGCGGCAATGAAAACAGAAAAAAAAAACAGCCAAAAAAAAGGTGGACGAGCTGGGAATCGAACCCAGGACCTTTCGCATACAAGTTTCACAATCTGGAGATAAGAATGCTTTAAGTATGCTAAGCGAACGCTCTACCAACTGAGCCACACGCCCTTCTTATTGGTTGTTGAAAAGATCTCCTGGTAGTTGCACCTATGTAGGTAGGAACTGGTAACTACAATGGCGCCTCCCGTCACCGCGCACCGCGCACTGGAGCGCTTTTGGGGATCTGTCACTGTTTTGACTGACCATCCGATCCGCGAGATTAGTTCAGTTGTGTGTGTTATGTATCGTGAGTGGGCATTAATGTCAAGATTAAAGGGCTTGAGTTGTAATTACTTGATGATCTGGATGACGAACTGACACTCGATGGACTATGGGGAGAACATGTCCCCCCCCCCCCCCCCCCCCCCCCCCCCCCCCCCCCCCCCCCGCTATGCTGTGGATTTCATCGTTTGTTTCTAGTCGTCTTGGACTGGCCTCATTTTTCTTTTACTCTGGTTCAATTGGACGTTTGGTACGATAGATATGCTAGAAACATGGTGGTTCGCAGAGGTACTGATGATGAATCGACAAGACTGAGGAGCTATCGATATGTTGGAAGGTGCGAACGACCGACCGGGTAGGAAGTCACCCGACTGGATTTTCCATCATTCTTCCATCTTGTTTCACTTCCACTTGATCTCCTTTCATCGGACCCGGCTCTAGTTGAGGTGATCCCCGATAAGGTGGGTAGGTAAACACAAACTACCTTTAGATGGGAACGGAGTATCGGACGACCGGGAACTCCGGTGTTACTCGGACATTACTACACAATCGCATCACAGTTCCATCATCATCATCACCGGGTCACATGCATTACGTTTGATCGCTTTTCACATTCATCCCGCTTGTCAATCATAACTTTCTAACTCAAATCATACCTTCGCTCGCTCACTTCCATAAAACAAAAAGTCATCAAACCGCTTTTTCATCGCCCTTCTTCACTGTTTCTTTCTCCCCTGATGTCCCCAAAGTGGAAGAAGTCACAACCACCCCCTCACCCGTCGCCGTCTCCACTATCCCATTCCCCTCCGCGCTTTCCTCATCCTTCTCCCCAGCCGCACCCCCCCTCCTCCTGGCCCTTTCGCTCTGCTTAACCCTCCTCTTATCCTCCCTCGCCTGCTCCTCCCTCATGATCCTAATAACCTTACTCCGCCCTCTGATCCTCTCTCCATACCTGTAGAAAATAATCGGAATCGGAATCAGCAGCACCTCCAGTATGCCCAATATCGTCCCCGCAATCTGCGGCGTCAGGTTGCGATACATGCTCGGTCCCGCAAGCGGCAAGACGCCGCCGGCCACGGAGCGCAGGAAACTATTGGCGGCGAGCGCAGAGGCGGCATAGAGCCCGTATGCGCCGGCCAGGTAGTTGGATCCGTAGATAAAGCTGATGGTGTTGCCCATGCCAAAGGGAACGCCGAAGATGATGGGCACGATCCAGTGGATCGAGACCGGGAGACAGGTCCAGCTGAAGGCGAGCTGTCCGCACGCGGTGAGGATGGCGCCGATGGTCATGACGTACGCCTGGGCTTCGGGCGCAGGACGGCCCGTCTCGGGATCAAATTTGGACGTGCGCTTGTTGATGATGGAGCGCCAGAAGGGTTCGAGAACGATGGAGGCGACGGTGCCGCAGCCCATTCCCAGAAACGCCAGGCCAACCTGGCCCGTGGACCAGCCGCGGTGTTCTTTGAAGACGATGGGGTAGGCGACGAAGCAGAGGTACAGGATGGCGTAGACGAGGGAGATCCACGTGTTGAAAAACCAGAGGATGGGCTCGGTTGCTGCTAGGATGAAAGGGCGGGAGAGGTTGGTCTTGAGGAGTTGGAGGGTCGACACCTTTTGGTCGAAGCGCGACCAGTACCGGTCGTCGCCGGTTTGCTTGCGCAGACGGGCGGCTTTGGCGCGCAGGATGGCGGGCGCGTAGGTCTCGCGGATGGTGGCCATGAAGATGACTGCTGCGCCCGAGAGGATGAGGACGATCCAGTTGGCCCAACGGAAGCCGAGGTATTGGTAGGCGAAACCGCCAATAAGCGGGCCGGTGACGGGCCCGTTGAGGGGGGCGATCGAGGTCACGGCCATGCAGAGGGCGAGGTAGTCCGGGTTGGCGATGTCGACTACGGTGGCGGGCGAGTTGGAGACCATTACTGCTCCGAAAAGGGCGCTGTGTTTTTGTGTAGTCGTCAGCATCTCGCTCAATGTTCCGCGCTCACTCACTCGCTTCATCAGACCACAACGCAACCCGGAAGAGAAGACAAAAAAGAAAGAGGGAGGAAACATACCCAAAGAACCTCACAACAATAATCTCCGCCAAACTACTCGGCATCGCACACGGCAAAATCAACAACGCAAACACCCCCAAACTAACCAAATAAATCGGCCTCCGTCCATACAGTTCACTCAGCGGCGCCAGCGCCAAACACCCAAACGCCAATCCAAACAGGTACGTCGTCAGCCCCAGCGTCGCCACAGGTTGATTGGTAACATGATACTCCTTCATCAGCCCGGGAACAATAGCCGTGTACGACGAACTGTACAGCACCACCACCCACGTGCTGTACGAGCACGCGAAGATGGTCCAGCATCGGTACCACAGCGGCCAGTTTTTTGGGTTTTCCGGGTCGTCGGGAGAGAAGGTGACTTCGAAATCGGGAGGGTGGGAGGCCGAGGAGAAGGTGGATGTGCGGGTTTGGACGGTTGATAAGCGCGTGGCGTTTTCGATGGAGGCTATTTCGTCTTGGTGCAGGGCTTCGAGGTGGCCCGAGGAGAGGGAGGTGCTGCTTGCGGAGGCGCCGCTGTGAGAAGATGAAGAGTTACGACGTCGGAGGGGTTCGTTAACTGGTGGTTTGGAAAGGGAGGAGACGTCGTCTGTGGAGGAGAGGGGGTAATTTGATGCTGGAAGGTCTTGTGGTGGTGGTGGTGGTGGTGGTGGATTTTCTGTCTCATGGTCGAGCATCTTGGCCATTATGTCTCCTGTGGTGGTGGTCATGGTTGAGGACCCGGTTGTTGGTCCACCTTGGACCAGTGTCTTGAAGGGGTGAGGGAGGAGATTATGATCTCATGTTCTCTGGTGCAGGTTTTAGAGAAAAAGGAGAGGAAAACAGAACAAAGAAACTTTTTTTTTTTTGCTGTTGGGGGGAGGGGGGAAAGAGGCGGGCAAGTGCCTAGATAAGAAGCAAAATCGAACCAACGATGAATGGAAAGCGACATGGCTCGCATCATGGATGTAACAGAAGGATAGATACTAACCCCAGAGTTTTACTACCTTACTTTCCCTACAGGGGGTCCGTCATCAACCACACGTCGTCTTGGAAACATCCACGGAGCAGGAACATATGCAGTCATTGCTACAGGACTATCCGTGCATACGACATTAGGTGAGGGCGAGGGTGGTATCACGGCGGAAGGAGCGAATTGAAAGGTTTGAAAGGGGGGGGAACGGGGACGAGGAGCCTCGGCCAGCCGTTTGCGGGATCGTGGTGTCATTCACACCTTTCCCACTCGGGAAGAGTCGAAGAAGTCTTGGTTGGTATCTTCGGTTGGATTGCTGTTTTGGTCATTTTATACTTTGTGTTATCGCCCACTGTGATGAGTCGATATATGAACTGGAGTGTGAAGAAAGCTTGTTGCTCCTGGTTACATGTACTTTTGCAGACACAAAACTCCGGATATGTTTTCCCTTCTTTTGTGTCTTGTCTGCAGTCATGATGTCGGGTCCGAGGATGATGAGAATGAGTCGTCTAGATCCAACAAGGGACATCAAAAAAGCGGGAGCGGAGAGCCGAGAGGGGACGGATGGAGAACACGGAGGTGTGGATTCTTGCATGGCAATGGAGCCGCTAAATGGCCCAACTGCCCAATAATGGATGGAGATAAGCCGGGGCTAAGGCAACCCTGCGCCTGCCCTGATTGACCCAACGCTACCGTATAGACTCGGGGCACTGGCGAGACTGGGTTTTAGGTTCCAGGGCCTAACTGACAGAATCTATGTATTAGGTGCCTTAGGGTTTGGGTTTTGGAAGAGATTCGAGCAGTCTGCAATGCTAGAGGTGCCTCAAGTGCACTGATTATGCCTGATTTCCAGGGAACCTAAAACCCAGTGCCCCGAGACAATACGGTACTGCGTAAACTGAAAAAAGTGGATTTCACCATTGTGGACGCCAAGATCGTGATTGGCGATTTCTTTAATGTCACAACTTTACAGTGTCTGTAATTATGAATACAGACAGACCACTGCACGACAAAGGAATTGGAGGTTGATAAGAGTGGAAGAACATCTCTAGGAACCAACACATAACTCAAATTGTGGTATAAGAAATGACTGGGTGTTGCATGTTGGTTCAACAGGAGAGAAGAAAGACACTAAAAACTCGCGGCGTAATACCAACCGACACCGACCTCGGCAACATACCTTTCTCTACCCATTACGATTACTAAACGTTGGGCCTCTATGATGCAGTGGCTTGTCGCACAACAGCCCAAACGACAAAGCCCATTCTCAACGAAACGAATGGGCGTCATACTTGTAGGTGTCGCGGATACTGGAATCGGCAATTGCACGCATCCATCCCATCCGTCAGCCTCAGCCCGTCAAATCTTTCTGCTTTTCACATCGACGGGATGGATTGATGAATCCTGTATTCCAAACGAAGCATTCGCTATACTTATCGATAGTAACAGACATGGAAGGCGTAAATACCAGATACGATGCGATTTTATACGATAGAAACAATGTGCACCGCGGTGGACCGCAGACAAGATGATGCAATTGTCGCAAGGACGGTTGAATCCCACGTCAGTTACATCGGCAATTAGTGACGAGGCACACTCCTCTTTCCGGCTTTGGACACCTGCCATTGACAAGAGCAAGAGACATGTCTCAGCCGGCGGGTTTCGTTCTAGTTGGCTTACTGTCCACCTGTACGGCAAGGGATGTAATGCCAGTCAATGTATACTGCGATGTCGGCCTGGAAGGTTGTTGTTGGCACTTGAATTTACTTCCCTTTGACAATGGACCAACATCATTTCTAGGTATCTTACACCAGGAAATCTCGACTTTTCGCTTCTCCATTATTCGTTCCCAAGTGTATGAACATCATGATGTAAACACTATATACTACCCTAACCCTCAAACTCACAATACCCACCCAACCACCAATCGGTATAGTAAGTGTGTAAGTGTAACAACACACCGAGCCGGACCGGTACACCCAGCGTAACACGGAGGGTTTACGTCCTACTATACTTGTAGACTACTTTCCAAGGGCGCGCCGCTGTGTTAGCTAATCACCTGAGCCACCTAGTAACCCCCTCCCTCCCGGAAGAAGGATGGCAGAAGCAAAGGCGGGACACCTCCGTTCCAGATTTTGCGGGCGGTTATTAACGCCGTGTGCCGTGACAACATTCTAGGCCCGTCGGGATCCATAGGCGGAGCGATTTGGATGATATTATAGGTCTCTACAACAGACTGGCTCCGACTCCGAGGGTGAGAGGCTGGTCGGTAACAGGATTAAGGATTCCAACGGGTTGAGGTATTGTTGTTTGGCAGTCTGACAGAATGATCCTTCGATCGAAATGCCTTTTCAAACAACCATGGCATCGACGTGTCATGGGTTCCATCATCGATCCCAACTCATCCGGCATCTAGGCACATTGCTCTCATGGTTATACCTCGAAGGTAACTATATACAAGAAACAGCCTATGTAACAGGTGCGCATGAACGAAACCACCTCCGCCTACCGGCTTTTTGGCGTAGTATTCTGGTCGACGGGACCGGGACAAACAGCCGGCAAAAATGTTTCCCCACGAATTGGGACATTGGAAACTGGAGAGTCAAGGTCGCTTAGTTGAATGAGACGTCGACCTGGGGTGATAGCCGAATTTTGGCATCATAAGACTTTCCAGTGAACCAAAACGAAAACGACAAGAATTGAGAGTCATAAAACAACGGGTATCCCGTCAAAAGCAGCGATGAGAGATTGACCGACCGCATGTTTTGTTGTAGATATAAATCCGAGAAGGCGACCGACCACCAAAAGCAATGCATTACCACCGCCAACTTCTGAGCTTGGTCTCAGTAGTCCTGGGGCTAGCCACATCAACAGCCCTCGCTGCTCTACAAATCGTTCCCGGAGGGACATGGACCGCCGTAAGTATAACCACTCTCTTCTCTCACACACACATACACATAAATCCCATACTTACTAACCTAATCCATCCAAAATTCAAGTCCAACGGCGACCACCTCAACGCCCACGGCGCCGGCGTAATCCGGATCAACAACACCTTCTACCTCATCGGCGAAGACAAATCCCAAGGCTCCTCCTTTCTCGCCGTCAACTGCTACTCCTCCGTCGATCTCGTGCAATGGAAGTACGAGGGGGCTTTACTTTCGCGGACGGGAACGTCGGGCGACGACCTCGGACCGAATAGGATCATTGAAAGACCAAAAGTCATTTACAACGACCAGACGAGCAAATATGTGATGTGGATGCATGTGGATAGCAGTAACTACGGAGACGCCAAAGTGGGCGTGGCGACGAGTGATACGGTTTGTGGTGGAAAGGGATATGAGTACAAGGGGAGTTTTAGGCCGGTGGGGATGGAGAGTAGGGATATGGGGTTGTTTAAGGATGATGATGGGAAGGCCTACTTGTTGACCGAAGATGTATGTGCGTTTGTTTATTCTTCCCCGCCTTCCCCCCTCAGTCGTCTACCAACTAACCCCCTCTCCTTCGCCCACATCCCACAGCGCAAAAACGGCCTCCGCATCAACCCCCTCTCCCCCGACTACCTGTCCATACTCGGCACCACCTCAACCCACCTCTTCCCCACCGCCATCGAATCCCCCGCCCTCCTCAAGCTTTCTGGCAGATACTACATCTTCGGCTCGCACCTAACCGGTTGGGACCCCAACGACAACGTCTACGCCACCGCCACGAGCTTATCAGGCCCCTGGTCCGATTGGCAGATTTTTGCCGATAAGGGGAGTAACACCTACGCCTCCCAAACCTCTTACGTGTTGGACTACGGTGGGGATGGGGATGGGGATGGCGACGGAAAAAATGGCAAAAAAGTGATGTACATGGGCGACCGCTGGAAATCCAAAAACTTACAAACGAGTAGTTATATCTGGTTACCGCTTGAGATTAGCGGGACCAAAGTCAGCATGAAAAACCGCGGGAGCTGGGTCCCGAATGCTAGCAAGAAAGAGGAGGCGTGGGCCGCAAGCCCACCCGAAAAAAGCTACGAAGGCGAAGCCGGGACTTACGCTTCCGGCGCGAAAGAGGTGGCTTGCTCGAAATGTTCAGGAGGCAAAGCAGCTGGGTACATCGGCGGCACTGGCAGCACAAATGGAAGCGTCACGATTTCGGGCATCCAGAGTAATAATGGAGGAGAGGGAGGATTGACGACTTTGCAAATTCGCTATGTGAATGGTGATACCGGGCCTAGGTACGCGGCTGTTAGTGTCAATGGGGGATCCCCTCAAAAAGTGGCTTTTGAAGGGACGGCGGCGGGGGAAGTTGGGGTTAGTAGTGTGGTGGTTAGGGGGTTGAGGCAGGGGAGTGGGAATACGATTGTGGTGAGCGGGTGGGAGGGGGGAGGAGGGTGGGGACCGGATGTTGATAGGGTTGTTGTGCCTGTTCAGTAGGTAGGTAGGAGGTAGGAAGGTGAGATGATGGGAGGAAGTGTCTGGTGGATTTGTTTCGGGGTGTTGGGATCATCTGTGTGGATGTTGAAGCTGGTGTTGGGGATTGCAAATTTTGGAGATTATGTATATTTGTTTTCCATGGAACGACATATTGCTGGGGTGTGGTCACAGACCAGGAGAGCTCCAAGGCTTCATTCACCTCAGAGCTGTCCATGTGCTTTTCAGCGAGGATGTGTTTCGATCGTTATTATATCGTCGAAGATGGTGGAATAACAGATATACGTGGTGAGATCAACTGCTGAGTACACCTCGGATACACTCAAAGGAAACTTGTTTTCTTCCATATGTCATGATATATGAACTTGCAATTAGACACCAGAGTGTACTATGAAACCAACACCACCAGAAAATCAGTGATGCGCCCCATCCATCCTGTCCTGTCCTGGCCAGCCAGTGCCCATCCCATGCCGCTCCTATAATGAAACCTTCTTTTCCATGTTTGATTCCCACAGTTCTTTCCTTTCCTTTTCTTCCTCCAACTTCTCCTACCCTTGATCACAACCCCCTCCACTTCTCCTTCCACCCCCCCTTCTCAAACAACCACATCGCCTCAATAGCATACGCCCTCACACTCACGCTGCCCACCCCCTCCTCCACGCCCGCCGCCTCCCCAATACTCTCCAACACCCGTCCCTCCTGGAAACACCTCCACAGCGCAAACGCCAAATCATCCCCCTCACCATCCCTCCCTCCCGCACCGGTACCCCACTCCCCCTTTCCAAGACGATACAACATCCTCCCCAGCGTCCTAAACGCAATGCACCTTTGGCTATTAACACTACTCCTCGCCAGCCTCGCCAGCTCGGGGATCGTGTACCCGGCCGCCTCGGGCGCCTCGCCGTGGTGATGCAGTCCCTTTGACACCGGGATCTGGCGCGACAGGCGGGGCGGGATCAGGCTACCTTTAAAGTCGAAGCGGAGGGCCGAGACGGGGAGCGAGGACTGGCCCGGGTAGTAAGGGGATTCCTGGTCGGCGGGCGAGTCTTCGGTGGGGAGGGGCGCCATCCAGGCGAGCTTGGAGGGGTCGGCGGGAAGCGAGGGGAAGAATTTCTGGTGCAGGGTGGAGAGGAAGTCGGGGTCCGAAGGGTCGAGGTCGGGAGGGGCGGGGGCGGCGGGGAAGTGCACGCCCTTGAGCTCTTCGTCGCTGTGGTTGTGGGATGGGTCGCTGCATGGGGTTGTGGGAGTTTGTGGTTCGGAGGAGGAGCCGGCGGTGGGAGAGGTCGGCATGGCGAGGTCTTCGGCGGAGAAGCTGGTCTTTTGAGGGTAGGGCGTGGGCGGCTGCTTGGTTCGGATGGGGAAGCTGCCGGGAGGAGGCTGTTCGGGGGCGAGGTCCTCGTTGAAGGTGACGGTCTTTTTGGGTTTCTTTGGTTGTTCTGTATCTTTCTTTTCCTCCTCTTGTTCGTCTTCTACGTATGCGCTTTTCGAGGTCGAGGTCATGATCGAAGGTGGCTTCGTGTAGGAGATTCTGGGGCCGCTATCGTCTGCTTTCTGTTCGGTTGGCTCTTCGGCCGGTTTCTCGAGAATGTCCCAGACTTTGGGGTCGTTGTTGTTGGAGCCGTCCTCGACATTTGCTCGCCGGAGAAGCATCTGGATAAGCCTGGGGTCGAGGCCGTTGAACAGCTCTCGTTGGGCTTCGGCAATCTCTTCTGGCGACATGGAGCTCAGTAGCTTGTTGTTCTCCTCGTCAATCCTTTGCTTTTCGGATTTGATAGGGTCTGCATCGATCTGGGGCTTTGCGCCACTGGTGAACTTGATGGATGGTGATGGTGTTGGTGAGGTCGCTTGGGATGACGAAGACGATGGGTCTGCTTGCTGTTGTCGCTGCTTCTTGAAGGCCGAGACTCGTTTCTTGGGAGCTGGGAAGCCTCCAGAGGAAGCGGACGGCGGAGTTGGGAACGAGGGAGGCTTGACCTCGCCCACAGCGCGTTCCTTGACATCGAGGATTTCGAGGGTGCCGTCCATCGTGTCGAGTCGCTGTTGCTGTCGTGATCGCTTGTCGAGGTCGCGTCGAGGTGTCTTATAGTTTATTGGTGTCGGCGTTTGTCAACAAACCAAAGAAGCTAGTTGGGTCGGTCGTGGTGACGGCGATAATGGGGGGATAATGTATGCGGCGCTCAAAGAGCAGTGGTGGATTCTTTGATACAGATTCGGTCATCCGGCATAAGGTTCAAAGAAATCAAACGAGGGGCTTGCCTGCCCAAGGAAAAGAATTGTCAGCGGCGGATCCCGGCTTTAAGCCACACCAAGCATTGCATTAGCGTCGATCCAAGACACGGGGAGTACACAGTATTTACGCTAGTATTTACAGTGCATTACCGTGCGCGGCTTGGGGCTCCATTTGGTCCCAGTTGGTCCCCATTTTCGTCGTCTGTTTCGCGTTTCGTATTCCAAGATACCAAATGCACATGTGCCCGCTGGTCCGGTGGTCTCTAGCAAATGGGTATTCGGCACGTTTGAGAGAAAGACCTTGGTTCCGCCCGCTGATGATCAGCATGAGATGAGCTTGTTTCCAACCTTCTTCTCGACTATGCCACCTCTTTGTCAGTCAGTCACTTGATGGCATCTTGGCGGCCGTGCTTGGTGTTGAAAATCCAGGCAGTGCCCCCGTTACCGAGGGTGGTGCTGCTGAGCGTGTCTGAGATCTTGTCATTCGGCGTCGCACCAAGATAATGCGGCCATATATAAACACACCGGCTGCAGTACGCACGCAGCAAGAGCACATTTCGGAATCGCAATCTGGTGTTGCAACTACGTATCACCGCGCAGAATGTACCTTTCCCAAGCTGCACTGTGAAAAAAAAGTCCTTCCAACGAAACCCCAGCCGCGAGCCGCATTGACGAGTGTGACGTGCCGGCAACTGAAATTTAGAATGGCAGTTTCGTCGCGGTTATTGTGTCGCTAACGAGTGGGTCACACAAGCGCGGCTCCAAATGTCGCGCAGCATCCATCCCGAATCTCCATGAACAAGGTATCGGTACGTACCGGTACGGATGCTTGTACCTGACAAGGGGTCTACAAGAGTTGGCCCGTGTCCTTTCCGCCTCTCATTGCATTTTGTTGCGCTAGCACGAGGTAACCCTCGTCGGGTTCGTACTGTGCTGTCCTCTTTCGAGTCTCGGCTTCACTTCTCTGTCACCTCACCTCAACTGCGAATTCCAATATCTCACACCGGCTGTCTACCACTAAAAGACATCAACGCTGTACGTACGGAGTACACCTGCAAACACGAGACAAATCATCGCTACCTTACTACAGTACACCAGTCATCTCCCAGCCCTTACATGTTCAACGGTTAGTCAGCCGTGCAGCGGTGCGTGTGGTGTGGAGTCATGCATCATCAACTCCAACCCCAAACGGGTCGGGTCACTAACAAGTCACTTTCCTGTGGGAGTGTAACCTTGTTTCTCCATTTTCTTCTCATTGGTCCAAAATCCAACATTTACCTTGGCATTTTCCCTATTTCCTCTATCGCTCGCACTCGTTCCCGTTTCCCACTCAGGTGAGTGCTAAGGCAAGCCAGGTCCGCACATGGATGTCTGCTAACTGCTTGGCATAGGTAGCACTTCAGGTTGTTTCTGGTTCTTTTGGCTCTTCCGGTCTGCCGTCATGAGGCCTGGTCTGAGGCCTGGCCAGAGAGTCTACTATCCAGGCCACTGCGGCGTTTGGTATTGTCGGGGCCCCGGTTTTCCCTTTTGTCTTTCATGAGGTGCCCATTTGCATGCAATGGCCATTGCTTTACCTGGCCAGCTGCTGGCGCTGCAACAAAATAATTAATCGTTCCCAGTCCATTCAACACGTAGCCATCCATCCATCTCCATGTCCCCCATTCCCAATCCCGCTCGGTGTTTTCTATCTCCCCCTTCCTCGCACGACCTCCCACCTCCGCCAATTCTCTCCCTTTCTCTTCTCTCTTTCTCACCAAAACACCCACCGACTTTTGCACTGCAATTGACAAAATCCATCATAACCATTCTCGTTTGTCGGGTTACGCATCTCAAAAGTCGAAAATTCATTTTCGCAAAACCCGCCGCATCGAAGCATCCAGCGCGATTGCCCGTTTCCCCACCCGCTCGGTCGTATTTGGGCATTTTTCACTACCTTGTCGTCAGGTTCTGGCAGGTGGTGCAGCATCTCGAAGAAGTTGAGGATATTCCCAACCGGCAAATCCCCACTTTTCGCAGCAGAGGCCACAACAAAGCTGCTAAGAAGCAGGTCACGTTACCGCGGCTTGGAGCTGAGTCGCGCGCCCAGTCAGCCAAGTGCATCAGTGCCATCCCGCCCAAAGGGAAACCCCAAAAGAGGAACCCCCAAGGCCAAACCACGCACTCCTTGGCAGTCCCTTCATTGGCTGTTCCCGGCAGGCCCACTGTGCGAACCGATTGGCGGCTGTCAACTAATAATCCACCCACCCACACCTCCCGGAGCCGTCACCACACAATCACAGGGCCAGGCAAGCCAGGGCACGTTGAGGAATCCACCGAACCCCGAAGCCAGGCCGGCCCAGATCCCAGCCCGCCAGCTCACGGCAAGGCACGACTATCATTATCGGCACGATAGCATCTGTACTACGACACGAGCATTCGATTAAACACGATAGCCGCACCCTTCAGTTTCTACCGTACACAGTTCCAACTCGAGAGACACGACGCGACACGAGAGACACTGAGGACCGCGTACCCGGTATAGTCGATCAGCAGCAGAACACCTGTTTGGTACAGCCACGGCCACAACCACACAACTATCCGGTACCTCTTCACTGTCCCAAACAACCGAATCGCGCAGAACCGCCGATATGGACGAGATAGTTGTTGATCCCGGTTCTAGCGCCGCCCAGTTCAGTATCATGCAGTCGCAACAACCACCCCAACACGGCCCCGAGGTCCGCCTGACCGCTGCCGGTGTACCCCGCAAGAAGCCCGGCCGCAAACCGAAACCCAAAGATCCCGCCGATGAGAACTCGACCGCCACCGAACAACAGCCCAAGCAGCGCCGTCCGCGCAAGCCCAGAGACCCCAATGCCCCTCCCATCCAGAGAAAGAGGAAAGCGGCTGCGACCGACGCCCCCGATGCCGCCGATACCGCCGACCATGACACCTCGATGGAGATTGACACGTCGTTGGCTTCTGCCAATCGTTATCTCGGCGGCCCCAGCAGGTCAGAGCCACCTATTATTTCCCTCGATCAACGGGCGCAAAAGATACCCAAACGCGAGACCCATCCCGTGTCCATGAGCCATCTGCTCAACGAATATGACCCGCCGCCGAAGCCCCAGCCTGCCGCTTCCAGACAAGTGTTTGATCCTATAAGAGGCAGTTACGACCCAGTCCGAGAAACCATGATGTCCAGAGACGTTTTCGGCACCGGCTCCATTATGGGTTCGCCCCGCGCACCTACCTCACAACCTGTCAACCGCGCCAGCGCCTCGCCGTCCATTGCGAGCTTGGTCGATCCTCCTGCTCCCCCCAACATCATCTCGCCTGTCCCGTCACACCAAACGCCTTACAACACCGCTGCCACAAAGTCGCGATTCCAAGAGTCAACATCTGCCACTCCTTCCTCCTCCAACCTTGTGCGCTCCACGCCACAACAAATCACCAAGCCGCAAATTATCGAAGTCAGGCGTGCCCCTCCGCCGCCTCCCGCACCAGCGGCCTCCCAAAGAAAGCCGTCGCCTCCCAAGAACTCGTTCACTAGCATGTCCACAGTTCCGCCGACGTCAACAGCAGCAGCTGCTACCAACGCAGCAACGGCGGCTCCATCAACAACAGCTCCTGCTACCAACAACAAGAAGCTCACAGCTCTTGTGCAACAAGAACGCGAAAGCACCAATTCCCGCGGAAATAAGACCGTGAGCAACCACTCCTCAGAAGCTGTCAAACCCGGTGGCGGCAGCAACAGCCTCAAAGATGCCCTCCTTCCCCCCTTAGCCTCTGTCGGTGGTCACGGCACCGAGCGCTCCATCCTCGACTTTGGCAAAGCCAATCCCGGTCAGGAAATCGAAGCACCCTCCATCAAGATCCACGTTCCTCTGAATGGTGAAACGAACAAATACGTTAACTTCATGCGCATGGCCGAGGAGCAATACGGTTGGGATGCTTTACACCCTCGACAAGCAGCCAACCGGGAGCGCAAAGCGCGCATCGCAGCGGCCACTGCTGCGCTGGAGAAGTCTGTGGGCGCCAGTGGGCGGGAGTCAGGAGAGGAAATGGATGAGGACATCCAGTCCGACGCGGAAAACAGTAACATTGAGATGGGCGGCATGGTTGGTGGCGGTCCTAATCCCACTACGAATGGTGTCGCCTCGGGCCCAGAGGCACCAGCGAAGCCGGCGAGGAAGAAGAGGAATTTCAAGGAGGATGAATACGATATCGATGATGACTTTGTCGACGACTCGGAGATGCTCTGGGAGGCGCAAGCGGCTGCTTCTAGGGATGGCTTCTTTGTGTACTCTGGTCCGCTGATCCCCGAGGTTCCCAAACCCGAAGTGGCACCCCCGGCTCGTCGCGGACGTGGTGGAGGAAGGGGCAGCAGAGGCGGACGAGGTGGGACAACACGCGGTGGTGCCAGCGCGGGACATGGAGCGGACACGGGTGCAGCGTCGGAGAAACCAAGTGGACGCGGACGAGGCGGTGGACCGGGGAGTAGAGGTGGTCGGGGCGGCGGTGATGGGACGAGGAAGCCGAGGATCACGAAACTGGAGAAGGAGCAGAGGGATAGGGAGAAGGCGGAGAGGGAGAAGGCGGAGAGGGAACGGCTGGCGCAGATCACGGCGGCGGCCAAGGCCAGTGTGGCAGCGGGTGGAGGACCTTACATGTTGGGATTGAGTCCGTCTGCTGCGGCTGGAGGGCCGACGGCGTTGATGATTGATTAGAGATCACGTCGAAGTGGGAGAACTCGAGCTGGAAAAGCTTGAGCTGGGTTTGTATTGTTAGGTGGGTGCCGTGATGTACATCAAGGAAGAGGAAAGAGGAGAGAGATGAGGCAAAGTGGCCGGTGGCCTTGTGTTTTCATGTCTGTCGTTGTTTCTGGCGTTTTATACACACACTCACACACATAATGGTCATGAATGGGCTGGCTGGCTGGAGCATTCGGTGCCGGTGGGCTGGCTGGTTTGGCTGAGCTTTTTTTTTCATCGTTATTCATCATTCGTCAATCTGTGTCTGTGCGCGTTATCTCTTAACATTGCGAGGCTTCGGGAGATGGAAATGGTCGGTGTCGGTGTCGGTTATTCTATCATTAGCAGTTAGCAGGCACATCATAGACGGAGGGAGAGAGTCATTACAAGCACGCACATACAGACAACTGAACAACCAAATGCTACTCCGTATGTATGGGAATGATGGAATGTACGTACGGAAGGGAACTATGGTGGCTGGATGAAGCACGGAATGAACGGACACAACGAAGGGAACAAATCAAAGGAGCAAGAGCGAACGAACGAACGTAACGAGGTAGATAATATCGTGTGGAGAGATTATCCCAAGGTACCTAGTAGGTAGCACGTCCCGTCGCTATCTTGTGACCACCTCTCTGCGTATGTGTGCATGTAGTTGTCGTTGTATGTAGTTACAAAAACCCCCCAAAAAATGCCGTTCGCAAATTGCTATATAGCCCCTGACATCTTGATGCACAAGGCAATCAATCGCCTTCCATGTAGGTAGATAGGTTTATTACAGGGGCTGTAATCGGAAGGGAGAGGTTAGTTACTTTGTCTTCCATGTGATCCCGAGAAAAGAAGTGGCAACGAGATTGGGTAAAGATGGACAGAGAATCAAGGCAAAGGGAAGGAAGATATCTTACAGAACCGCAATTAATACAATGCGAAATCTCGGGATTATCGAGACCACACATACGGCAAGGCATTGTTGGTTTGGGTTTGGTGGAAGTTGGTGTTGTAATTGGGGTAGGTAACAAAAAGAAGAGTAGTAAGTAAATAGAACGGAAAGTTCCTTGAGGTATTTATATTATATTTTCGGTATCTCTTCACAGTCATACGGCAGAATCTAATTCGGTAGGCGGTAGAGTTGCGCCTACGCTAACGTCCTCTTGCGCCTAATACGCAGGACTAATCGGTGGTGAAGAGGCGGAGGATCGCCATGCCACTCCATGACTACCATGCCATTGACACGGGTAGGTGCCTAATTGGGATAGTTATTCTATTAAGGATTCGGTAATTAATTACTAATCGGAAGGGGTTATTTGACGGGTCAATGAGTGCGGGGATGTCGGGAGGAGTAGTGGACTCGGTGGAGAGCCGTCGACACTCTTGAGAGGCTTAGAAATGTGACGATGGCTAGGCGTGCTAGGCAGTCCAACGTCAACAACAACTTAACAGTGCGTATGCCTAGTAAGCTAGTACCCTACAAGGACTTCCTTTCGCCTCATTTGGTGATCTCGAAGTGACCGTGTGTGGCCTTGTTAAGGTAAGGTACCCTTCGATCATCGCCGCAAACACATTACCGAGCGGATAAGTCGTGGTTAGGAAATTTTCATTCGGCAAAGGAACAACGAAAAGCAAACCCACCACCCAATTCCATTCGAACCAGAAAACTCATGAACTCCTTCCTCTACAAGAACAGATACATAAGAAACCAAACCCTCCAAGCCATAAACCATAAATCCAGCGAAACCCATCCATCCATATGTACAAAACTTACCAGCCCACTTCTATCATCCGTCCGCTCGCCCCATCCCAACCTTGTCTCCATCAAGCATCATCAAACCACCCTAGCCCACCCTAACTAAGCCTCAATACTAGCAATAGTAACCTCCGCCTGCCCCCCCATCATCTCCCTGGCCTCCCTCTCCCGTTCCATCCTCTCCCGTCTTTCCCTCTCCTCCCTTTCCCTCCTCTCTTTTTCTCGTCTCTCCTTTTCCTCCTTCTGATGCTTCCCCCTCTGAATATAATCGTGGTTCTCAATCGTCACCGACTTGGTCATGTGGTTGACCTTGTAGACGCCGACCAGGCGGGCGGCGAGCTCAAACATGTTGTTGCGCAGGGAGATGACGATGAACTGGGCGTTTTTGGTGCGTTCTTTGATGTAGGATGCTACGATTGAGACCTTTTCGCCTGTTAGTGGGACGGGAAAAAGGGGGGAGAGGGGGACAGAAAGGGGAGGGGGGGTGTGGGTCGAGCGTAGCGAGGAGAAAAAAAAAAAAAAAAAAAAAAAAAAAAAAAAAAAAAAAAAAAAAAAAATAAAGCGGCGTCGGCTTGTAATGATGCAACGCAAACACCAGCGCCAGGGAACTTAGCGTCTTCTCACCTCCCGACAGGTTACTGATATTCTTCCAGCTCTTCTTGGGCGGCATCACGCTGAACAAGATCCCCTCCGAGAAGGGGTCAAGACTATCCACCAGCTCCAGCTCCGCGTTGCCGCCCATGGTGATCATCTGGTACATCTCTTTTAGTCGTAGCGAGATGGTGCTAAAGCCCTCCATGAACCCCTCCAGCCGCAAACGGCGGAGTTCGTCGAGCCGTTTCTTCGCGGCGTCGCGCTGGGACACGGCCGAGGCGAGATCGGAGGAGCGCGCGAGGTGCTCTTCTACGCGACGCCGGTATTCGGCGAGGACAGAGAGGTCGATGTTCACGTTGGAGATCTTCTCTTCGAGCGCGGCGATCTCGCCTTTGAGTTTCTCTTTGGACACGTCGGCTAGCTCGTCGCGGGTGTAGCGCGGGAGCTCGAGAGGGTTACGGGGTTTGCGGGGGGTCTTGCCGGTTTGTTGGCGGCGCTTTTGCTTTTGCTTTTGCTTCTGCTTTTTAGGCGTCTTGTGCTGGTGAGGCTCGTCGTCTTCGTCGAGGGACATGGCTTCTGCGCCTTCGTCTTCTTCTTCGTCTTCTTCTTCGTCTTCATCTTCCTCGTCGTCTTCTTCGGCTTCGGCGGCTTCGGCTTCGAGTTGGGCTTGGAGAATGGAATCAGGGTCGTCGACGTCCATGGCGTCAGGGTCGGCGGGTTGTTGGGGTGCTGCGTCGCCGCTGGTGCCGCGCTCGAGATCTTCAATGTCTTGGAGAACGAGCTTGGAGAGCTTGTCTTCCCAGTAGCGCAACCGCTTCTGGTTCTCGGACAAGATCTTTTGGTTCTCCTCGAGTTTGTTGCGCATTTCGATTTCTACCGCCCTCGTCTCGTTGAGTTCAGCCGTCTTCTCATCCAGCTCCTTCTTCATAGCCGCCAATTCCTTCTTCTTCTCCTTGAGTGCCTCCTGAGCCTCTTCGACACGAGTCGTCAGACTCTCAGCGGTATCGCCCTGGTTCTGGATCTCTTCCTCCAAAGCCTCAGACTCCTGAATGGCGTTTTGCAGCTCCTTGGAAGCCTTGTTAAAGTCCTTCTCCAGCTTGTGTTTCTGCTTCTCCGCTTTTGCCATCTTCACCTCGGCAGCAGAAGTCTCCTCGTTTTGCGTGGCGATTTCGGCTTTGAGCGAGTCCACAGCGGCCTTGTGGGAGCGAAGCTTCTCACCACCCACCTTCATGATCTTATCCTGAAGAGCCTTGATTTCGTCCTCGACGGAGGACATCTCCTCGCGCAGCTTCTCGACCTCCCCTTCGAGCTTGGCAATTTCCTTTTCCAGGGCGGCGACGCGATTGTCATCCGTCTTGGACGGCTGTTGCTCTTTGCTCAGCTCCTTGATACGGCGCTGGGCGTCGGCAAGGTTGCGCTCTGAGCTCTCGACTTCGAGGTTGATCTTCTGCATCTTCGTCTCCAATTGGGGGATCATGGACTGGATCTGGCGCAGACGGGACTCGAGTTCTCGTTGGCGGTCTTGGAACTCGTTGAACGCCTGCTCCAAGGTATCACGGTCCGCCTCAAGCTTGTCAACCTGCTCCTTGGTGGTGTCGGCCACAAGCTTGGAGGACATCAGACCTCTCTTGACTGTAGTGCCACCACCGGTCATGGTACCTGACTTGTCGATGAGCTCGCCGGCAAGGGTCACTACTCGCCATCTCTTGGCACCGTAGGCAATACGGTTCGCCTGAGCGAGGTCCTTGGCGACCAGTGTGTCCTGGAGAGCGTGGTAGAAAGCCGGTCGGAACTTGTCGTCTTTGGGCTTGACAAGATCAAAGAGGCGAGGAGCGTTTTCGGGAGTTTGGATGGGAGACATGTCGCGGACTCTCAACTTGTCCAAGCACATAAAGTTTCCACGTCCAAGGTTGGTTTTCCTCAGATACTCGATGCATTGCTGACCGGCCTCAACGGTGTCGGTGACAAAGTTGTCGAGCGCACCACAGGCTGTAGAAATGGCGATGTCGTACTTCTGGTCGATAGCACCGAGATTTCCAAGTCGTCCATGGAACCCATCGATACGACCCGACTCCTTCATGCGCATAAGCGCAGTCAAGACATTGCCTCGGTTTTGGGTAGCGGACAAGCTCGACCGCGCCTCGTCAGCCTTTTGGCGCGCATTCGAAAGCTGTTGTCGGTACTTGGGTTCCTCCTCCGCAAGCTTGGCAAGCTCAGCCTCGATCTTCTTGCCCTCCTTAATCAGGTTCGCTCTCTCGGCCTTGCACTGCTCCATCTCCTCCGCCTTGGCCGCTTGCCTTTCCTGGATGGCCACAATTTTCGCCTCCGTCTCCTCAAGGGCCACAGTCCCGGCATTGGCCTTTTCCCTGAGAATAGCTAGCTCACTCTCCGCAACGGCAATGGCGGACTGCTTCTGATTGATCTTGTCCTTCCATGGCTCGAGAGACTTTTGCTTTGCCGCAATCTGATCGGAATATTTCTGCGTCTTGCCCTTGAGGCTCTCACGAATCGTGGCAAGTTCGGCCTCCTCCTCCTTCACCTTCTTCTCCAGGAAGACAATGTCCTTTTGGCGACGCTCGATCTCCTTGGTGCAATCCTGGATAGTCTCCTCCGCTTCGACAGCCGTCTTCTCGGCATTGGCGATTGTCTTCTCAAGCTTCTTACGCTTGTCGGTCAAGAACTTTCGCTTCTCCTCGAATTTGACCCGTTCCTGCTCGAACTTGTTCATCTCCTTGACCAGCTGCTGTGTCTGCTTCTCCCAGGAGTCGTATTCCTTGCCACCCTTGGAGTAGGCCTTTTCCAACTGCTTGATGAGCTGTTCGCTGCCGTGGTGCTTCTCGAGCTCAGCGTCAAGTTGTGCCTGCATCTGACCGATAGCCTCCTCCGTGACAGCAATATTGTCGTCGCATTCGCTGATGTATAACTGGTAGAGGGCCGACTGTTTCAGAGCTAGTTCGTTTTCATCGCGAACATACGCCAGCGCCTTATTCTTCTTATCCTCGAGGCTGTTCCTTTCCTTTTCCACGTGCTGGACACGACCACTCTTTTCCATACAGATCTCGTTGAGGGTTTCGACTTCGGTGGCCGACTCTTCGATTGGTGTCTTGTATTTGGAAGTGCCAATGATGTCTTCTAGGTACTCCAGCAGACCGTCTTCGTGCTCGTTACCGGCTTTGGGCTTCATCTGGGCAATTGATTCGACCTCGCCCTGCAGAATGAGGAAACGTTTATGATCCAGATCGACGCCACGGTCGCGGAGTAGCGTAGTCACGGTGGTGAAGTTGGATGATTTGCCGTTGATGTAGTACTGGCTCGAGTTGTTCTTGAAGGCTTTGCGCGAGATGACGAGTTTCGAGTCGGGGATAACCTCGTGACCTCCACCAGGCTACAAATGTCAGCACAACAACTCTTCTCAGAACATTCTTCAAACTTACCAAGTCCATGACTTCCTGGAAGTGTACTTCCACCTCACAGTAGTCGAGATTCGCAAACTGCGCCGAGTTGTGGATCAAGGCCGAGATTTTCCCTTGTCGCATCTTGCTCGCACGGAAACCAAAGACGAACAGCAACGAGTCGATCACGTTGGACTTTCCGGAACCGTTGGGGCCGACGACCGAAGAGAACGAAGCATGGAAGGGGCCGACCTCCTGTCTACCTGCGTAACTCTTGAAGTTGACGAGCACAAGGTTGGTGATGACGATGCGTGGCTTCGGGCCGGTATCCTCGACGACGGGAAGAGCCATGGTCCGTGACTTGAGCACAATATCCATGGGCTTTTCCAAAATGGTATCCATAGCCCTGACGGGCTTCTGGGCCGCCACCACGGTTTCATCTGCTGTTGATGTTGGCTGGATGTTGACGAGTGTCTCTGATGCTGCGGTCGCTGGAGGTGGTAAGTTTATACGTGTCTGGGTGATGTCTTGTAGAGGAGCGGGTTGGCGATCGACGCGCTGAGTTGACGGAGAGCCAGGTGTTGGTGTCCCTTGACGGCTGGCTTGTTGTTGTTGTTGCAACTCGAGTTGGTCCTGCATGATCTTTGCTGGCGATCTGCTGAGCCGCCGCACAAGTGTTCTACGCTTCCGCGGGGGTGACTGAATTTCTTGCGTATCCCGGGTTTCTGGCTCCGCGATCACGGCGGTCGTAGCGGGCGATACAGCAGACGCGACAGTCACGTTGGGGTCGATGCCCTCCTCGATTGGCTCGTCTTTTGGCTTGACGGCGGGCTCTGGCACTTGGGGTTCGGCTTCGGGTTCGACAACGACACTCGGTTCGGCACTGGGCTCTTCGCTGGGTTTGGGCGCGGCGTTCTTCTTAGGTCGTCCGCGCCTTTTTGGCGCAGCTTTTGGTGCCGGTGCCGGTGCTGTCGATGATGATGCTGCTGCTGCTGGTGTTCCTGCCCTGGGAGCGGGCGTGGCAGTCGATCTTCTGGTGCTGCGTTGAGCAGTTTTGCGGGCTGCCGAAGCAGGCGCGGGTGTGTAGTCGTCCTCCTCGTCATCTTCGGCAGCTCTCGATGTGTTCGCGATCTCGTCGTCCGATGAGGATTCTTCGATAATGGCGGCGCGCCTGGTTGCGGCGGCCCGACGCGATGGGCGCGTCGACATGGCTGTTTTGCGTCGGTGGTTTCGGCTTGTAAATTCTAGACTCGGTGAATTCGGGAATCAAGACAAAAGCACAGAACAGAATGCGCTGCAAGATGCGGGTATCAGACAGCGAAGACGTGGAAGTTGACGAAAGACGGCATTCACATTTCGCAATTGCGACAGACGCAGAATGGGACGCCCAGAAACTCTTCGCTAGTCGCAGCTCCTTGCCCCGCGGTTGTTGACATTCTGGGCAGTTTTGACGGTTCTTGCAGTGTAAACAATCAGCCACAGCAGCCACAGCCAATGCAATTCGTGCACTGCAGCGGGCAACCCCTCTGTTGGACACTCGCACCGTGTCGCGGCGGCAGGTGGGTCTCTGTAACGAACATCGCGCTTACGGGTTTCTTATCGATAAGCCAGCCGTCTCGTTAGCGCAGGTACCAATCCGGGGAAGGCTCCATTGATGTGCCCCGTTCTCCATTCTACTGTGTAAGTGGATATTCCAGGGCATGACGGCATCCCTTGGAATTTCCATTTCCATTTCCATTCAAACACTTTTCCTGCACAACCCAACTTCAACATCACGATGCTCGACTACACAGAGTACAACAACGTGTTTCCCTCCCCGGGAATGATAAACCCCTACGACCACAAGGGAACCGGTGCCATCGAGACCTTCCGCAAGTCATTGGGCGGCGTCCTGTTTGTGGATCGCGTCCTAAGTCGGTTAGGCATCGGCCAAGGTTAGTGTAAACACCAGTGGAACCCTGTCATTATAGCGCCCTTCATCGCTAACCACCACTGTAATTAATTAGGCACTGCATATCCGCCCAAAGGTGAAAATGGCCTTCGCTCCCTTCATCAACACATCTGCCAGAGCAGCGTCTCGTCGCTCCACAAAATATCGGTCCTTTACTATCTCCTCCTCGACCACGATGACATTCACCCGGGTCGCTCGCAGTGGGCGGACGGCTTTGCTGAGGAGACAGGACTGCCCAAGAAGTACCAGATCTTTATGAGGGGCCTGTGGCACATGGATCGCAAGGAGTTCAAGGTGCGTTCGTTTGCTCCATAACCAAGATGAACAAACGCTAACAATCGCTGCTAAACAGTACGCAATCGAAAACCTAACCCACCCTTCCCTCCCCACCGAATTCGCCGACGAAATCACCATCGTCCTCGTCCGCTCTGCGAGTCAAAGCGATTACACGCTAGCTCTCGCCTACTTCCACGCCGCCCAGCCCGTCTTCACCTCATCCGAAGCTCTCGAGCTGCTCTTTGGCGCTCTGGCTCGCACCAACGTCACCGAAGCACTCGATTTCTCGCGTTGCTACCCGGACTGGACCCGCCAGCAGCTGTTTGAAAAGCTAGTGGCTTCGATTCTGGAGCAGCCGGAGAAGCTGGGACCGAGAGGGAAGGAGCTTGTTAGCGCGGCGTTGACGGGCGAGGAGGAAAGTTGGTTTCAGGAGTATTTGAGGCGTGGGGAAGGGAGACAAAGTAAGGGCGCAAGTGTGCTTTTGAGGATGAGGGGGGTTGTGACGGGGAGGCTGAGCAGCACTGCCGCGTTGGAAAACCTTGCTGGTCACCTGCCCTGACGAGTATTAGTATGGCTTTATGGCTGGGCGTTTTTCTGTCGATAGGTTAATATCTGGCAACGGCATAGCGACGGCGTCTGGGTACCTTTAGGTCTTGCGATGGGAGATGGTCACCATGTTTATGACTGTTTACCGTCAATCACGACGAGAATACTCTTTTACTTTTACAATTCGCAACGACGAAGGTCGAGTCTCGCTGACTGGCAGTGATGTCTCTTGACGTTCCTGATTGGTCCCAATCAACTCAAACAGTGTAGTACAATGTGTGACAGTGTGATGAATTCTTGTACTAACCTTCTCCGCAGTTGAGTAGCAATGGAAGGCGCCACCGAGGTGAGCGGACTTGTGGCTTCGCATTTTTCTGTTTCGTTTTCCCCTTCTCTCTTTCCAGTTTAATATGTTACCGGAGAAACTCGTGCCCCGCCAAGGTCTTCGTAAATCAGGGTATTTGGCTGGATCCTCGGCGTGTTCTTCTCGTCTCTTCAACCCAAACCAACCATTCCCACCTCTACTGAGCTACTGTGTACGAACCTTTCGTCTCTTTGAACAAGTCCCGTAACTACTGGAACGCCACGATGTCGGAGCGCCTGTGCGCTGTTTGCAGCCGCATCTTTACTGACCCGATACCTGTTAATCATAATGATGGATGTGAATGGGGAAGCAAGAGTCCATATCACTCGGAGCTAGGCGACATTCTTCAAGCGGCAAACGAGGGATGCTACGTATGCCGATCGATAACAAAGAGCTACCAGTGGAGTGACATATCCTACTTGTTCTCCAAAGGTTTTCCATTTACCTTCGAAATGTGGTTAAGCAAGCAAGATCAGGGCTCTTCTGGCTCGAGCCAGATGGGTGTTCACGCCTCCCATCCTACCCCTATCGCCGATAACGACAACCGTCTTAGATTCAACCAAACCATCGAAGATCTTAATGAGGTCAAGGAGAAATGGCTACCGCGAAGACCCGTGCTGAGACCAGGACTCGACCGTGAATACGAGTTTCGTTTCAATTTCCTTCTCCGGCCTATCGAAGAGGGTGAGTCATACACCTTTCATTATGTAAAGAGCAACGAAAGAGGAAGTACGAGAAAGATAGGCGACAAGGTGATTGACTCACGATATTCCAACCAGTGCGATATTCCAGTTCAGAAACCACTCGTGGTCATGACCATCTATCGTCACCTTCTTCTGTACTCAGTGACCCATCCATGTTGGGTTTACTGAAGTATTGGTTCAAAGAATGTTGCAAAAATCACCCCCTCTGTTCCCCTTCAACTCCTTCTTTCATCCCAACAAGGCTTTTGTTTATCGAGAATGAGCACTCTTCAAGGCTTGTCGAAACCAAAGACTGGACCATCGATCATCCATATGTTGCTCTATCGCGCTGCTGGGGAAATACAAACAGACTCAAACTCCAGAAAAGCAACATGATCGACTTGCTCAAGCATCTCAGTATCACAGAGTTGCCAACCACTTACAGAGAGGGTATATCCGTCTCTCTAGCGCTTGGATTCTCTTACATATGGATCGATTCGCTTTGCATCATTCAAGATGACGAGGAGGATTGGGCCAAGGAGGCGGAAATGATGAAGGATGTGTTCGAGCACTGCTCGTTCAATCTGAGTGCCACCGCGGCATCTGACAGCTCACAAAGCAACTTCGCACACAGGGATTCTACAATCATCCCACCCCTTGAGGTCACCGTGAACTGGGGAGAGAAAAAACATAAACAACCGAAATTCTGGCTTGCCAATAAGTGGGTGGACCTGAGGCGAGATGATATTGTGTACTCACCTCTTCACTCGCGAGCCTGGGTATTCCAGGAAGCAGACTTAGCTCGGCGCCGCATCGGCCTCGCTCGATCGCAGACCTGGTGGTTCTGTCAACAAAATTGGGCTTGCGAAACGCATCCTTCGGGCGTGTGGGATGTGTCTTGGCTTGAAAATTCGCCTACATCAATCAGAGGTAACAGCGGCGGCCAACAATATGTGAGGATGTGTAAGCAAAGGGGTGTTGAACACAACGCGTTGTTATCTATGTCTTCACTAGGCGGGCCAAGCAGCCAAGCACCTACTACCGCGACATACAATAATCCTTGGCCGGATATACACTATCAACGCCATTGGGTTGAACAGATTCATGCATACTCCAACTGTGACATTACCCAGACAAAAGACAGACTAATAGCCTTCGCTGGGGTTGTTCAACGTTACGCTCAAGATCGGGGGCGGAGCCTCGATGACTACCTGGCCGGGATCTGGCGCCAAGAGCTTCCTCATTCGCTTTGCTTCTCATCGACTCATGAAAAACCATCCTACCGTCCGGACGGATATCGTGCACCATCCTGGTCCTGGGCCTCGCTGGAAGGGCCTGTCGATCTCGCAGTCTTTTGGTCGGGAGATGGACTACCACAATCACTAGAGCCACTGTGCAAGGTCGCCAATGCGAAAGTCATCCATCAGTTTGAGCGTTTCCAAGCCGGCCTGGTAAAGGGAGGCGTTATCCACTTGAAGGGTCGTCTAGTAGAACGGACTATGGGCAGTCAGGCACCCAAGTGGCCTATCGACAAAAGGATCAAAGGGCTGGCCGACGAGGCGATGGGTAACCTCAATTTTGATGAACGTCAGAATGTCAAAGGCTCGATACATGTAAGCCCACATCCAGCGGTCAGTTATCTTGAGCACCCCCAGGTCCAGCCTGATCAGAGGAAAAAGGGAATGGTGGACGGGGCGGTACGAAAATCCATCAGGTTCACTTTCACAGAACTGGACCCGCTATCTGAGCATGTCCGACTATTTATCCTCCCAGTTACAAGGACTCAGTATGGTCCCATAAGTGTTTCATGTCTTATTCTATGACAGACGTTGGATGACTGCTTGGCAGGGAATGACATCTATCAACGTGTAGGCAGTCATGAGTGGTGGTGGAAGTTGTCGCTTGAGGATCTGGAAACAATTCCCGAAAGGGATGTCTACATTATTTGACGTTCTTTCTTTCCTCATTTTTTTCTTGTTACAGACAGCAACCATCTCAGCAACATTTATCTCCATTTCAAGTTCCTTACGATGTGTTAGCAAAGCCTGTATCTACCGTTTCTAGCCTGTCGATTTAATACGTACTGATGCGGTCCCACGGCCACGGCCACGGTCAGCCTCCAGATCCGCCCAATCCAGCACACTGCCCCTGGACACTCTCCAGTCGTTGCAAAAATAGAGAGACGTGATGCAAAAGGCCTCAAATACATTGGACATACTCTCATCTGCCTATCGAAGAAAGTACTCTGCATCCCATTAACGGAACAGTGGCACCATGACACGGTCAATACACATCGCTTACCTATCGGAACCCAGAAGTTTGTTTACGAGATTGGCCTTCCGGATAAGACAATCTTCAACTATTCGAATAATCGATGCATATTGCATAAGACAAGACCATCGTAAACCCCCTTATGCTACTCCTGCAACCCGGTAAAGAGTTGTGGCAGACATTATCGCAGAGTGTCTTGGTAGAGATCTGTGGTGTTTTGCGTGTGAACATGAATTTGTCCAATTACATTCCAAAGTCTTGGCGCCAAGCGTTAGTGCAACAAACTTCGTAAAAGCGAAACCGTTAACACTACCCATGTCCCACAAAAGCGCTGTTTCCGCGGTCGGTCAAACCACCCTTTCCGGCACGGCATCACGATGACGCAGAAGGCACCATCCTGATACAGGAAAGAAGCTATGGCCAGCCAGAGCAGGAACTGGCGTCGACTGTGAAGGAAGGAAGGAAGGAAGGAGCGAGACAGCGACAGTCCCGCTCAGAGGGACGAGAACTGTTCCAAAGCAGACCAGCAGGGAGGGCGACGAGAAATGTGTATATAATCATGAACGATCCCCCAGCGCTCTGGTTTGACTGGTTTTTCTTCTTTTCGGAATCCAGAATTGAGCACATTTCTAGATCTTTTGGCATCCTCCAAGTCTCCAATCTTTTCCCTTACAGCGGCACCGAGGGTCAACTTACGCTGCTACTTCCTTCGGTATCATTTCTTCTGGTCTAGAAGTCAAAGTCAACTGGAATTTATGCCAACGTTTGTCCCCCCACCCCCAACATTCTTTGCCCATCTAGAGGTTGCTGGGGCTGTTATGCACGCACCACAGAGGTACATACCTTATCTTCGAGTCACTTCCACCTCCGCACCACGTCGCGATAGTGAAGCAACAGGAGTTCGTGGYCACTACCGCCTTGCACGAGTACAGTAATCCTTCTTGCTTCCGTCGACGTGCCGTCCCTTGACGTCCATATTTGCCCCGTGCCGCGATTCCTGGTAACTGGCAAACCACCGACGGAACCAACAGGACCAACGGCGCCAACCACGGCAACGGCATGGAAAAAAAAACCTGAAAACAATTGGTTTTCCGCGGCAACTAATATGTTCGTTTTTTTACCGGTTTCTTTTTCATTCAAACCGGATTTATCCTATCCTCCTTACGGTCTAGAGATTGGGGAAGCACCTGCAGGCAAGGCGGCCAGCGGTAAGTTGAACAAACCATTCAGAGCGACTGGCAAGTCTGTCATGCAAGTGACACGCAGCCGATCGAGCGAAAGCTCATGCCTTGGACTGCGTTGAGCCTAGTTCCCGCGTTTAGATGAATCCGGTTTGAATGAAAAAAAGCCGGTACACTTTGAGCTGCTTAATCTGGGCGGCCGGGCTAACACCGCACTTGACCCAACGAAACGGGATAGGAACGGAAGTTTCCCAGATTTCCGCATCGCCTGCGTCACAAGTCTCAAGGAAACCAAGATTTTTTTTGCGTCTTTGACCTTCGGTTCGTCAAGGAATCAAGGGAGGTGGGACTGGGAGCCAGCGAACTTCGAGACTCGAGCAAGGTACATGTTGGTGGAAGTCAGTCGATAGAGGTATAAAGGATGAGGGTCCCACCCATGTCTATCATCAGACTTGCTGTCTCTCTACCCATCACTTCCAACCTGAACAATCTCTCACCGCAACACTCACCACAACGCTCACCATGAAGCTCTTACCCTTAGCCCTCTGGGCTGTCATCACCACCCTCACAGCAGCAGCTCCAACCACCACCTCCAATCCCAATGACCCCTCCAACCTCACCCGGGAACAAGCCATCTCTCCTGAGCACAAACTTCACTCCTCCAACGACTTAACCGTCGAAAAACGCACCACATGCAACGTGATTTCAGGCGACTCCAACCGCATGTTCGTTCCGCATGCACTCCAGTGCTATATGCATTTGACCGTTAAACCATGGGACGAGGTCGTGATTCCGGAAGGCGGGGACGAGGTCGTGATTCCGGAAGGCGGGGTCGACATTTGCACTGAAAGTAGTGGGAAGTTCCGGGTGAACAATAGTGGTAATGGGGAGCAGAGGACTACTAGGTAAGTTTCCCCCACCCCTTCATTGTGGTGAAAATATAGTTTGTTTGGGGCTTGGGTTTGGACTCTTGGATGAAGGCTTGGCTTGGGCTTGAGGGCGGTTGTTGTGCTGAATGAGAGAGAAGATTGAAGTATATTGTGTAGGGGAAGGGCATGGCTTGACGGAAGGGGGGGAATTGAGAGGGAACAAGCGAAGAAGAGACCGGATAATATTTGCGGAAGTGATTGCTAACAAATGGGCGCTGCGGTGGTGTAGATTCGCGATTGGCGAGGCTGCGATCAAAATTATCGGTGAGTTTTTTTTCTCTGGCTGATACCCGAGACGGCGGGACTGAGAATTGTTGAGTTGCGGTCGCATATACTGACGGTGTGGAACGCAGAGGTGTGTGGCTTGCATAATGGGATCTGGGTGGCCGGCACGAAGTCCATCACGGATAGTATCTCTCTGGAGATCTCGTAGTGACGACATCAGATGAGAGAAGGGAATAGCGGCGAAGTTTTGGGGTATTCGAGCTGTTCGTCGCGATGACCAGTGGGGAGATGGGAAGAACATATGACGAATCTGGAGAAGTTGTTATATGACTGTTTTGTATTCTTGACCTCCATTTCATCTCATTAGCAAATCACACCAGAATAAAGTTGCTCACCGACTTCAACTTCTCTCCGTTCTCTGACATCAGCTAGATTCGGTCAAACGTCGCAGACTGGACGACAGACAAACGTACCTCTGAAGGCAGCCGCAAATCGTCTCACCGCCAAAATCACCACGAGGATGATCCACCACCAGTAGAGGTAGGAATATATAAGAAGGCCCATTTTCACCTCCTCATCCACAACTTCTCCTCTCCCTCATCATCAACCAACCAAAACTACCGTCTACCACCTACCTTTACGTCCATTCCTCACCAAACCACTCTCACTCACAACTCACCACCCAGCCAAACTCCCAAAATGAAGTTCTCCACCATCCCCTCTCTCGCCCTCGGCCTCATCGCCTTCAGCGCCAACCTGGCCCTCGCCACCCCTACCCCCATCAACGGCAACGGCGACATCCCCTCCAGCTTGATCAACAAGCACCACAAGACCGTCACCAGTCGTCAGACCTCCACGGTCAACACCACCCCGACCTGCGAGTCCGAGCCCGAGGGTTTCATGACCATGTCCGACGCGCGTTCTTGTCTCGATGAGATTGCTGCCAAGGGCACCGAGCAGCTGACTGTTCTGGCGCCTGGTGGAGTGCTCTGTGAGAGAACGAGCGGCAAGTTTTGGGCGGGGATTGGTGGGAGCCGGGAGCAGGTTGCTGCTGCGTGAGTATTTTTCCGTTCCGTTTTTGGTATTTTGGAGTTGACTTGGGATGTTTGGGTGACTGGGTGGGTGACTTATGCTAACCGGGACTGGACGTGGGTGTAGGTCCGACATCGCTGCTGCTGGAAAGCTTATTTTGGGTGAGTTACAACAACCTTTTTTGTAAAAAAAAAACATGTACAAGATCGCTGACAGAGACCTGACCGGACACAGACGCTTGCAAGTTCGTCGGCATCCCTGGCGCGCAGACCGAGATGACTGGCGGTGGAGCGTACGTGGCTACCAACGGACACATTTATGTCATGTTCTCGAAGGAGGAGCAGGATAACTGAGTTTCCCGTTGCTTGCGGGTTTCTGCCGTATTGGTTGAACAGAAAACGGACGGACAGTGGATGAACTACGGGAGCCAAAAGGAGAGTGGTAATGATCAGGGGTATCACGTGGCTGCCTGGTCATGCGTCTTGGGCGCCCGTCTCTTGGCCCCATTTTAGCGTCATGTCAGCCCCCAAGTAGTCCTGCGTATTAGACCTAGGCGCTGAGGAAGTTAGGCGCAACCTTACCGCCTTCCGTTCTGCCGTGGACTGTGAAGAGATACCGAAAAAATTATAAAGGAACTTTCCATTTGCTCTTCTTTCTGTTACGTCAATCACAACACCAACTTTCATAACAACGAAATCTAAACCCAAATCCAAATCCAAACCTACACCTCTGCATGGATATAAAAGGGCACAGCGGTACAGCCAAGGCGCTAGTAGCGCTACATAAAACCAGGGTTTCAAAATGATAGAAATTGTTATTTCTTGTACAGACTATTTTTCGGAGACCTTATTTGCCACCCCAAAATGATCGCCCAATTCACGAGGTGCCCTTTTATATCCATGCAGAGGTGTACACCAAACCCAAACCCAAACCAACAATGCCTTGCCCCAGTTGCGGTCTCGAGAATCCCCCTGTTCCGCAATGCATTAATTGCGATTATGTAAGATACCTACCTTCCTTCCCTTGCCTTGACTCTCTGTCCATCTTTATAATCTTTACCCAAGCTCGCTGCCGCTTTTTTCTTCGGGATCACATGGAAGACAAAGTAACTAACCTCTCTCCCTGTCCGATTACAGCCCCTGCAATAAACCTATCTAAGTACCTACATGGAAGGCAATTGATTGCCTTGGGCATCAAGATGTCAGGGGCTATATAGCAATTTGGGGCATTTTTTGGAATTTTTGTAACAGGTCTGCAGGTGCGGGGAAAAGGAACAACGGGAGCTTATTTCCCCAACATTCGAACGGGTCGCTCGGCTATCCTCGGCCGTGGTGTTTGCTTGGGACATCCTGGGGTAACATGATTCGGCTGGACGCGGAGATAGAAGTGGCAGAAACTTCAATGGACAATGAATTGATGCCTCACATTTTCGAGAAGTAGAGGTAAGTTTGTGCAATTGGTGAGTGCTGGAAGATGTTTTCCGGCTTGTGAAAATTGTTAGTGCAACTGCTTCTAGTGTAAAAGCTCGGCGTTGTGGGGGATTTTCAGCAGCTCTCTCGCATCTCCGGGGAAACACGACGTCATTTGCAGCTCCCTCTTGCCGCTCTCCACCCAATTTTGGGACCGAGCTCACTGACAAGATTTCGATTTCACATCTCGGGCCTTGAGGTTATCAATCGCATCTTTCGAGAAGTCAACAATACCGGCCAATTGCACCACCAAACTCACCTCACCCACAATGGCCGTCAGAATCGCCCTCCCGCGTAATACGACCTCGTCGTTCCGGCGCTTCGTCCGCGTCGCCGGCCGCTTCTACTCGACCGAGGCCCCCGCGGGCCCCATCATCCGGGTGACCAACCTTCCGGCGCCCAACTCGGGCCACATCCGCATTCTCGAGCTCAACCGCCCCGCCGCGCGCAACGCCATCTCGCGCGCGCTTCTGTCTTCGCTCCGCGACGAAATCGACGCCGTCCACTCGCAGTACGATGCCGCGACCGGCGAGGAGAAGCCCGTGGCTTCGTGGAACAAGCGCTTCGGCGGCGTGGCCGGCGAGGACGAGAAGGGTCCTACCCGCGCGCTGATTATCTCTTCGGCTGTTGATACCAGCTTTTGCGCGGGCGCGGATCTGAAGGAGCGCAAGGGGTTTACGCAGGAGGAGTAAGCTTTTACCTTTTTCTTTTTCTCCCTGTTAACTTTCCCTAATCATCCGGATGGCTAACCAACTCTCTTACCAAAAACAGAACAGCCGCCTTCCTCACCTCCCTCCGCACCGCCCTCACCTCCCTGCAATCCCTCCCAATCCCCACCATCTCCGCCATTTCCTCCATCGCCCTCGGCGGCGGTCTCGAGCTCGCCCTCGCCACGCACTTCCGCGTCCTGACCTCCAACGCCGTCGTAGGCCTGCCCGAGACCCGACTCGGCATCATCCCCGGCGCCGGCGGCACCTACCGCCTTCCCCAACTCATCGGCATCCCGCGCGCGCGCGACTTGATCCTGACGGGCCGCCGCGTCAGCGCGCCCGAGGCTTATTTCCTGGGCTTGGCCGACCGCCTGGTCGAGATCGCGCCCGAGTCCGAGGAGCAGGCCAAGGAGTGGGTGGCCATGGAGCAGGAGCCGAGGGACGAGATGGTGCTGAGCCTGGCGCGCAGGACGGCGCTGAGCGAGGCGGTCCGTTTGGCGCAGGAGATTTGCGAGGGCGGCCCGGTCGCCGTCAGGGCCGCGCTCAAGGCTGTCCAGGAGCCGAGCGAGATGGTGGAGAATGATATGTATTTGAGGGTGGTGAGGACGGAGGATCGCGATGAGGCGTTGAAGGCGTTCGCGGAGAAGAGGAAGCCTGTGTTCAAGGGAAGGTAAATGCGTTGCTGTAGAGTGATGTGAGTTTTGGAAATACCATTACCATGTTGAAGTCAAACACCGAATGACTGTCTGTGTCAGATGGAGCCGTGACGCCTTCTATCTTTCAAACAGGTAAGGTAAGTTGAGGCTATTGAGGCTGTGATGCCCCTGGTCAGAGTGGTAACGTCATTGAGTCCACCATTCAGAAGGGCCCATCAAGGTGCCAAGCTTTCGACATGGGTGACAACCACGGTACTTGACGAGTTGCGATCTGTGACCGTTCTGGGTCTCGATCCGCGCCGGGAAATATCGAAAGGGGGCTTCCAAAGCTTTGACAGTTTTTAACATAATCGTTGGGTTATTATGGCGGGTGTGATGGCGTTCTGTGTTGTGTTTGGCTCGTGACGGATGGTTGCCATGTGAACGTGTACATGAAGCACTCCTAATCAGGCGTTGAAATACACAAACCTCAATCTAAGCACTCGTCTCAGCTCTCTAGTTCCTCCTCTTCTGACAGATTTCACTTGCATCATAGCTTCAAAATCGTGGAGCTGTCAAAGCTGTCAAGCCTGGAGGTGCAGCTGTCAATCTCCGGCGTTCGGTGCTTGTTTACATGCGAGCCATGATCGTTGGCGGTGGAGTAGCAAGTGGAAGCGTTTTTGGCAACCAAGGCACAGAGCTTCACAATTTGGGCAATTTGAACAATTTCAAAGAACACTCAATTGAAGATCTGGACCAAAGGAGACTGGTATTTGTGAAAGGTACGTACCTCCACAAGGGGAAGGCCAGTAAGGTTCGCAGCTTCCCCGCCAAGAGGACGTCATTCGCCTGCAGGGGTTGCACGCTGCTGCACCCAATACCTATGACATCACCGCGACGGAACGGTTCATGACTGAGAGGGAAGGAACGACAAACACCTTTTTATAAGCACAACATCGTCCATCTGAAGACGGTTCTTTCTTCCCTTTCAATTCAGTCACACAAACAAATCCAACTCCTAAACAACAATTTTCTCGAGTCTTCTCTCAAACAAACAACAACAGCCACGAACCGAATCCCAACAGAGGATCTAATCTGAACAATAACACAACACCAACACCTAAGATACCCACACACACAACCCACAAATCATCACAATGTCCGCCTTCACAATCGCTACTCGCAGGGTCGCTACCCAGATCCCCCGCGCTGTCGCCGCCTCTGCGCCCCGCGCCGCTTTCTCTTCCTCCGTCACCCTTCAGAAGTCCATTGCCGAGACCGTAAAGGACACCCTCAACACCGTCAACCGCGCTGTTTCTGACAAGGCCCTCGATGGCATGGACATTGGCTGTACGTACCCCTCCTTCCACACCAAAAAACCCCTCTCTTTCTCTCCACCACCATACTAACTCCCTACCTTCACAGCCAACGTAGCCTCAAAACTCAAGGAAACCGCCGACTCCCTCACCAACGCCGCCTCCGACGCCGCCGACGCCGTCCCCAAGGACGTCAAGGGCAAGGCCTCCGAGCTCGCAGGCCAAGCCTCTGGCGCCGCCTCAAACATTGCCGGCAAGGCCAAGGGCGCCGTCAATGAGGCCACGTCTGGCAACGTTTCCGGTGCCGCCTCTGAGCTTGCGGGAGAGGCCAAGGGCGAGGCTTCCGAGCTCGCCGGAAAGGCCAAGGGCGCTGCTAACGAGGCTGCTGGTGGTGATGTACAGGGCAAGGCGTCGGAGCTTGCGGGCGAGGCGAAGGGTAAGGCGAGCGAGCTCGCTGGAAAGGCCAAGGGTGCTGCGAACGAGGCGACGAGCGGGAACTTGTCCGGTGCTGCTTCTGAGCTGACTGGCGAGGCTAAGGGCAAGGCCAGCGAGCTTGCGGGCAAGGCCAAGGGCGCTGCTAACGAGGCTGCTGGTGGTGATGTGCAGGGAAAGGCCCAGGAGCTCAAGGGACAGGCGAGCGGTAAGGCCAGCGAGCTTGCCGGAAAGGCGAAGGGTGCCGTGAGCGAGGGACAAGGGAAGGCCAAGGGTATGGCTAATGAGACGGAGAAGATGGCCAAGGAGGCCGGCAAGCAGGCCGAGTACTCTTAAGGGATTCAACCGCGAGAAGGAGTGTTTAAGATGGGATATTGCATTTGGGATGAACGGGACCATTCAGTTTCACAAGGATGGATGATAAAGGGCAGGAAGGCGTTCAGGGACGCGCACAGCAGTATTGCATGATGACTATTACGAAGTTTTCCTTTTCATCAAGAGTCGACCTGTAATTTTATTGCATTTCACATCAATCACTGTGATCTCATCATTCAAACGTGAACATATGTGACATCGATATCAAAATGTATCAGCGCACAACACCCGACTTCCTATCAGAACTGCCCGACAGGCAAAGGAAGCCAGGATAAAAAAGATGCAAAAAGCAGACATCCATCAGCAAGTCGATCCGTGCCGACGGGTGACTTCCGTCTACTCCGCTCGTTTCTCCCAAAAACCCGGCGCTTTGAAGCACCATCCCACCAAGTGACGCTGGCAAGTTTTCGTTTCAAACCCCCAGACCCTCTCTTTCTGAAAACTGGTTTTAATGTACCGCTCGGAATACAGAGCTTGGAATCAAGGATTGATCTCGCCTTGTGCTCCACCTGAACGTGCGGAATTTTGGGGGAAAGGTAGTATGTGGGATATGTGTTGTGTGCTGTGTGTGATTGACGATGGTGGTGGTGGGATGCCACGGAGGCGACCGAGGAAGGGTAAGTGACTAGCTCGAACCTGGAAGTGGAAAAAGGAAGGATGTAAGAAAAGTGCTCAAAGGGGATGGATGGGGAGTAATTCGGATGGGGGAAGACGGAGGAAGCTGAAGTGGATAGGTTAGCTGCCCGGCACAAGAATGGTATGGTAAAAAAAAGGGGGGGTTCAAGCAAAGCAAAAAGGGGGCAAGTATGTATGTAGCAGAATAGGAGAGATTCAAAGCGGTCCCCGCCCGCCCGCCCAACTGAATATTGACGATGCTGGTATTTTCTTCGTTCAAGGATGTCCTATGCATGAAAGCAGAAAAAATATCCTTCTCCTTTGGGTAACCAGTTAGCATCGTCGGGTATCTGTACACAGCTTCCATGCTCCTCCCCTCCAGTTGTCTCGTCCGTAGGTAGATACTCTGCACATCGTTTCTCGAACCGTTGCCGTTCTGTTCTCTTCGTGGGGCAAACCGGTGTTGGTGTAGGTTAACACGCCGGTTCTGTTCCTCGGGCGTCCGGCGCTTTCAGTTCGGTGTTATCGCGTCCGTCTCGCAGATATGATTGCCGCCTTCCCTCTTGTCGACCTTGAACATTCAGTTCAGCCCTCCTCAAAAAATACCCTTTTAGTCCCCTGCTTATCCCTCTGATTCTCCATCTCCTCCAACTCCCTATCAATCTCCATAATATCCATCAGCTCCGCCTCGATATCCCTGCCCTCCGCCTCCGACTTATCATCCTCCACATCCGCGGCAAAGTTAAGGTCATTGATGAACAGCAAGCCTGGATCGCGGCCCTGGCTTTGGCTCTTTCCTCCTCCAAAGGCACTCAACGCCACAGTTTCCTGGGAATCAGCGACCCCTTCCTCCTCAATCTCTTGTGTTGATCCCGCGCCGTCGAAGCTTGCGCTTACGGATTTACCTGCCTCCAACGCCTTGGGTCTGAGCAGTTTCTCCCCCTTCTCCGGGCGGGCCAAGCTGAGGTTGAATGCCACGGAGCTGGGCTGTTCGGGCTTGGGGTAGGCGATGATCGCTTTGGCGGTGCCGTTCGTGAGATCCAGCCTGGCTTTCTTACGGGCAGGTAGGGGTATCAGACGGCGTTCCGTGGACGAAGAGGCACCAGCGGTCGCTGTTGCGGCGGCTTGATCGAACGCATCTTCGCTTTCGTGGATGACTACCAACCTACTTTCGCCTAGCAAAAGGGTTTCGATGGGTAGTTGCTTGCCTTCTGTTGACTCGGTGAGGGACCCCGTGGAGCGGGGAATGGCGGTAGCGGCTGTGAGGCGCTCGCCTAGTAAGCCTGCGTTGAGATCGGTGAGGCGAAGCATCCGCGCGGACGGTTGGGAGCTGCTGCTGTTCCAAAGGTTACCTCCGGTTCGCTTTAGCTGGGCGTCCCAGAAGCGGGAGAGGATGGGGATGGTGCAGACGATAGGGTTAGTATGGTCGGCGCCGGTGTTGGAGAGCCACAGGATTGCAGACTCTTCGCCTAGGCCGTTGCGAGGGAGGGGAAGTTGAGAGATGTAGACGCCGCCTTTGATGGTGGCGAGCTTTTCGGGCGCGTTGGCAGTGGTGGAAACCGCCGAGGGGACAATGAGGGGTGCGGATTTCTGTGTGGTGGTAGGAATGTTGCGCTGGGGCTGAGGTCCGGTGGCGGTTCCCTCTAGGTAACCCGAGACGCTGAACTGGGTGATTGCTGACCCACGGAGGCCAGAATTAGCCTTGGTAAAGAGACCGGCTGAGGAGGCAGTGGTCGGATTGGCATTATCAATGTCCCAGATTCCCCACTGCCCATCGGCCAGCAGCACGAGGACCGCTCGGCCGTGGGCCATCCACTCAGCGCCGACGACGGGTTTGCGAGAAGTAGACATGCCCGTCCCGCGGGCAAATGGCTGGTAGAGGGAGACCAGCCATGAGCCCTGAGTAGGGAATGGGCCCTCTGGGCTATCGTCCGAAGGAAGAGATGGGATGGAGTAATCGTAGATTCGTACCGCATGCGCTGGATCAACAACAAGAAGCTGTGTGATGTGCAGCGGGTTGAACGAGATGCGGCCGAGTGGTGACGGGAGGTACTCAGTCTGGAACGGCTCGACACGAGCGGTGGTGCCGGGCGTTGCGTCCAGGGGAACATCCCAGAAGCGCAGGGTGCCGCTGGCCTCGCGTGTGTGTGCTGCAACAATGGCACGGGTTACCGACCCCTTACGGTTCTGTAATGACCCCGACCCTGGCTGTTCCTTCACGAGCGTAATGGCTACTCCTTCCGAGGGCTTGCTCTGGCCTGCTAGCAATGTGAGAGTCTCCCCCCATGCACCCTTGCCCGCATTTCCAGCGAGCAGGCTGTTCTTCAACGCCGGTCGCGCCTTGCTCTCATTTGATGGAGGTGTCAATGGTAGTGTCACGACAAAGACGTCGCCGTTGGCGCATGTGACCGCAAAGACCATGTTCTCTTTCAGGATATGCGCTCCGTTCCAGGCTTCGTCTTGGACGGTGCAGGTGGGCATGGGCAATACAGCGATGTGGTGGACGGCTGTGCCAAATGCCAGGTCGAGAGATTGGACAATGTCGGCGAGCGAGGAAGCATCGGTAGTAACGGTGTCGTCGAACTCGGGCTTGTCCACGAAGGGTGTAGATGGAATGGCCGGACTCTCGTCGTCCGAGTCAATAATCATAACGGCGTCTTCTGGCTTGGCTCCATTTTGCGCCGCATCTGCTGCTGTCTTTGATGGCTTGAGTTTGCGACCGCCGCGCCAAATCAGAGCGACGCCATTTTCGTGGCCGTAGATGAGGACGGTTGCGCCTTGGGGTGTCTGGACGGGGTATGTTTTGATGTCGTACACTCGGCTCTTAAGGGGGTATCTGATGGACCAGAGTCAGCTTGCGTCTCTCTCGTGTTGAGACGGTGGTAGTGAAGGACTATGCGCACGTAAATTGGGTACTTTGCGGCGTGCGCCGTGTTCTGGGAGTGGCCGACTGCATCGTCGAGAGTCGAGGCAAGAAAGAAGAATCAACAGAAAAATGATGGATACGCTATTGTGATGTCGTTATCATGGCCTCATTATTTGAGTATTATGGCGTCGTGGAGAGAAGCAGTATTACGGTGTGAAAGAGTGGTTGGCGATGCTGATGGTGTTGGTATTCAGTCAGTGGAATGCCGAAGCTCCAGTCAACTGTTCTGAAAATCACCGCGTCACAAACGCGCAGGAGCTTGGACCATCAGAGCTCATGACAGCACATCTGAAAGTGGTGGTCTGTGCGCTAGATTCATGCCAAATCACGTGTCACAACACCCCGTCAGCACAACTTCTGGAGTTGATTTCTCCTAAATGAACATCTACTGCCTTGTCATTGACATCTTCTCCACGGTGCCCACCGCTTTCAACCGATAAACAGAGTCCTGTGTGATGACCTCTGGCTTGCAAAATCTCGGAGCAATGTCACGCACTTAAGTGACTCTCTTTCAGACACTCAATCTCTCGTTATAAACCAACACTCAGGCCCCATCTTCCATATATGTCACAGAAATCACTGGCAATAACACGGAACCGAGTTTGAGGCTGTAGTCAAATTTTTTTTTTTTTTTTCTTCGAAACAAGAACCAAGAATCCGGATCAAAGCCAAACAGACAACCATCCCTTCCAAATCAGTCACTCCCAGCACGATACCAGGAGATCATCCCCTACACCCAGCCAGCCAAACCAAACCAGCCAGTCGAAGAGGACAAGAGCAACACAGATCCAAGTCATGCACTCATGTTATCTTTCAGTATCGTGAGAAGAAGTCGTTTTGTTGTCGACAAGAGACAGCTTAAGTGCAAGCACTGCAGATGGCAGCAGCGGCGCTCACGACAGTGGGGGCAACGTTGATGCCGCAGCTTTGGATAACGCAGCCGGCAGCGGAATTCTGGACCTCAGCAGACTTGGAGCACTGGCAGGCGTAGCCAGCTCCAGTGCAGCCGATGGCGGAGGCAGCGGACTGGATGCAGGTGGCCTGTGAAACTGTTATCAACGGCTGACTCAAACCTCGAAAGATCAAGGCATCGGAGGGAAGAACGTACACCGCACGCGGGCATGAGGGTGGTCTGAGGGCAGTCCTGGGCCATGGCGACGGCGCTGAAGAGAGCGAGGGCGATGGTGGTGAACTTCATTTTAAAGGTTGTTTGGAAGTGAAGAGGAAGTGTTGGAAGTAAAGAGGCTGTTGATGCGGATGATGAGAGAAGGAAAGTCGTCGATGAGGGCGGATGAGGAGGCCTCTTTATACGCCTTGACTCCTCATCCAACAACCGCAACTCGGAGACACAACGGCATCGTCAAGTTCCACATGGCAGGACACGGTCGGCCTCGGCCTCCCCAGCCTCAACTTCTGACTTCTTCACGATGCCAGATGCCTCAACAACAACGTACGGCCCGTACACACAGTGTTGGTGTGAGGTTGCTTTGCCACTAGCGCCGACTTCTTGGGCAGCAACACCAACTGTATCACTCACGAGAGGCTCTCATCCTCTGAACGACAAAGGAGGGGTCTCGCTCACGATGCAGATCTTTCTTCCCCATACTCCACAGTCCCCTGAGGGCAACGCTTGATCGAGTCCATCATGATTGGTGGGCCGTCGGGCTTACCCGTCTTTGCCGTTGCACTATACTATGTACAACTTGGCTTCCCCCGCGGTTCGCTTGTCATGCAATGTTCCCTCGCTTTGCTAGCTTCCCCGAAAAAACCACGCTTGCGGGGGAGCTTCCGCTTTCTTTAGGGGGGTGATGGCATCGTTTGAGATCCAAGTGGGTCGGATCTTGGTCAGCTCCTGTTCAACGTCAGCCATGGTGGCACTGTGCCTGTGTTGGCGGACACTAGGGGCTACGAAGGGAATAAGGAGGTTACATCAAACCCGGAGTTGGAGTATGTTATTGGTGAAGAGGCCAAAGGAAGTGTCCGTCCTCCTCCTTCGAGCTGCCTCTCTCAGGCGCAAGGGGCGCAGGAGCCAATCCCAATGATTCTGTGAGGCAATTTCCTTGTGTGAACAGCTTTTCAGTTGAGGCATCGAAAACATACTAGCAGAAGGGCAAAAGGGATCTTCTAGATGGAGTCGAGTCCGGCCTGCCGTCCACCCGATAAACTTACTCCGAGATCTACACGCTCTGGACTCGTGGTCCAGCAGACAAGCCAAGTGGTGACGATCACCTGTCAGAACCGCCGTCAGAACCGCTGTTAACCCCTCTTGCCCCTGTCGCTCACTGATACTCACCAAGAGTTTACTGTTGATCGTTCCACGCTCTGACTGGCTAACAGTTGTGGAGAAACCTGTTTGGTTGTTTGTGTAGGACTGGTGGGTTGCGGTTGGACCGGCACCTGGACGACCAGAACGGCGTAGCTTCCGATGGTGTGAAGTCTCAGTGCTACGATCCCCGCTCCTCTGCAAATGCAACCGAGAAAAAGGCAGGCGAGCAGTGCGAAGAGTTTGAAGACAGTGAAGCACCTCAGCGCCGAGGTTGCCAAAGAGGTTGAGAGAACAGAGTTGGGGATGACAACAGCATGTGAAAGGATTGCAACATCGGAGTTTTTGGCTTTGTGCCAGTTGCACTTCTCTGGTGAGTCTCTGTCAGTTCAAGCTAGGTCAACGCTCCGTACCCAAACCGTACTCGAACCAGGTACGTCCCACAGAGATAGATTACAGATGTCACACGCATTGAACGAAGGAACCATAGGGAACGAAGCTTCCAACGAACCTCCAGCTCAAGAGTCAAGGGAAGAGGAAGGAATTGCAACCCCGACACAACTGGAATGACACAACTACCAGCGGAAAGCGCAGACGCCGAAACCGGATACCGCTATGTAAGCTTCTGAAGCTAACATCGTCGGCCTTCCCCTCTTCGCCGCTGTCTTTTGCCACCTCAGCTCATCGTCATGATGAGGTATTAGGTCGTCCTCGTCCCCGTTCCCCTCGCCCGCTCCTGCTCGAGGCTGGCTATGACCTTGGTTCGGCCACCTCTACATCCATCTCGTGGGAATGCTGCATCTCTGTAGGGTCATCCTCTCTGCAGAGGAGTTGTGGATGAGTAGCCTCTCTCATGATAGAAGCATTGTGTCAAGTTTCTCTGGTGTCCTGGATAACCATATCCCATCTAGCGCAGCGTTGCAACTAGGAACTGATCAACCGAACAACAAATTTCAGCCCGAGACCTCACTCCTAGCGCCCCTCTACAACTTCCGACACTGTCTGAAAATCCCTTCACAGATCTGTCCATCAAATCGCATCGGATTCGCCCCAAAACGCAACGACCTGCTACACGGGTTACCGCGAAAGACAAATACCTTCTCACCTGCCGCCCATCTACCAGCTATCAATCCTCGACCAAGCTCTTTCCCATCATCGTTAATTCTCTCCAGCTCAGCAGCTCTTGCTGCAGTCACTCTATCAGCTCGCCAGATGCACTGGGGAGAACATGGCCGAGTATCTGCGGACGAGATGCCTTGAACCAGTTCAAACCGGGCACCTCACCTCATCAATCGACGGTTTTTCGACATCATTTCCTGGCCCCCTACTCTCATCCCCGAGTTGGTACGTTCTTAGATGTTGACACTGGTCTACCGGAGTGACGGTTCGTGGACCAGCGACTCCTGATTCGTTGAACCCATGTTGGAGATGGCGCTCATGTGTCTTGGTGGATGTCATTCGTGGATGCCTGCGCAACACGGCACGTTTCTTCAGTTATGTACGCCGAGTTTGTTAGCTGATTGAAGCCAGACCCCGTCAAGTCAACAACATATATGGAACTGAACGCAGGTCCTGGTCCCTTCCGAGACCACAATCGATGACCGGCGGAGGCGTGGCTCTTCCACAATCATCATGGAGCCAGAGTACACCGCATATATAGGGACGACACTGCTATTCTTCTATTGTCACGGTACCCTAGCTCGATCCAGGGTACAAGCATCTGACCTCTGCCTACCTCCGGCCATACTGTTCCGTGTGGACTACCTCTCACTTGTTACGGCTGCGAGAACTGCGAGCGAGTTATGTCATGATACCTTGGCTTTGCTAAAGAGATTAACTCCACGCACGCCCAAAAACCCTCCGGGTTCGCCCATTTTCCGAGGTGCCAGAAGTAAAGTAACCAGATTCGCCTTTTTACCTTCAATGCAAACCAAAAAAAAAAAAAAAAAAAAAAAAACATTCCTCCATGGATTGTATCCTGCTCTTAAGCCCCTGATTACTTTTCTTCGTTCAAAATAATTGTCCTTGGTCGTATTTTGGTAGTTTGACTAAAAGAAGGGTCGAGAAGTATCGAATACGAAGTGTACCACCGTGTTCTTCCCAACATAGCCGAAGGAATCAAAATCATCTTAATGCTAATTGTAAGAGTGTGAGAATACAATATTGATAAAAAAGAACCAATATAAATAGAAACACAGGTTCTCTATTTCTCGAGTGTCTTGAGGGGGGTGTACTTGAAGGGCGTACGTACCTGGAGGAGTTTTGGGGCGTGCGTGGAGTGTACCCCTTGCTAAACTCGGTACAGAAGAACTAGAGGAATGACATGGAATTGCTCGATTGCTCGAAGATAGGTAGTATGTATGTGAGAAAGGAAAAAGAAATCTCAAGGAGATATAATAAGCACCAAATGAGGGCAAAAAAAGAAATTCCGTCAAAGAGAGATATCGGATGCATGATGACTGATGAGGAAGGGGAAAAAAAAAAAGCCCGAGAAAGACAAAGAATGATTTACCGTATACATTTCGTTCGTTTAGACATACTCTATTCAAGGGAAGCCCCGCCCCGCCGTAACAGAACCTTCCCGCAAAGAGCGTGCCCCGTTAGGTACCTACAGACCCATACATACTGTTGGATCGATGCGCGGTAAGTAGGTACAAACTTCCGTCCTAAACCAGATAGATCCCCATATCGTATCCAAGTATGTAATGCACGCTTGTCCAGATCAGCGCAGAGTACACTAAGTAGACGGAAGTAAGGTAAGATCAGAGGTTTGCGCCCCCGTGCCTAAGCACTCTCTGCACCTTCAAGACGCACGCCTCTACCAGCTTGGCGAAGCCCTTCTGGAAGTCCTTCTGTACCTCGTTAATGAGCCAGGCCACCTGGGGATCGTGCTGCGCGCTCGCGTATTCGGGGACAGCCTTGGCTAGCCCGGCGGTAAGCAACTGGAGCTGAAGGGAGGGCGGCATGACGTTCTGTATTACCGCCTTCGATTCCTGCCCCGGGTGTTACCTAGTTAGAGTATGTTTCTAAATTGAGTCTGGGGTCTTGTGTCGGAGGAGATGGGGTGGGTGTGTGGTGAGATGGTAGGTAGTAATTAGTGCGCGATAGTGAAGAGGGTAAGAGAGAGGGTAAGAGAGAGGGTAAGAGAGAGGGTAAGAGAGAGGGTAAGAGAGAGGGTAAGAGAGAGGTGAGAAAGTTGTGGGAAATGAATAAGAAAGAGGGTAACTAGCAAGGAGATATCATGGCACACTTACATCTTTGCTATCCCGCTTCTTTATGGTCTTCCATCTTTTCGAAATGGCGTTTTCCGATCTCTCCACGTCGAACTTGTCTTCCAGCTCCTTCTTGATTTGTGCCACCTTCTTCTTCTCGTGTTTGAGGCGGCGAACCAGATCGTCTTGTTCTTTTGTCCAGCCGTTTGTTTTGGCCGGCGGTTCCGTGTCGTTGGGTTGTGGGACTTCTGGATACGCATTGGTACCGTGGCCATTGGCGAAGCTTGCTGGATTGGGTACGGATGGTGACATTGGTGGGGCAATGAAGTGGTTGTGGTCCATGAAGTTGCTGTTGTTGTTGGGTTCGAACCCAGTGGCTGTCATACCGGACATGGATTGGTTGGGTGAGAAGACGTTGTGTTGGACCTGCGGCAGCCAAGGGTCGATGTCAGGCTGACAGTGCAGGGGCATCTGAGGGTGAGATGCTTGTCCTGCATCTGTGCCTGCATGCATCCCGAACGGAGTCTGTGCCTGAAACTCGGGATGCTGCATGACGGGAGAAGGGTAGGCGTGCTGGACTGCATAGGGCGAACTGACTGAGGTACGGGTCGTGTTGAGATGTTGATCAAGTCCATGTTCCTCCAAGGTATCATACGCAGAAGTGAACTGCGCTGGGGCACCGGATCGTGCGCTCCCAATTTGTTGTTGTTCCCAGCCGAAGGCGTTTGGCATGGTAGCAAAGGACACAGCCTGGTGGTGTGAAGATGCTCTTGCTCTTGGCTGTTGAGGCTCTTGAGCATTTCCATCATGGACACCCTGAATAGGAAAGGGAGTGCCGTCACTCTGGGACTGACTAGGCGACATAGCTGCTCCGTATTGGAGTTGGGGACCAATCGGCATGTACATGGCCGATCTGCAAGGGGCTCTTGAAGGCGGAAGGGTAGATCGTCTGACCACCGCCTGTACTGGACTGGTCTGGGCCGGGGAAAGAGTGAAGTGAATAAAGTCCTGCAGATGAACGAATGGATTTCGTGGGCCTTTGTGTCAATGCGAAACACAGGCTAAGGGATGTTTCTGAGTGTCGAAAAAGAAGATAATGAAAGAATATAGATATAATCAGCAAAAGTTGTGATAAGTCGGCTCAGGGTTGGAGTGAGTGAGTGACACTTGAAGCTGCTGGTGCTGAACAAGCTGAAAGATCAAAGTGAACGAGATAGGGGATGCGGTTGACGACGCAGGTGCAAATGTCGATTGGTTGTGACACCTTCTAAAGCTCAGTGATGCAGGGAAGTTGACAGAAGCGTTCAAGTGAAGATAAAATGCCAACTGGGCCGATATAAGTGAAGCGAGAAGAAATCGAGGCGGGCCACGGGTCTAGGAGTCAATAAGCTCCTAACCGGGGGGATTGGAACCTTGCAAATGTTGTGGTGAAAGAATTGGCCGGGGGAGGACAGGAGATACGAGAGGTGTGGGTTTGGGAGTCCCGAATTTATGAGTTTATCTCACTGCTGTCCGTCGTACCCGGCCGGCCATGGAAGGGCCTCGGGACTATACCCCGGTCTTGAGCAATGTGCCGGCTTCAAGCCAAAAGGCCCCACTGTCTGCTTTGTACGGACCATGACACGATTTATGACAATTGGGCCCCAGTACTATGGTTGGCAGCTGCGTTCGTTGTCCAATACAGGGTGTCAGAATGGACAAAATAAAGGAGGTCGATGCTACACGAACTGCGGTGCTCAAAATCCAGCGAAAAACCAATGGCAGATGGGTGAGAAGTGAAAAGGATGCGTTCCAGTGGGTATCTGCTCGGAACCTGACTTTCGTCTTTCGGACGCCAGGCGGAGAGGTACATGTAATATGTTCCAATCGGGGCTGTGAATTGCCTCGCGAGGTACCCATCCAGCTTTGGATCATTGAGCGTTGCCAACCTGTGCCCAATGGCTTCACTCATGAGCCATTACCGCTCATCCGTCATTGTGCATTATCGGTTATCTCTCACCTCACCGTGTGAGGATATCTTACATAACGTGGTTCAAGAAGAAAAGGGGAACGAACACGGAAACTTGAGGGCGACACGCAGTCCTAGAGTGCCTCAGGTGAACTCACAGGCACCTACGGCCCATTGTGCGGACTCTTGAACGATAGGAAGGGGTTGGTGGGGAAGCGGACGATTGACAAGGTGGTCTGTCACACTGGCGAGGGAATGCTCCAACTCGGCCAGTTCGTAATTTGTATCTCTGTAGCGTAGGCGTAAAGCCCACTGTTAGTGATATGCTGCATGTGATGAGAGGACGCTTGATCCAATGAGCGCTGTAATTCGCAAGGCAACTAAACTTCCACTTGGTCAGCTCACCGATAATGACAGCGGGGAAAGGGGCCGAGAAATTTGGATAGCGAGAGTGAATACCTAGCTGTGTTAGCGGTTTGACTGACAGAAAACTGGGGCTTTGCGCGTGCGGAGATAGCTTGTCAGCAAAATCATAGTTCCAGCGGCGCTGCGGAATGACTGGTTCGTTGCGCCCTCGGTCCACACTGGGTTATCTCGGTGCTGGTTGCCGTGGTTACCATGGTGGCATGTACTTGTTATTGTTGATGGTTGCTTTCGTCATCATCCACGTCGGCTGGCTTGCTTGCCCCAGTTGTGTTTTTTGCTCGCTGAAAAACTCTTGCCCAATTCCAACCCGCCAAGGATACTTTCTCTACCTTATCCTGCGTTCCAAACACGCGAACAGGTAGGCACCTACTCAAAGTATCTCAGGCCGGCCGCGCCCCAACAAGGCAATGTGCACTTTTCCCCCGCCCGCTCTTCCTTGGACAGAATCCCAGTGACTAGTGGCGGTGGACGGGCAGCTGCGCACCAGACGCCATCTGCAAGCCAGCCGCGCCAGTCTCCCAGCCAACTGCCGGTAACTCCGCCACAGCGTGGGAACCGGAAGACCCTTTCTTTCAGTCTGCCCCGCAAAGAAATCTGTTATGGATAACAAACGCTAGAACGTGCTGAAATGATGCCGAGAGATCAGAAAACGCTTCCTTTTTGCTGCGCATGTCAGGAGTGTCTGAGGAAAGGGAGGACGTTGAAAGTGGATCCACAGAGTAGGATTAACCTCCAATAGCAAATCACTGCGTCACTGTCCCTGATTTACCGGGTACAGCGTTTGACGGTTCCAGGGAACCTAATGCGGTGTGGGGTCCCTACAAATGAATAAGTGTTAGTGCAGCCTCCCAAACCAGGGCAGCACAGCACCATCACCTTAGCAGTACCATTACACCTTTTCAAATGCAGCACGCAATGCACGCATGACAGCACCAACACTGCGTCCGGCCCACATTTCGTGCACAGGGAAGTTGCACGTCAACGCAAGGCGTCCGGGGGAATGGCTTCATTTCAGAGCAAAAACCCAACAATTCATTGTGTAAAGAAGTGCCCCTCCAATGATCCAATCCTGTGGCTGGCTGCTTTGCCCACCATGGAACTGACTTGTCTTTTCCTAATGGAGCCCGTCTATCTACTTGTATGCTACCTACCTATCTTAAAGCTTAATGCCGTGCCGTGTCTTCACAAAAACCCAGAAGCTCACCGAAGACCGCCTGCCAAGCCTCCCAAGAACCATTGATATACCCAGTGCCCAGACCGATCTTGTACCCTAAAGCGCGAGAACCCAAAGACCAAATACGTGGACTCCAATTAACACAGAAGAAAAACAAGACCAAAAAGACATATAGACAAAAAGCAAGAAAGAAAAAAAAAGAGATTGAAACGGAACAAAAAAAGAAGAAGCAATCCCTGGTACCACATCCATCCGCCAGACAAGTCTACAGCCCCGCCCGGCCACAACCTCAAACAATCTCATAGTCCTCATCAACTGGGTCCTTACCAAGATCCGTCGTTATCATAGCTGTGTACTCAGCATTCCTCTCCCTCTGCTCATTCAATATTCTCTGCTCCAAATCACCGACCGAACTGCCCCTTAGCATCTGATCCAGCTCCAGACGCACTGCCAACCTGACATTGGCTAGTTGCCCGTGGTCTGTTGCGGTAATTGGGCTGGAGATAGTACTGTCAAGTGGAATGCTATTGCCGAGGCTTGTAACAGATAGCTTGTGTTCTTGAAGAAGTATTGGGCTGAGCTGTTGCATGGCTTTTCGTATTGCTTGCTTGAGTTGCTGTAAGCGGGACATATTGTTAGCATCATGATCCAGGTCGTATGTGACTCTCCATGAACTGAGCGAACTCACTTCGTCACTCCACGCCTTGCTCCTTGCCCGCAACTGTACTAATCTTCTCGCGATCGTCTTTGCGTCTCTCTCCACATGGAACACATTCTCTAGAGCAATGGAGATTTCCTGAAGGGATCTTCCTTCATCTTTGTCGAGCCGGAAGACGAATCGATCCTGCTCCGGAGTCCATGTACCGTTGAGATTCGTGGGTGCTGTAGATGTTGTAGATTGTTGAGCGGGTGAGTTGAGAATGGGCGATGGAAGAGTGTTCAGATTGTGGCTGACCTGAACCGACAGTGGCAACGACTGTGCTGAATGTGATGGCGGGGGGCTTGAGGAAATCTGGGGGTATGGCGCTGGAAAGTGGTGGTAGACCAGACCCTGTGCACCAGCCATCTCAGCCATTCCAGACACCACGACCGCATACTCGTAGGCGGAATTGGGAGAAACGGAGCTAATGTGTGCGTGGTCTTGAGTTCCATATTGAGGCGTTCGAAAAGCAGCCAAGATTGGAGGACTCTGACCCAGACGATGAGAAGCTGAAGCTCGACGAACTCTCTCAGCCACTGCCACATCGTATGCGGGCGGCGGTGAGGATCCCCCCGGTGCACGAATGAACTGGGCGTCATCTTCGGTGAAGCGGCCGTTGCTGTAGGTCTCATAACCAGTGGGCGCCATCATAATTGGCCTTCCGGTCTCCTTCTTGCCTTGAGGATTCAAGCAAATGTTCGAAAATGGTGATGTTATGGGCTGGATCTTGTTTTCGATTTGTCTTTGCAATCACTTTCATGGTCTCGTGGATGGGGGCCAGGCTGGAATTCATATATCAAGCGGAGTGGAGATAAAGCAGGCATCATGCCAACGTCGTCGGTGTGTGGATGAGTTTCCCCGTTTTGCAAACTTGCGATCCAAGCTTGAGGTAGGAAGAAGCTTGGTGTCTTGCTTGTCTTCATATGCACGACAGAGCCGCATGGTGGCACAACCTACTTGACTTTCCGCAAAGTGTCAGTCCTCGGTTGACACCTAACTGACAAGGAGTGAAATAGGCACTAGGTCTGAATGCGTTGGTCCCCCGAATTGAGCAGTAGCCAGCGCATGCTACGGTCCGGCACTCTGCTAGCCAAGCAGTAGGGAGTGGGTGAACGATGACGGTCTTTGTGCGACAATGCCACCGAGGTCCACATTCACACATTCATCGAATGATTACCTCTAGAGAGCCGACCGGCTTGACGGAGAGCAGCCTGACATGCTGACCAGTGGGAGAGAGCCATAGAATTGAGACCACCGCCAGTGAATGGCTGAAGCATCAAATGGATCACCGACTGATGCAAAGGGGTGGCCTCCTGTCCGAGTATCCTAGGAGCTGTAGCACACCAGCTGGGCGCCAGGCTCCGAGCTGTCGAGCTGGGTGCATGATCACGACTAGAAGTATTCGATGTCAGCACCAATCCAATCCCCCGTGCAGTAGAAGAATCCGTCCCTCCATAGGTGCAAACCAACCATCCGGCGGCATTCCAGGCTTGAAGCCCAGCGAATAACAAGGCCACCAATCCTCATTCGACGCGATGTCGGTCCAGTCTGACGAAGGCTTCAAGCATGGCTTCAAGCCAAGCACCTCGCCGTCGCTACCGCCATATGCTGGGAGTTGAGTGGACGGACGGTATCCGATGTTGGGATGGCTTTAAGCCTGGGTGGGGGTTGCATGGGGCTTGGCTCGGAGCCAGGCTTGGCGTTACACCCGAAGTGAACCCTTTGGTTGCCGTTTTGGCATGTCTTCCCATTGCAGCATCATAGCTGCATTTGATATCTTGACAGACGGCGCTACGCAGATACCTCCACCTTTCCGCCGCTAGAGAGTTTGCAATCCATCAGGCGTCATGCCCCTATCGTTATCTCTTTCCTATTGTCACTGGCGTCGTTCCGGACCATCGTTGAATCCCATCACTCTGTCCTGGATGACATGGAAGTATGAAAGAGGCTATTCGGCTGGGGTATATTGTTGCGTGAGGTACATTCTTGGTGAGCCAAAGGCACACTCTCCCTTTTGGCTCACTCTCCCCAAAGCGGGGGCGTGTAAATCCCAACTCCCCACCACCTGAACAGGGAAACCGCGGACGGCTCTCGCCAAAAGAACAGGCAGCCTTTGTCACATCATAGGTAGGGATAGCACGGCAGGTGATGCAAAAAACAGTACATACACGACCACTGTTTTTTTGGTGAGCCCGTGTGTAGTCTTTTTTGGTCATCGCCTGCACGGCAACCTACTATATCGAGACCCTGGACAAGTGTTACCAGAACAGTTTGGTATAGGCCAATACTCCGGAATGTGGCCGCCGTGACGCCAGAAGAGTCTTTTTGATTGGGGACGAAAATCCCCGTTCCGTTGAGACTCGTTAGGTCACCATCTCCCGGTCTGGTCTGGTGTAATTGTTTCCAGGTTACCCTTTCTGGTTGCAGTCTCACTTCATGCTCAGCCATTTCCCCCAAGGTAAGGACTCAGACTGGCGAGCGGCCTATCCGTCATTCCATGGAACATTGGAAAACCGTTTTGTTTGATGGGAACGTGATAAAAGTTCAGGACATCCCCCGATTTCCGGCTGCCTTAATCTCGCATTCACATCCCATCCTTGGATCATCAGACTTTAATTGAGGTCAATTATCAACTCTTCAAGGCCCTCATAGGAACGGACATCACACTACTCCACGCACACTCGTTCTCCTCTTTCGACTTTTGGACCCGAACTCAATCCGGATCACGTACGTTGTTGTATAGTCGAGAGATACTTTGACATTTTGGAAACGAAGCCATATACACGACATCCAAGAGACATGAATACAACACCAACCTCAATAAATCCCACTCGGGAGCACGTCTCTGACACACCGGACCACGGAGGTGGTCACTGGCCGGCACAGGTAAGATCCAAAAGGCCCATCCATGCTCCTCCGGTCCCGCAGACATTCGTCTCCGTGCCGGCCACCTCGACCAGATGGGCTGGTTCCCAACCGGGGTTTCTAACCGCTCCTCCTGAATTGCTCGTGGCTGAGCACATGAACGGAAACAACGTCCTTCTGGGAAGAGTCGGGATGACTCAATATCCCCAACAGCAGCAATACGGTTGGGTCCAACATCCCCATGACTTGATCGCGGGTATCACTCCTCCTGCAACACCGCCCGGACAAGCCGGACTCATCATGTACGACGCATTCGGAATGAGCAGAGGAGGTCTGCCGGCTCAAACCCAAGGCCACGTCCACGTCCAGGCCCACGCCCATGCCCAGGGGCTGCTCCAAGGCCAACGCTGGCCATGCTTATACGTTCATCCAAACCAGGGGCATACTAATAACCCCGTTTACCTGTCTCATCCGCAGCAATCCGAAAAGGACTTTCTGGCTCAATACTACGCCAGGCTCTCCTTAGCGGACACGGGTGCGGTTGCGGACAAAAAATCTCCCATAATTCCTGCAACAACTGCCCCTTCTTCCACTGTCACGGTTACTACTACACCTGAAGCGCCTACAGCCCAGCAGCAATCCCAGATCGTCACAGAGACCACCAGAACGGGCACGGGAGCCACAGGCCTCACCATCACCACGGTTACGGGGGGCATCACGGCGGGCACATCCACGACGCGCACCATAACCGGACCGGACGGAACCGTCCTCGTCCCCCCTAATCCCATCCCCGCCCACCCCGGCTGTGAACTCTCCCCGCAAATGGCCAAGGCAATGGAAGAGTATGCGATCAAGCATTGCTGCGACTACATGCAGGCTAAGAATCTGCTCAGAGACAAGGTAAGCAAGCAAGCAAACAAACAAACGAGCCAGCATCAGCAGCAGCAAAATGTTAAGATGATAATGATGATGATGAAACTGGAAACTTACTCACTCATCATTACCTCTACCTCTAGATCGTGGCAAAAGTCCTCGAAAACACTCAGGAGAAGCTCATGGAATTGTTGCAAAATGAACTGGATCGGATGAGCAGTGAGGAGGAGGAGGAGGAGGATGATGATGATCTCGACCTTGATGACTCCGACATGGAGGAAGAAGGTGATTGGACCACCTTGGAGGGTTAAGATCAGAGGATCCGTGGAGGATTGGAATGAAACCATAGCGCTGCATAAGGTAAGGCGGGAACGATGTTCGGGAAAAAGCTGAAAAGCTGCCTGATCTGATTACATTCACTTAATGCTGTGGGGCATTCGAGACGGAAGACATGTACCTGAATTTTCCTTGATGTTTTTTGCTCTTTTATTTTCCTTGCACTTGGTTGGGGGTTCGCTTTGTTGTCCTAGGCTCATTTAGTTAGCTATTTCTTTCTAAACGATTCGCGTTATTCATGGACTAAAAATCAAGGGTTGACCCACTAAAGCTCCAGCTGGAGACGGAGGTAGCACAAAGCCCCCAAGTCTTCAGAGTTTCATCTCTAGTCGTTGTTGCCCGGAGTCAACCCTATCGCTGCCTTCCTTCTTCCTTCCTTCCTTCCTTCCCTTCTTCCCTGCACCTCAACCAGGCAGCTAGCTACCTTCCACTTCACCTCCTGCCTTCCTGCCTTGGGTATCCGGTACATATAAGTATCTCTCCCCATGCTCTTGTCAACACAGCCAAGAAAAAAGTGCGGTTGGCGCAGTGGTCTAACGCATCACACAATTTGTGGGTTGAAATTCCCAGAGAACCTCTTTTCAAAGACCGACTCTGGGGGGCAAAAATTTCAGTAGAACAAATACTGAGTGAAGACCCGGGTTCGAATCCCGGACCGCGCAACCTTTCTTTTTTTTTTTTTCCGTCCTTTTTTGGACTTTTCTTTCCCAATGACCGCTTCAGGATTTATTTATACCTCTAGCCCACCCAGTATGGGTCCCGATGACTCCAGTCCCTCGGGGACTGATTGGGTAGACCTCAGGGGCACTCACTCAGTCATTCCCCAAAGGCTTCCACTCCCGATCGTACAGCATGGATACCCAGTAGAAATCATGCCCAGCATCGAACCTTTCGCGAACGTGTTTCATGCGTGCGACTAACAACATCAGTTAGTCAGCGTTTCAACCCTTTGATGCTTCGAGACCACCGTATATACCGCGTAATGACCATCTCTTCCCTTTTGGGGATAACAAACAACACAAAGGTCATAAACTCTAAACTTACCTCGCCTAGGATCCCTGATCATATCTCCTGTCCTCCACACAAAATCCAGCTGTTCGTCGCTCAAACTAGCCGCCTTCGAAAGCTCATGCCTTCCCGCCTCATCGTGGGGGATGTGAAACGGCAACACGCCCTTATTGATGAAGTGGAAATGCGCGAGCATCGTCTGGGCTCCGGCATGGTGAGTCTTGATACTCTCGGGATTTGCATACTCGGTCTATTTTCCGTATACAAGTCCGTCAGTCAGTCAGTTTGTTAGTCTGTCCACACCTGCCTGATACCATTGACGACCAAACCAAGGTAACATACCCTCATCCCCCACTTCCTAGCCGTCTCCGCGTCCCGTCTTGTCACCATCGAGCAACTATGCAATAACACAAAGAGCGCTAGGTAGATGGTGAACCAGTACTCCCTCTTCTTGGCTAGGACCAGGTCATTCAGCTGCTTCAGCACGGCCTTGCTCCAGGGGCGCAGAAAATTCGTGTATTCGATGCACTCAAACTGGGCTGTCATGATCTTGGGCATCGGTACGCGGCCGTAGTACTTGCTCTCCGGTTCGGTGATGGGAGTGCCGCCGAGAGTTTCTGGACCGCAGATGAAGACGGGGTTGCTGGTTAGGCGGCAGACGACCCAGAGACGGAAGACGTTGGACATGAGGCTGCGTTCTTGTCCGGTCTGTTTGGGCGGCTACTAGTCAGTTTTGGCAGCAGGAGATGTGGGAGTGAGGACAGGACAGGACAGGGCTAGAAGACGTACATTAGCCTCGTTGATATGTCGAAAGGCCATCCCGTACGTCTCCCAGAAGACGGTATCCAAATGCCCAACCGTCGCCACGATGAACTTGGACACGCTCGTTTCAATGTAGGCCTTCAGGGTCTCGCCTGCTTCGTGCATCTCTGCCAGTGCGTATCGTGGTAGAGCGACCTGTTTCATGCCTTGAGGCGTCTTCCACATTTCATGAACCACATCGCCTTCTGCGGGATTGAACTTTCTGACGCGGAACTCGAAAGGGGCATCGACATGGACCGGCGATACTACGATCGTACGGATATCCGAGGATGCCCAGTCGCTAGCGGGAATGTCGATGATGTCCATGCTCTGCCATCGATGCGAAAAGGAGGGGTGTTTCTGTTCGCGGTAAAGAGAAGCGTCGGTGACGATGTATCGGTAGCAGGGCATCTTGCAGAGGGTTGGGCCGGTAATGCGTTTGCAGGTGAGACACGGTCCGTTAGGATCCGATGGGTCGGGATTGCACTGCGGTGGAGGGTCCTTGTTAGCTTAGATGGCCCTCCGGTGTGTGAAGTGCGGTCCGTTAAGTGATATATGAAGGATTGGAAGTCATACACGACCCCTGTTCATCCTACACCTGATGCACGACTTGAGGACACGAGTGAGAGCGGTGTTGAGTCTCATACTCTCGTCAGTATACGGACCTCGTCGTTTACTTCTTGATTTGCTCCCTTCACAAGTTGGCTCGGGTTTGGGTTTTGAGACTCCATTGTTGCTTTGAGGCTTGACCTTCTTTCTTCGTTGAATACGCTGAATAAAGTTCTTGGTGAGAAAGTGTTCTCACTCTGAGGACTAAGAAGACGTACCGGAGGGAGCTCCCAATTTTTTGTAATAGGACCTGAGGAAGCAGAAGGAGCTGGCTCCAGGGCTGCCTCCGGGGCTGGGCGAACCTCAACCCGGTCATGCATTGTCATCCCCGGAGGCTGACATGTCTCAGGTTCTGCGAACGCATCATCAAAGTCTTTTAAGGGGAACGGTGTGTGATACTCGATGACGGGTTGTTCTTGAACCGTCGTTGTCAATTCATCTTGACGATGATAGGAAGATGTTAGCGACACTGGCGTGGCAGGGCCATGAAAGTACAAATGACTCTCGGAAAAAAGGCTCGCTGCTTCATCGAATGCTTTCAAGTTAGAGCTGCTGAGAAACGAGTCGATATCGCTTGGCGTGGACATGTTGAACGTCAGCAGCGGCTCAGGGGTGCTGACGCCCGAGCGGGAGTCGGGAATAAGACAGATGTCGGGTACCAAGCCCTGAGATTGGGCTTGGGTGCTTCCATTTGTAGGACAAGCCATGGAAATTTCTCTTTCGGGGGTAGCGTAAGTGTCAATATCGAGGATCTGAGTATCGAAGATATCTCCAGCGTCAAGATCGAAAGCTCGCTCTTGGTATGACAACTGATCGACAACGGAGGGGTAAGGGGTGGCGCGAACGGGTGCGCAGTTCAGGTCTTCCGAGGTCGAGAACCATGATACAGCAAGGTCTCGATCGGATATCGAGCCGTAGTGTTCCACAAGAGCCATCATCATCTTGTTGTGGCTGAGATCACTGAGACAAACATCCACTGATTCCATCGCTGCGGTTTCCATGGCGCAACACAACTTTTCCAAGATGATGATGCCGAAAGTCACAGACAGCGTATGGGTTATGGATAGAGGATGATATATGTGATGTTTGGTTGTCGTGTTGATGATGTCCGGGGATGGACGGTTGCATGAGTGCGACCCTTCCACAGTGGCTTGGAGCTTGGAAGCATGTTACTGGTGAGATTCGCTTCCCTGTTGAGGCTGAGATAGCGACAGTTGTCCAGCGCTACATACCGCTAAACGCCGGCAGCCCGATGAGAAGTCTCAAGATGAGCATGGCCGTGTAGGATTCCATTCCGCGCATGAGGCGGCGCTGTGATTGGTGTGTGACCGAACCGATTTCCGCCTTTCGACCTGTCACGTATCTAGCTTACCTATAGCTCCGACAGAAGAGCCTCATGATGGATTCCAAGGAGTCGGGCATTCCGAGCATTGCGTCCTTCTTATGTAACGTTGAATGAGCCCGTAAAATATCCGGCTATCAGATCTTTTGTCATTTCCGTTTCAGGATACCGAGACTCGGGAGAGAACAGTATCGGAATCTCACCTCTCCCCCAGATTATTAACCGAAATACGCGCGGTCGTTAGCACTTTGAAACCAACACGTTCTCTAAAGCAGAGTCAGTAAAGAATCTCTTGCAAAGGGCAAAGAAGGCGGATGACACTGCGAGCTCTGACGCGACCTGCAGGTTAATCGGACGGCTTCATCCGAGAGACATCCAGATGGGGTCTGATCCGTTTGGTTGACGTGGGATTGAAGTTGGATAGGAGAACATGGGATGCCAGTGTGAAAGGGAAAGATGGAACCAAGGGGACGAGAAATGTTCTGGGTGGGAATTGTTAGTGGGATGGCAGAAGCAGTGCACAGACCACTTCCACTCTTAAAAGCTTATGCCAGAACCTCGACCTCCACCCAAGAGGCCATCAGGTTCGAGAGCTAGAGACATGTGAGATTTTGAGGGTATATTTTGTAGTGTAATCAATAAATCGAAACGGTCCGTTCTTTTGATGAATACCACTCTGATTAACTGCCGTGATTGTTATGAGGAAAAGCGTTGCCAAGCATCATGACTGGCGGTTGATCGTTCCGCTTATCAGTGATAAGATAGCGATAAGAGCTCCAAATATCAATGACGTAGTGCTCCTGCTCAAAATGACTCTCTACGCGGGGCCGGAAACAAAGACCGAGAACAGAAGGGACGATGACGATGAAATTATTAGCGTTATGTGGATCCTTCCTCATCCGCTACCATGCTTTTGCCTGGTTGGCTCTCTGACGTCGTGAACGTTCTCCTCGGCTATAAGTTCTCGGTAACCCTTCCGAAGCCCCCCCTATAAACTCCCCCTAACATCTCCATCTTCGCAGCGCTCTTAACACCCGAACACAACACCATACTCACGACTTAATACAACACAAGCAGAAAACAATAATACAACATGGCGACTGCTCAAGCAGCCTACGGCGTCGAAAAGATTGTCGGCCACGGCCCCGAACAAATCAAGCAGGACATCTCCAACTACGACCCCTCAAAGGGAACCGGCGATGCCTCCCAGCTCATGAAGGCCCTCGTCTGGGAGGGCGCAAAGAAGGTCCAGGTCGTCGAAGTCCCCAAGCCCAAGATCGTCGAGCCCACCGACGTCATTCTCAAGGTCACCGGCTCAACCATCTGCGGCTCCGACCTGCACCTCTTCCACGGCGCCGTCATGCAGATGAACAAGGGCGACATCCTCGGCCACGAGTTCTGCGGTATCGTCGACCAGGTCGGCCCGGCCGTCAAGAAGGCCAAGGTCGGCAAGCGCTACGTCGTTTCCTTCCAGATTGCCTGCGGCGACTGCTTCTTCTGCAAGCAGAAACTCTCCAGCCAGTGCGAGGTCACCAACTCCAACACGCAGATGAAGGCCATGTACGGCGGCCGCACCGCTGGCATCTTTGGCTACTCCCACCTGACGGGCGGTTTCGCCGGTGGTCAGGCCGAGTACGTCCGTGTGCCGCTGGCCGATGTCAACATGCTCGAGATCCCCGACGACGTTCCCGATGAGAAGGCCCTCTACCTTTCCGACGTGCTTCCGACTTCTTACAATGCCGTCAAGGATACCGCCGTGTATCCCGGCGATGCCCTCGCAATCTTTGGTGGTGGTCCGGTTGGCCAGATGGCTGGCGTCTACGCGCTGTGGGAGGGAGCCAGCAAGGTCATCTACGTCGACACGGAGCCGAGACTTTCGTTCGTCAAGAGCCGCTGGCCAGCCGAGCACGCGGATAAGCTCATGTTGGTTGACTTCAAGCAGCTCAGCTTTGGAATCACCACCAAGGAGACGGTTGTTGACAAGTTGAAGGAGTTGACGGGTGGTCGCGGCCCAGATGTCGCCATCGACTGCGCGGCCGGAGAGTATGCCAAGGGCTGGTTGCACTGGCTTGAGATGCAGCTTGGCGCCGAGACAGATACCAGCGAGATCATCAACGAGATGGTCGAGGGTGTGAGGAATTACGGCAGAGTCGGTTTGACGGGTGTCTATGTCGGCTACGTACGTGATAAACCCCCATCACATATCTCGAGTGACTAATTAACCCCCTTTTTCATCTAGACCAACCACTTCAACGTCGGCTCACTCATGCAGCGCGGCATCCGCCTCATTGGAAACGGCCAGGCACCTGTGCACAAGTACTGGGAAGAATTGTTGCAGAAGATCCGCGACGGCACCCTCGATCCCACCATCATGGTTTCCCACCGTGTCCGCCTGGAGGAGATGGACAAGGTCTACCATAAGTTTGATGCCAAGGAGGACGCGATGCAAAAGGTTTTCGTCGAGACCAAGTTCTCTCTGCCTCGGGCTCCGGGAACTCCCGAGTTGACAACCTACGAATAAGTGGAAGTGGAGGAGATACCTAATGATGTAGTAGTAGTGTACTAGTAGTAGTAGTATGCTGTGTCACGACGTTATGAAGAATGAATCAAGCTTTTTGGATACCATGACTAAGTTTTGTCTCGGACAACATCTTGTGTCAGCGCAGAACACAGCACTCCGTTGGGAACAGTCGCCAGCAAGGCCAAGTTCGTGAGTAGGGTTGTTCTCTTGCAATGCAGAAATCGTGTGCACTGACTGATCATGGTGGGCAGACACATTATCGCAAGGTCCTGCATGAGGCTATGAGCAGCAGGAGTTTGTTTTCGTACCAACAGCCACTCACGCAAGCCCCGCATGTCGCATAAGAACAAATATCGTCGCTCGTCAAGCAAGCAAGGCGAGACCTCGTGAGTGACTGACAAGGTTGTTAATCGAGGTCGGCTTCTGGACAACAGAGTGGAACGACGATTGCTTCCTCAGCCCCGAAGAGCGTTCTAGGTAGCTCATGATGGGTAGCTTCCACTTGGCAAGATCTTCAAGGGGACCTGATCTTGATCGACAATCATCGCTGTCACCGTCACGGATCGTCGAGCCGCCCTGCATTTACTCCACATCGCCAGGCGTTGACGTTCCCGATCGCCGGCTGTTCATCGGTGACGTTGTCGTTCAGACGGCTTCCTTTTTTAACTACCTACACTACCTCGACCGATTTGTTGCGGTGAGGATCCTGTGTCCGGGCAAGCTGCGATCGACAGCTGATCCGACTTGATGCCGATGATCATCCGGAATTCATAAGGGGATCAAGCACCGCCATCGTCCGCAAATGCAAACAAAACAGTGGGAGATGCGCTTTTCCTGAAATACGGTTCACAGATCATGCCGTGCACCTGCATCCACCACGCCCCCGTATTAATGCAGACCACTGCCGACGGACATCTCGCTGTGTGGCGTTCTAGGATGGCACAGATGGCTTGGATGGTTTATGCCGATACGCATTGGGACCACGGGATCCGTGACCACTTGCAATCGCATTTTGCAAACAAAGATGGAATGAATTCCCTTTTTATCCTTTGCTCGTTTCAATTGTGCTAGGATCATGAGTTATTAAGAGTTTCATGAATAACAAGCAGATTGTGTCAAGGGAACAATGGAAAGCTTTTCTTTTTCTCCATCCAGTGGCCGCCCTTTCACGATGGATGTGTCCATTATCCCATCAAGATCGTCGACAGTGACTTCCAAGGCCCTGGAGGTCCAGGTCCACGAAGAAGAAGTTGACGCCGACGATCAAGAACACCAAGAACGGCTGGATGATCCCCTTATATCTCGACGATCACGATCACCTCCCGTTCCTCCCCCAGTCAACTGTGATGTGGATCGTGACCCACAATACGACGACAGTGTCAGCGACAGCAACAGCGACTCCGGCTTCCTTGGGAGTCCCACCCTTCTTCGATCCCGTCCTCCTCACGGTTCCCGTTACCGTTACCATCACCGTACCACCACGGCGGGCAACAGTGACGGTCTTTTCCCAGCGTACCCGTACCACCTGTACGACCTTTCGTCGAAATCCAGTCCCTCCCAGTACTATTACCCCGATCCCGACGCCCAACACCACAAAGAAATGTTTTCTCTCATCCACAACCCACGCACCTTCCTCCGCTTCATCTTCGGCATCGTCTTCCTTATGTGCTTCCTCACCAACATGGTCTCCGGCGGTCCACTAGCCCAACACCTCCGCGACGCCTTTCATCACAGGCCATGGGGGGCACACGAAGACCTTCGACGAAACGATGATGCGGAATCCCAATCCCCACTATCACCACCACAGGGTGATGGTGTAATCCGCGTCGCCGCCGCGCCCATCCAAATCGATCCCGAAGGCGTCTACATCCGCGCTTCTCCTCTTTACGACTCCAACGGTCACCCCGACACCTCGCACATCATAGCCGGCTACGCCGCCACCGACGGCCCCGACCGGGTCCTGCGCGTTTCCTTGTCAACCGACTCCGGCTCCTCCTGGTCCGCGCTAGGGGAAGTAACCCGTCTCCCCCTCGACGGGACCTCAGACCTCGACAACGCCATGCCCCTCGCCTTGCCGTCAGGTCGCATCCTCTTTGCCTTCCGGAACCACTCTTTGGCCCCCTCTTCTTCAGGTGGAGGATATAGCTACACCCACTACCGCCTCACCGTCTGCTCCTCCTCCGACGGCGGGCACACCTGGTCCTTCCTCAGCCACATCGACGAACGGCCCACCTCTTCCTCTTCTTCACAGAAAAACGGCCTCTGGGAACCCTTCCTCCGCCTAGCCGCCGACGGCCGCACAATCCAAGCCTACTACAGCTCCGAAAACTCGGGCCGTGATCAAGACAACCTGATGCGCTTTTCCACCGACAGCGGAAAAACCTGGTCGGACCCGCCCATTTTGGTCTCCAACAACAAAAACTCGAGAGACGGCATGACGGGCGTTTCTCCCGTTTTTGCCGGTTCTTCCTCCTCCTCCTCAAATTGCAAGCAAAACGAATTAATTTGCATCTTTGAAACAACCTCCCCACACGACGGAACCTTCTCCATCGCCCGCGTTTTGTCTCATGACGACGGACGGACTTGGGGCGACAGACAAACGGTGTATACAGCGTCCAACAAAAAATGGGCCGGCGCGCCGCAGGTTTATTTGGTGGGGGACACGCTCGTAACAAGTTTCCTGACGAACGAGGGAACGGATTTACGGAAAATTGATGGGGCGTATACCAAGATCGTCACCAGCAGAGATCAAGGCAAAACGTGGACGGCGACGGGGCAGGCGGAGACGGTGGCGGGCGTGGGGAGTCATTGGCCTGGGTTGTTTTCATTGAATGAGACGCACTTTTTGGCGCTGTATTCGATGGATGGGGAGGGGGCGGTGGGGCATTTGCATCGTGTTTCTTCTTCTTCTTCTTCTTCTTCTTCTTCTTCTTCTTCTTCTTCTTCATGTTAACTGTCTAGTCTGTCTTGGGACGACAGCTCGGTACTTTTCAGGGCAGGCTGGGGCCGGGGAAGTGGTGGATAGAGGTGTCGTGGGATGTACATTTGGTTGGGGCTTAGGATAGATATTGTAATACTTCAGGATAATTAATAGTAATAGCATGCATTACATACCTACTACATACATGCCTTCCGTACGATATAGCGAGCGCAATGGGCTCGACAAGGGAAAAGGCAAGGAAGGGGAGAGGAAGCAAGCAAGCAGGCAATAAATAAATAACAGGTAAAAAGCGAAATTCAATTCTCTCCTGTTCCCGAGCGAGAAAGGGAAGATTAGAGGTAAAAAAGGGCAAAAAGAATAGAAGAACAGTAGCTACTCTGTTACGCGAAGAGATGCTTCACAAGTGATGCTTAACAGTGAATAATAAAGAGAGCAACTGGTTACTAGATAGAATGATAGTACGTAACGATTGACGACAGTCTTGTCAAAGGAAGCTGAAGATAAGCATTGTCGAGAGCCTCAACCTGGGACCTCGCACACGACTTCACAGAGTGTGAGCAAGATAGACGTTAGGTTGATATGATATGAATTGATGAGACTGTCAACCTTGACGGAGGTTGACAGCGAGAGTACTCTTATATGATACGGACTGCGTGACAGAATAGTCCCACGCTCAATAGAGCGTATGCCAAAACAGAGTGGGGCATCCAGGCATCTGCCTAGAATATCCCATAACATACTCCACTGGTTCGAGCGCCTTACGTTTCGTTTGGTACTCGTCAAGGCTCAGCATGGGAGGGCAGGCGGTAAGCGGTACACCCAGGCAACGTCACTACCACTGCGCCATTCAGCCCCGGGAGGTCGCGGCCTACCTGTCTTGGGAGGTGTTGGAAATTGGTGCTGTGGAAGTAGTACATATACCTACCTAGTAACTGGTTGGTCAGGGCTGGACAGGGGACACGGCATGGGACCAAGCGAGGGGAGGAGAAGGAAGAAAGATGGGATGAAATCTTGAGGAGGGGAGGGCGAGGGAAGATATGGGAAACTCGAACATGTAGACTTACTCGATGCATTCAGAGGATCTTGAGATGCCATGGAGGGTGTATGTAGGTGGGAACTGGGAAAGGGGTTTGGGTGGTAATCCAAATGTTAATGGGAAGACCAATGTCCGTATGGGAAGACCAATGTCCGTGAGAACATGAGGCAACAATGCATTTTCACAATCGCAGACAATTCTGTCAGCGTAGAGCGAGCTCGTGGAAGTTCGTGAAAAGAGAATGAGATTTTCATCAAAGGGTATCCGTAGCCACAGCCGTTACTCCATCCTGCTGCCATCCTCCGCCATCGCATTGCTAACATTGGGTATTAGGGGTATTGGGTATTAAAAGAAAACATTCCTCGCCGTCACTTCCAGTCCGATATCATCAAGTCGTAACAAAGACCATCAAAGCCCTAGGTATCCAGTTCTCCCGGTTCATCCAGTCCGTCCCTCACTTCCACCAGTTGTCATCCGAGTCGTCGCAGACACAAGTGTGTCATCACGTCATACGGGTAGCTGCATCGATGACCTCCTTTTGTTTGCTTGCATCGTTTGTCCTATCTCCATGCACACAGCAGAGCTTCGTCACCTCACAAAACGAGCTTAGACAACAGCAGCAGTGCGGGGAGCAGCGCGGTGCCACTGCCACCAGTTGTAGAGGATGTTGAACAACAGGCCGAAGCTATAGTAGTCACAAGTCAGCATCCAGTTCCCCACCAGATCACATCTCTCCGCAAAGGGCAAACTTACAAAGCAATAAACGTAAAAGCCTCCAGCGCATGCCAGATAGAAGGAATATAACGGCGCGAATAACTCTCAGCAGTGAACACAACCGAGACCAGCCAGAGGTAGCTGAAGATGAGGTTGAACAGCAAGCTGTAGCTAGGGCGGGGATGGAGCATGAACGAGAGCAAAAAGAAGGCGACGGTGAGGACGGCGATGACCAGAATGTACACCAGCCGGTTGCCCGGCCATGCGTTCGAGCCGGCGTACTTTTTGATCTGGTGGATCTCGTAGGCCGAGATGCCGAGCACGATGACAGACGAGAGCCAGATCAGGATGTTGCTGAGCGTCAGGATCGGGTGGAAGACGCCGCGACGGTCGGCGTGGTGGGTACCATGGGTGGTGGTGGTCGTCGTGTGAGTGGTGCGGGGAGCGCGTCCAAAGGCCATTGTGACTGATTTGGTGTTTTAGATTACGATTATTGGAAGATGATTAAGTGTAGGTATTGTTGATCTTTGTTGATGCTGCTGGTGCGGTGGGCTATGATGGTAATGGCTGACCGTCCTGCGTTGTTGTTGCAAACAAACAGTGTCGAAGCAAAGATGAAGAATGGGAGTGGGAGGGAAGAAGGCTGGTCTTAAATTCTGGACTGGAAGATGGAATGTGTGCAAGTGTCATTGTCTGCCTCCCTCGTCTCAGGCTTGGTTCTTTTCCTGACTGCCTGTCCTCCCACCGTCATAGACTCATCCCAGCCAGTCATCAACGAGAGCTCCTTCTTCGTCCATGGAAACGAATGTGGTGGAATGTAACGGATGGCCAAGAACTGGGCAGGTTTGTACACCGCAATTGACCAAACACAACTGGCCAGCACCATCATCCATCATTCCTGCCTTGTAAGGTGCCATGCTTGCCATGCTTGCCAAGTCTCTCCATCTCCAGTGTCTTCCATTCCCGACATCACTCTTGTCTGTCGTGCAACCGGAGCGTCGGTGTGATGGATGGTGGTCTCCGGCACTCACTCTTTGAACCATCCACATGCCGTTGATGCCCTCGTCCCAGCAAAACGTGAATAAGAAGAAACGAAAGACCCAATCCCTGTGAGTCCTTCCCGAGAGCTAATGCGTGCCGGTTCTGACGTCGGTGTCAAGAGAAAACGTTGCTGACGACCGGTGAATGATTGGATGGCTGGGATCTTGACCACCATGTGATTGCTAACAGTTTTTGCCGAGGTACTCACCATACGCTGTTAGTGTAGGAAGCTCACCCCCGATGGACGGTGTCCAGCCAGCCGCTACGTCATTTTGCAGGGGTGTCACAGCATGCCAGTCACCCAAAACCTCACCAATGACGCTTCTCCTCAGATGTGCCAATCTCGACAAAAACAACCTCCCCCCTCCAAGGAACCACGACGGATAATCATTGGTTTTCCGCAGCCATGGGATCAGGCTTTTTTTTCTTCATTCATGCCGAGCCTTGCGCCAACAAAACATTCGATGCCCGACTTGTGTGATTCATCCTGTCGATTGCCCAGCGAATATCGAGATGCGGTGATGGCTGACCAATGATGCGACACCGATGCGACGACGCAACCACCATGATGGTGTTCTGTCGCAAGGATTGGAAGAATGCGAGGGTGACATCCGCAACGGCTATCGGCACTCTGTTTCACTTTTCCTCCGTCACCAACCGGTCATCAACGCAATGCGGAGATATTGAGAGACAAGACATGATCCGCGCAACGACCACAGAAACCGAACCCAAGATGCGACTAGAACCGACGACGATACCGCTTGATTATATCCAAAGGCTTATAGCGACAAAACATTCCTCAAAACCTCTTCTAGCTTCACCTCCGCCTTCTCAATCACCGACCTACTCCTCCATGCCACAAACCGATCCGGCCTCACCAACACACACCCATCATCCTCGACTTCTCTCTTCTCCGCCCAGTCAAAGTACACATCCTCGTAATCCTGCTTCCAACCAATCGAGTATGCGACAACCTCGACACCCAACTTCTCCCCGACCGCCTTCACCGCGTCCTTCCACGCCTGTCCGCCTGGTCCGGTAAGCAAACAGAACCGCCGATGTCCCGCCAAGTCAATCGTCGACATCTTCTTTCCAGGCACCCGTGTGTTCAACCAAGCATGCGGCAGCCTGCGTCCGGGATACGTAGTAACCTGGAGCGTCCTGACCGCATCCTTTGGCGCAGGCGGCGCCTCTCCCTGATCCGCTAGATAAACCGCGTTCGACACGTATTTCTGGTTCATCTCGATGCCCAGCCCGTGGAACTCGGTTGTGGTATTCTCGATCCCGTCACGGAACGCCTTCCTTCTCAGGCGGCCCTTCTCACCAGGGTCCTCAAACTCCGCCAAGATCTCCGCCACCTTCTCCTTGTCGTCCTCCAGCAAGCCCAGCGTCTTCTGCCACCCGAAATGGTCGCGCAACCCTTGATTCGCCCTGGTGACGATATCCATGCCCACCGGCTGCCTCTCCTTGTCGAAACTGTCCAGCAACTGCTTGCCCGCCTTGCCAGACATGACATAATCCACCTTCCACGCCAAGTTGAAGGCGTCCTGGATGCAGGTATTGCTTCCCAACCCGTTAAACGGCGGATGTCGATGTGTCGCATCGCCAAAGCAGAACACATTCCCGCCATCTGAATACCGCTCCGCAACCACCTCGTTAATCCACCACTTGCTCGCATGCAGTAGCGTCACCTCGATATTCTCATCCCCAATCACCTGCCTCACGCGCGCCACGTACTCCTCGTTGGTAGCGCTCATATCATCCGCCTTCAAATCGGCACCCGGCTGGGGCAAGAAGATGAACATCCACTCGTCCCAGGCCCTCACCATCCTGACAATGCACTCCTTGCCCCACGCGGGGTATTCCTCTTCCTCGGGGTTGATAACCCAATGCAGGTTCCCCGACCTATTCTCCATGAGATGCGACAGATCAGCGCGGACAAAGACGTTGAGCGCCAGACCCTGGCCGGGCTTCTTGATCAGGGGCAGCTGCAACTCGCGGACGACCTGACTGCGGGCGCCGTCGCACCCGAAGAGGTAGCGCGACTGGATGAAGTAAGTCTGTCCCGTGAGCTTGTCGAGGACTTCGGAGAGGATAACATCGGGAGATGGGCGCGAGAGGCACACGTAGCGCGTGTTGAAGCGGACGGTCCAGCCGGCATGGGTGGCGCGCTTGACCAGGATGGGTTCGAGGAGGGTTTGCGGCAGGTCGATGTGGTCGCAGGGGCTGGCGGCTTCGTAGGCGCCCTGCGTATGATATTTGTTAGCGTTTGGCGGCGGCTCTCTGGGGAAGCCGGCGAGGAGGTAAGTAAACAGGTAAGTAACCCACCTTATGCTTCGGATCATGACCCCACGACCAAACCCTCGCAAACTCTTCGCCCGCCATGCTGCGACACCACCGCGTGTGCTCCATGTGCTTGCTATCTGTCCCGGCGTTTCTGCATTCTTGTTCCAGTTCGATGTCTCGTAGGCATTCTGTCGGGAAACAACCAACACTGTTAATGGTTTGCGCCTTGAGGGGAAGCAATCCTGCTACGTACCAAGAGCAGCCATATTGGTGATATGAGCCCGTGGTGTATCCGCAGTGCCAGGAGCGGCCGCGATCAAGATCCCGGTTCGTCCTGGGAGTGGGAGGCGTTAGCCGTCAGCGTCGAGGTTCTAGAGGTTTCATGCGATGGATGGCTTACCATGAGCAGCGAGGAAGGAGGCCAGCGAAGCTCCCGCTGGGCCAGCACCAACGATGAGTAGGTCGGTCTGGATGATGTTGTCGTGTTTTTCTGTTTGCGTCATGATTGCTGGTGAATACCGTCGTCTGTCTTGGTGTTAAGTATTCGAAAAGCCGGGAGTCAGAGAAGAGGACAGCTTTGGGCAGCTACACTAGGGGGATCCCATCAAGTTATCTAGTTCCCCGTCTCAGACCCTGATGGACCAGTTGCGGGCCTGCTCCATGCCTTTCTTGGTTAGAGTTCCATTGCATCACAAGCGGAGTCGTACCTTCCCTAAGCCGATAATCTAGCGATCAAGGGAAACTGTTTACCGCCTTGGCAATTTGGCAATTCGGCTCTGTCTGTGTTGGTCCCGTCATTCTGTCCTGCCATTGGTAGCTTGTTGTTTTGTAAACATTGAGTCTTTCTCTCGGCTCGTTCCTCGATCTGAGTACATAAGCATTACGAAGACGGTGTGGTCGATGGTGACCGTTGGACGCATTTGTTTGAAATCTAGGGATCCTGGGTGCTAGTGTAGAGGTGCGTGCGCCTAGGCACGGGGCGGGGCGGGCAGGAGCGGATCGGCACCTGCTTGCGTCGATCGGAACGGGGGTGGGATGGTGGTGGAGTTTGGAGATGGAACATTTCGACTTCTTCTACCTTACAAAAGTATTACGGATCACTGTACTGTACCCCTCTCATATTACTAGCCAATGTCATCTTCAAAGGAGTGACGGTGAAACGAGACACCCAGTTATGTACCAGGCTCGATTCTAGACCCGCCATTATAAACATGTTGATAATCAGGAGGAAACATGGGCTTTGCATGCGTTTTGCACTGCTTGGTCAATTGTTGGTCAGACGCCATGTGGAGTTGAGGAACCGTTGTTCGGAGAATGTGGGGATGTCAGCGAGCGGTTAGCGGCCCAGAGCGTCGGGGTTAAAGCGGGGTTAGGCTAACAACACCCGGCGGCGTTTGGCAGGGACAGGGCCGAGGTTTCTCCAATTGTTTGATGTCTCCAAATTCCACTTTATATTTCTCCAAGTCTTCCGTTCACCTCATCCAAGTTTTCTCTCGATTGTAAATGCCTTCTTCTCCATCACATACTTCGTTGTGTTCCTGATGTACAACACGGCTTCCTAGTTGGCTTCCTCGTCAAAATACTTAAACGAAGGTTGCTTTGCCAGCTTCCAGTAGAGCTTACCAAGCTTGAGCAAAAGAGAAAAAGGAAAAAGAACAAAAAAAAGAATCAACAAGCGATATCTAAGCAATCTTGAGATTTAAACTCCACGGGCTACACGCGACCGTGACAGGATATCCCAAACTCGAAAGTCTGGCTGCATACTTCGATAAATGGCACTGGGCAGTCTCAAGGCGGGAATTGAACCCACGTCCTCACGGGAAGGTGGTGCGCAACGCGTTACCAAAAACCATTCGGCTATGGTCCCCAAAGTTTGCTTCGGGGTACGCCTGTTGAAAGATTGCACCACTGACCTCTTAAGAAACACCGACGGCTATATGATCAAGATCAATCCGACACGTACATCGATGTTATGTGGCGTTTGGTCAGCATGTTCACGGCATCCAATTAGATGCTCCTCCAGTCAACCTATCTGTGTTTCTTTCCAGTTGCTCCGTCAGTCTCAACACTCGATCATCTAAGCACTGTACTCCAAGAACTGTATCCCCAGGCGAATTTTACATCTGAAACCAATCTTAAAAATTTCACAATCAGTCCAGGACAAACAGTCGACACCACGGCCACTCAGAGCGTTAGCGAGGAGTGTCTCCGGGTGAACTCTAGCAGGGCCTTGAAGGCTCCCATTGGCAACATCTGGAGCCTGCGGTACTCTTCAAGACGGAGATCAAAAGGTGGTAAGCGACGGTTATCAATGCTGGCAACATCCGCGTTGTTATGGCATGAAAGAGATACAAACCTACCGTCCTAGTCATCTTTGCGTGTCAGCGAGAACAGTTGCCCCGAGGTCCTTATTTGGGTCTGATACTAATGAAGGATGGCTGATTGACGAAAACTTGTTTAGACCCGCTTGTGTCGAAGGGTCAGCTTGACTGTGAATATTACTCCCGGGGCATCCAAAGAAGGTGGTCGAATGGAGGAGTGAAGCTTTCCCAGAGATTGCTTTCATGTCATCAGACAACGGCGTCAACAAGCCTTCACTCCCAAGCGGGAAGCAACTCGAACTCCAGCTGACCTTTACCGCACACGGCCAAAGTTCGTTCCTTCCTCCGGCGGCTCCAAGTTCCTTTCACTCCGTCCAGGTCCCCTTCACTCACGCGGCCGCCGGTCCCACTCCTTCCTTCACCTTCTTCAAAATCCGCACGCTACCCCTCACTCCTTTATTTCTCTACCTCCAACCAGTACCTCTTTCTGCAAGAGCGCAGCACACGTCGCGACAACGAAATTTTCGCCCCGAAAAAATACCCTTTGTGTTTCCTTCCTTCCTTTTTGTCGCAGTCGTTGGCGACAGAAGAACGACAGGCGCGATGGCTGACGAAGAAGAGGCCCGGCCTCTGTTGGGCACTCGCAATTCCGGTGATGGCGACTCCGGTAATCACGACTCCGATGATCACGAAGCCAAATATCGTGAGATGGATTACGAAGATCTATGGTTCGACCCTGAAATTTTCTCTCAAGTGCATTCTCATTCAGGTACGCCAATTATATCCGGCATTATATCCCATGTCTATTTTAGAAGACACAAGCGGCGCAATGCAACCCGTGAAAGATACTAACTCACGCATCCGACTTCAGGCAATCCAGTAGCCGGCCACTACGTATGGGTCTGTGTCAATGATGAGCCTGTAGAACGCTGGAGTTAGTTCCACTGTCAAAACTTCCGGACTGGTTACGTATTTGTCTAGACTGACACGGCCACGACAGTTACTGCGCTAGGAAGGGACAACGCTGGATATGAGATTCAAGCAGGCAATGATGTAATCCGCTTCCAATTTCGCTGCTTGGACGATGAGAACATGTTACGGCTCTTCACGTATTGTGAAGACGTCCTGAGAGAACGCGCCAGCCAGAACGCGGCCGCTGAACAAACCTCTCCCACCGAGAATATCGTCCCCGAGAACACCATTCCCAGGAATACCATCACCGACAACACCATCACCCAGTCTACAACCGAAAACTCTTTTACCGAGCATCCCATCGACGAGATCGACGAAGTGGCAACCACCGACAGGAACAATGACGGCGAAGATACTGCCATCAAAGCATCCGGCGAGCAAATTACCTCTGAAGTGGTCAAACATCGTTTCTTTCAGCCCCTTAGACTGCCTCCTATGCCACGCGGCCTTGACCTCACCCGACGTTAGGGTCGAGAGCGGCTTATCCTGTGGATGTTGGAAGTGGTGATTTTGGTCATTTGCTGGGTGATGAATTTGTACTGCACTTACATCATGCTGGCGTATCTTATACTGGGAGCAATCCTGAAGAAGATCATATATTGGTATTTCGGGTACATAGCGTGGCTGGACTGGGCTAGGAGTGACGAAGGCAAAGCCGCGGAGCAGGAATACACTGCCGCTTATGACAGACTGAGAGCCCAGTACAACGAGCAGGTTAGACAACTTCGCTTTCGGCGCGAGGCGAGGAGGATGGGGTGGATGGGTTAGTTTCCAGGCAAGGCATGTGGAACTGCATGTAAGGGTACCGAGGGTTGAGTATTTGGTCGGATAAACGAGCGTTTATTGAGGATGCAGCAGATGGTACAAGAGAACGCTTGACTACGGGGCTTTAATCTCGTTCTTTCTTTGTACACATATTGTATTAGTACCGCCTGCTCTTCAAGCGATTCATAAGTGTGAACGCCCTTACTTTGCTTGCACATCACTTTACGATGACGAATGGAAAGACATCCATTTTATCGACACAGCATCCCGTCATGTCAACACCGCTAGTTCTCCAGGCTAAAGGAAATAAGGGCCACATTATTCTCTTTACATCTTGTCTGCCCTCTCGTGACCATCTAGTCTCCGGCGTTTGGCTCGGCAGGAATCTCAAGCTTTCGGGAGAGAATGAGTAGGTTCTATGCCATTGACAACACTTGGAAGGAAATACAAAAGGAATGAGGACTATTTATCGAACTATACGTCAAACAGGTCGTTGTCCGGGAAACAGAAGTTTATAATGCTATACGAAAGTCTCGATCTTTTTCACTAGCGAAGTGTTTAGGGGACACGGTGACAAGCAGCTGCTGGTTCATGGTTTCATGGGCTCTATCTAGCACCAGGTGAACATCTAAACATTGAATTCCCTGGAAATAGTTCCCAAGGGTATGTGTTTAAAAGACCTCAACTTTCCATCCCAAACTTCCAGTCCTCCAAAAGTCCCAGCATCAGCATCAGCATCAACAACAGCAACCAAAGCCAAACACACAAACTTACGATACAGCCTACCATATCCCACTCCCTACATTCAGATCACCTACCATTCAAAACATCACCAACACCACTTCCAGCCAATCACGGCCATTCTCTCTCTTCTTCCCCAGACCAGCCAACCAACCAACCACCAACACAAACCAACAAAAAACACCAAAAACCAAATTAAAGTTTAAGAAGCAAAATGTGGTACGAAACCAAGTGTATCTGCCCCCACTGCCGCGGCACCACCGCCGAGCAAGTCGCGTCCTGCTCGGAGGTGCTCTTGGGAGAGAAGAAGATTGCCATGGGCGGCTGCAGCAAGGGCTGGGAGACCGTCTGTCAGATTGAACCGGGGGCGTGTGTTCGTTGCGAGAGCCGGAGGAGGGCACCCCGGAGGCAAAGAGGAAGAAGCGAAAGAGGTTGAAAGAGCACTGTCTGGGGACTGGAGGAAGCTCGCAAGGTGGGAATGGGGATGCATCATGCAAGGGGATTTTGGGTGAAAGGAAAGGAAAGGAAAGGAAAGGAATGATGTTGACCTGACCTGACCTGACCTGGGACCGCAGTCAACTAGGTACCTGTGGACCTATGGGCCATGTACATGTACCGGGGGACTGACTTCAGGTTACCTAACGGTAGGTAACCAGAACAAAAATGGGAAACTTCGTTGCCACTTCACACCGGGAAGAAAATGCAAAACCTGAATTGACTGTTGATGCAAAAAGCGAAGAAAGAAAGAAAAAGAGACAAAAAGAGAAAAGAATTTTAGCTGCAACTCGTTTCGATCGAGTGACCTCCGGGTTATGAGCCCGGCGCGCTTCCGCTGCGCCATGCAGCTCTTTTTTTTGTGTTGATGATACATTACTCTGCTCGTGGTCTTATATACCTGACGTGATATCTCGTTCTAGCTCATCACGCCTTCACACTGCCTTTGCGGCGGCCTTTGCCTTGTGGTTTGTTCCTTCTGTTCATATCATCAATCTTTCCTTCGTCCTTCCGGAAGCCTTCGAGTACAGCGTTCACTTGGGGCATTCCACTACGATTTGGTTGCACGAAGGACTATTGAGATTGAGCTGACATAACGAGGGAATACACTAACATAGGCCGAGATGATTCTAATTTGGATGTGATTATGAGCATAGGGTGACCGAGCCACAATATCACGGATAATATTTAGGAAATGCTGCATCAAGACTTTACGGGGAACAGAGCACATTAAACTTTCTTTCCATTATGTTTCCGCAAGCTGTATTGCAATGACCGCTCGCCAAAGACGTGTCAATAAGCCTGACTCTTGACTCGTCTGATCTTTTGGAGCTTTGAAACAACAGCAAGCTGTCATCCCATATCACCCACCGGTATCGGGAACCACCTGCTTCCTCCCAGTCTGACAACTATGCTTGTCTATTGAACTTTTACCTATTGTACGTAGAAAGAAAGTGACAGAATAAGTGATTAAGTGAACAATAGCACGAAGAAGAATGCAAATGGTTGAATAAGCAGCCCAAGCACCACATTGTAGCACGTCTCTAAATCTTGGTATAAAAACCCGGTAGCACATGTAGCGAGGACTTCCTCCTCCCTTCACCTTTTTTTTTCCACCAGCATCAACAACGACTCCTCTAAAGGTCTTTGTTAACGGTGATTGCCACTCTAAGAGTCAGTAGTCAATACTCAGTATCACACGATGAACTATTCAACTTTGAGCCAAGTGGCCCTCTCCAAACCAAACATGCTCTCACTTACCAATCAGTCAGTCACCATCACTAACCCAACACCCACCTCAGACTTCACCAGTCACCACTACCTGGAGGCCACCACCAAGCAAATCCGTGTCCCTCAAACAGCAAAAGCGACCAAGTCAACGAAGAAACATGGCCGAATACATCGCAATCCAACGTGAAGCCGAAGCCCGCATGGCGCGAGAGGCAAGAAGAGAGCGCGAGCGTGAGGGTAATGACAATGACAATGGCAATGGCAACGAGGGCACTGCAATGGCGGCAACGGCGGCGGCAGCGGCGACGGAAACACCCAAGCTCCCGACCGCACCAGGTTCTTCGTCTCCATCAAGTCAACCGCCGATTTACTGCTGAGAGATCAGACGTGGGTTTCTTGTCAGGATCGTAAGTCATCCATCATTCATTCCCCTTTCCATTTTCATCCTCATCTTACTTACCCATAAGCTAACCCCATTCCACCCCATCGCAAACAGCCGAGCACCTACCTCCCCATGATGGTCCGCACCATCCTCTGCGCCCTCCTTACCCTCGGCTCAGACGGAGAAGACGGCTACGGCGCCGGCATCCACGTGCAGATCACCAAGATGCAGGACAACAACACTGCGGGACGGTACCGCGGACACGAAGGAGAGAGAAGGCTGCGCGAGGTGGCGATGGATATGGCGGGTGCGAACGTGAGGCCGGAGAGGAGACTCAGATTCGAAGCAAGTAGTGCCGAGGAGCGGGAGACCATGATGATGCTGCTTATGGAGTTGGTGAATGGTGGGATTGGGGCTTTTGATTGAAGGGGGGGTCTTGACGGGGATTTGCGGAAGGGGAGAATGCAGTTGGGGAGATGGGGACTGCAGGGCGGTGATGCATGGTATGGAATGGAAGTCTTCTGAAAGACAAAAAGATAGTGAGTGGCCTGAGGCTCACGGATCAGGATCGGATCCCATCACGGATATAGGAGAGGTAGAGCTGCGAAGATATCCAAGGTTAGCACACCGGAACTTGGCAAGCTTTCAATGAAATTCTTCCTCTGTAAACGCAACGTATTCTTCAGATTAATAAGATATGTTCTTCGTCATTTTGTTTTTTGTGGTCTTGACTTTGACCTATAATCGGAGTCTAATTAAAAACTCATCATTTGAACGTTGGTTGGCGTTATCGGGGAATCGAACTCCAGCCTCGTGAGTTGGAACAAAGAAAAGCACGCTAACTTGCCTTGTGTTGGGCCTGCGGCCCCTACCGCTGCGCCATGATGACGAGACAAATTCTACCCTGTTGGGAACTGGCGGTGGGAGAGAGACTGATAAAGAGGATTGTGGAGTGATGGGAGTTCTAATGGGAAAGAACTTTCAGTTGGTGAAGTGCTGGTGAAGGAAGGAGGGACTGGTGATGGCGTGTCACTGGGATGCTGGTTTTGGAGGAGGAAAGAGCGAGAGACGGGAGATGGCAGAAGGCAGACGTGCAATTTTTTCCCTCGATTTTGGCTTCTGGCCTTCATCGCCAGCTTGTGGACATGCAAAAACATTAACCCTAAATATTCACGCGTCATCACTTCGACATTACCCCGCCTGTGCCCCGCTATGGAATTAATGTGGAATCAGCGACACATTCTTCGGGAAGGAAGCCCCCCTTCTGGGAAAGAGGAAGCTATTCACAATGAAAGGAGGACAAGAAAGTAATGGAAGGAAGACAGCAAAGGTTTTGTTTGGATTTTGGAGGCTGTATTTGCTTCGGTGGATGAAAGGCGACGTGCATGAAGATTACGGCAACAATGTGTGGAAATCGACTCTGTTTGAGACTTTATCATAACTACCATACACTCTTCGTTGTACCATGAAGATTCTGAATGCAGAATGACCGCAAGTTGTCAGATTGACTTTGCAAAATTGGAGTGTTGGAACTTGTGTCGTTGTAGAATCGACGTGTTGATGCTGGGAGCAGTGGATTCAGGCGCGAATGTAACGCTGAGTGACGACACAAACGAAATGCATGTGAACAAGTTCAAAAACCCCGGAAATGCCACGGATCAGATTCGATCTTTTCATTACTAACTATTCCTGAAAGCAGCGAGGCAGTGACTCTTTCTGTCTGTGATGTTGCCAGATTGGGAGGAGGCAAAGAGCTCCAAGACCCTTACAAATATTGGCTGTCGGTTCGATATTATACTGTGCGCGTTCTAGAACGTCAGAGGAAGCTCATAACTAACCAAGGGTCCTCAAGGGTCCTGTCCCACACCATTTCGATACCCCAGCGTTCTAGAAGCCGGGCCGCAGCTGCTTTGTGACGTCCAGCAGGCTCATTGCTCGATTGACTTTGGTTTTTCTGTGTAGTATATGTGAACTTTTTGGCGAGAGGTATGAGATGGAGTGTCTTTGTGGAAGTTGCATCCAAATCATCCGAGAATGTGAATTCTCAAGTCCGGCGCCAAGGCCGAATTTGCAAAGATGAGATTCTGCCGGTGGACGAAAATCCTCCAATCGACAATCGCGGACGGTCCGATATCGATAACGGGTCCGGGGCGGGGAATGCGCCGCTAAGATTTAGGGGACTCCACTTATCGTCTCATGTTCCTAGACCCCGGCCGCAATGACGCCAACCTTGGCAGGACTTTTTCCTTCTTATTCCCTTGCCAAGCCGCTGGCAGCCCAGGCCACCAATCGCTTTAAGCGTGGAGCGGCAGGTGCTCGGATGTGACGGCACTGGGCTTTACCATGACGTCACAGGCTCACAGGTCAACGGTACAAAACGGATTGCGCCCGCATTTGAAGCGTCTTTTTTCCGCACTGCGATTGCTGGGGCTTTGGCGTCTTGGGGCCAGATCGTTCTGTTTTTCTTTCCCTCCCTCGTTGTCCTCCCCAGCCATGGCCTTTTGGAGGACCCCCATCCCCGCCTGACCCAGGGACCTTGCCCACGGCGAACGGTAATGATGATGGGGTTCTGACACACCACACCCACCAACATATTACACACAAACACGAGGAGAAGAAGCCAAAACATGCCGATAATGGACGCCAGCAACGGAACTGGGACGACGCAAAAACGGCAGGAAAGGGGTCTCGGCGGGAGCCAACGGTGCCAAGATGGCAAAGCTGGGAGCTGAGAAGGAAAAGCCAGGGACCAGTCAGCGAGCAGGCAGTTCATTGGCTTGGCCCAGGGTTGATCAGCGAGATCGGCAAAAAGGGGGTCGTGGGCGCCAAGGTGCTCGGCCGATTTGCTTTCCGAAGTCCACGAGCTCACAAGTTCCCAACTCCCTTGTGTTTTCCAAAGGACCTTGGGGAAATGCACGGGAGATGTGCAAATAGTTTGTGGAAGGACCCTGAGCTGTTCGATATGAGAGACGGATGGGAGAGGTAATGATTGATGATGCCCGTGTGAATCATACTGAATCAGCATTTCCTCACCTGGACCCGCTGATGACCCGAAGCGGGTTGTTCTCAGAGCGGGGACCAACAGTGTCGTCATTGTAACTTTTCGCTGGTGCGGTACGTACCGCCGTGCACACCCTGACCCCTTTTCCCGTAACGCGCCAGGGTCGTCGGCAGCGGATTTTGGGGATTCGATCTTTGGTCAGGCACCCGAATTCGAAATGTAAATTCTCTTTTTTTGAAATCAGCTCACAAAGTGTTTACGATTGCAACACGGAACACAGCCGTGAAAAGGAGACACACGAGGCGCACCACCATGAATTTATGCAGTGTCACTCATGATCGGACTCGCAAAAGCAATCAGGAAATTTGGCAGACCATCAATCTCTCTGATCACCTAGTTCTAGACCTCTGTCGATCTGGCCGGCTCTGTTGGACAAAGTTCAGCCATCAAGGAAGTCGAAGGGCAGGTCAGCAGTCAGCAGAGTCAACACCAATGCATTTCGGGGCACCGCCTCTTCCACTTGTCCATCAATGTGCTCAGCTCTCAGATGAGGCCATGACAAGCAAAATGGTTTTTAAACGGAATGTTCCCAAGGTCCCCATTCCCATGCCATTCCCATAATTCTCTCACGGAGCCGGAGCCGGGGACACGGCCGCAGGAGGAAGGTCGCATGAATTGCCAAAAGGGAAGATGAGATATTACCATCCCAGAGGAATCCTACAGAGCTTATTTCTCCATCCTGGCCATGTGCATGTCCGGCGCAATGCAGTGTCTTGAATGTTCAGGTTTGTCATCATGAAGTTTGCCCACTTGCCGGCCGGTAGTCACGCCGCTGCATGTCTGTGCTATTACCTAAGGTATTGGAGACGATCTGGATGTCTTGAGGCAGTGGTCAAAGACGATCAAAAGTGCTCTWGTCTAGCCTTCAGTACACGTAGAGATACCATCCAGTGTCCAGTCGTCGCCTAGTGAACTGTGTCGCCAAAGTCTCACTGTGAGCTTTGCGCAAGTGAGCGTGGTGAGGTGCTCCAGGGGTTCCACCGTGGACTCCTCCCTGACGGAGTCTCCATGTTAGGTATCTGCCGTGCCCTTTGCCAGAGAAGGCGCACCCGACCCGACCGGCCGCCCATATAGAAGAGAAGGAGTGGCCCGGGAGCAAAAGTCAAGAAAACAGGTGTAATTGAGAGAAAGAGAAAGAGAGGAAGAAGGAATGAGGAACTGACTTGAGAAAGGGACATGAAGTGAATGACTATCTCGACCTCCAGCTCCTTCCCGCATTCTCCCAGTAGAGTGGACAGCGCGGCGGGACCACCGGGCGCAGCGATAAGGCCACGCCAGGTACCGCCCGTGGCGTCCGGCCGCGCGTCTAGCCCATTATCCACTGACCACCTCCTCACTGCCCACACACAGCACAGGGCAGCTCTTGAACCCTCTAAACCCGCAGCCCGACCCGACCCAAAATTCTACGGCTGGGCCCAGAATCCCTCCCGACCTGGACCGTTTTCTTCGGTTTCGTTTTCCGGATCTCTGATCAGATCCTCATCCGTCAACCACCACCACAACTGAACTCCACGGTCCACAGTTCACAGTTTCCCAGCCTTCTCTCCTCGCTTGTCTTCTCCCCGAGGCTACTACCTCAACCACCTTGCCTTGCTTTACCACCACCTCCTCCCTCTCTCATCCTGGCTCCCTGGTTACTGTTCGGTAAAGAGGTCCGCTGATCGGCATTGACACGTCGGCCCCCCAGTGCGTCGTTCCTCGTCTAACCCGCCCGCACGCCTGACGCACCTAATCCTCGCGAGAATTTTTAAGCCTTCTTCTCCGACCACACAGCGCATATCGCACCGGCGGCCTCACGATCACGGCAACACCCACCCACCCGCACGGCAGCAACATCGCATCGCATCCCGCCATCTGCTATCCGTATCCGCTGACTACCGCTACAAATCGCACACGCACACGCACACCCCCACACCAAACACCCCGTCGACCGATGACACGAGATCCCCGATACAAGGCTTAGAACAATGGCGAGTCCGGTGGGGGAGGATAACTGGGTCGACTTTGTCGACCACCAACTGCGTGGCGCCACCGACCTCGAAAGTCGCGTCAAGGTCATCGAGACTTTCCGTCGCGCCGTCCAAGCCGAGCCCGGCAGCCTCAAAGTATGGATGGCCTACTGCGAATACTTTTGGTCTCTCTATTCCGACTGCCAGCCCGGTAGCGACGCTGGCTGGCCCCTTGACGAGCAGCACCTCGGCCGCGAAACCTTTACCCTGGACCATGCCCTCAACCTCTGGCAGGAGGGCTACGAGGCCGTCCAGTACCGTCTCTCCGACAGCCACCAGCTCTGGAATCGCTGGGTTTCCCTCGAGATGGAGCTGCTCGCCCGCACGGCTACCGAGGCCGGCGTCCGCCGCATCACCCATCTCTACAAGAACAGACTGGCGGTGCCCCATGCCGCTTGGGATAACACGTCACAGATGTTTTCTAGCTTCCTCTCCGAGTACAACCGCGCCAACTACGAGTCCGAGATGCTGCACGTCACCGCTAACGCCAGAGACGCCAAGCGGCTGTACGAGATGCGCGACCCTTGGGAGATGAAGCTCAACCAGGCCCAGAAGGCGGGCGATATCGCGGGCATGAAGGCCATCATGACCGAATACATCGATTGGGAGATTAGGCAGGCCAAATCCAAAAAGGATCACCAGACCCTGACAAATATGCGCATTTGCCTTGGTCTGTTTTCGCGTGCTCTTACCGGCATCATGTCTTCGGATGAAGCGACCTGGCTCAACTTCCTCGTTTTCGTCTCAACATGGCACTCTGACGTCAAGATGGGTCGCGTAAAGATCCCTTCGGTTATCCTGCCCAACATGCTGGACGTCCTTCAGCGCGCTGTGCACCACGTTCCCTGGTCCGGCGCTGTTTGGGCCCGCTACATCCTGGCTGCCGAGGAAGCTGGCCTAGGCTTCACTGACATTGAGCGCATCAAGCATGCAGCTACGAGCTGTGCCCAACTCGATCGCGATGGCATGGGTGGAGTTCTGGAGATGTACTCGGCCTGGTGTGGCTACCTGAAGCGCACCGCCATGAACCCCAACGCGACCGAAGAAGCCGTTGACCTTGCCGAGGTCGGCCTCCCGTCCGCCCTGGAAGACGTCCGACATTGGGGCAAGCGACGGTACGGTGATGCTTACCAGGGCGACCCCAACTTCAGGTTAGAAAAGATCTTGATTCAGTTTCTAACCGAAAAGAAGGATGACATTGATGAGGCACGAAACGTATGGGAACAGTTGTCTGTGATTCCGCTACATGCCAATAGCTACGATTTCTGGCTGGCTTGGTTCCTCTGGGAAATGCTAGTCTTCGCCTCCACCAAGAGCAAGAACCGGAGCCCTACACCTGCCACCGTGGCCCAAGGCTTGCGGGTCCCCTCCTTTGCCACTCGTGTCTTCATCAAGGCTCTCAAGGTACGAACGCTCGACTGGCCCGAGCGGATTATGGATGTTTATCTTCAGCATTGCAACGACTATGAGCTGGCCGAAACCCTACGCGAAGCCCAGGATACCATCTACAAGACGAGAAAGGGAGTTGCTAGGCGTCGTGAGAGAGAGGCTGCTCAAGCACAAGCTCAGGCCCAGGCCGCGTACGCAGCACAGGCACAGAGCCAGGCCCAGGCTCAAGCTCAGCACCAACCGCAGCAACATCAACAGCAACAGCAATATCAGCAGCAACAATCCCAGGATCACCCCATGACAGATGCCCCGCAAGCTGGCACATCACCCGGCTCCAAGAGGAAGCGTGAGGATGGTCCTGTAGATGAGGCTGATGATGGTGCCAAGCGGGCAAAGAGCGAAACCATTATGGGTGCGGCTGAGCTCAAGCGTGACAGGGAGAACACATCGGTTTTTGTTCGCAATCTTCCCGAAGGCATTACCCAAACCAAGCTGCGACAGTTTTTCCGCGAGTACGGCCACATCAACAACATCGACCTCCAAAAGAGCGAAGGGGCCCCGGCTGTGGCGCTGATTGAGTTCAGGTCGCCAGAAGATGCTCGGACAGCTTTGCTTCGCGATGGGAAATACCTCGGCGAATCAGTTATCCAAGTCAGCCCGGCAACCGACTGCACCCTCTTCGTGACCAACTACCCGCCTGAGGCAGATGAGCGGTATATCCGCGATCTTTTCAAGCATTGTGGTGACATTCACAGTATCCGTTTTCCCAGCCTCAAGTACAACACCAAGCGTCGTTTCTGCTACGTATCCTTCCGCGACCGATCCTTTGCAGCCGCGGCCACTCAACTCGACGGCAACCCTTTGGAAGGAGGAAAGTACAAGTTACAAGCCAAGTTCTCCGATCCAGGTCATAGGCAAGTGCGCCAAGGAGCTCAGGCCGAAGAACGTGAGCTCCACGTGAACAACCTACCTCGTGCAGCAAGCGAAGAGGACGTCGAAGGTCTCTTCCAAAAGGCCGGCAAGGTCGTCAGCGTCCGTCTGACGCGCAACATGGGAGGTGTCAGCACCGGCACCGCATTTGTGGTGATGGAGACCAAGGAGCAGGCAGCCAAGGCGATTGAGATCCTAGATAAGGTGATCTTTGGCAACCATCCCCTCAGGGTGGAGGTGTCAAAGCCGCCCACGCGCAAAACCACCGCCACGAGTCGAGCTGACGGTGAAGCCGAAGGTTCGCCCGAGTCTAGCGCCTCCGGGTCGGGACCTAGTCACGTGTCCGGGTCTGAGATTGCCGCCCGTACGATTGCCATTCTTGGCATTCCCGACACGATGAACGACGCGCGCGTTCGCTCCATCGTCGCCCCCATCGGTGCCATCAACAAGCTCGTGCTCCACCCGCAGCACGGCGGCGCTGTCGTCGAGTTCGCCGATGCGACGACGGCCGGCAAGGCCTCTCTCGTCATCAATAGCACTGAGATCGAGGGCGGTAAGAAGCTGCGCGTCGGATCCGTCGGTCAGCTGTTCAAAGAAAAGGCCGAGAAGAGGATAGACAGGATTGATCTGCCTCATCAGCAACCGCAGAAGAAGCAGGACGACTCCAAGGCCAGCAAGAAGGGGAAGACCGCCGCGGAGCTGATGCCACCGCCGCCGCCCATCAGGAGACCGCCTGTGTTGGGCAAAGCAGGGGCCAAGAGGGGACTCGGGTTCGTCGTTCCTGTCAGCAAGGCGCAGAAGGAGCAGAACGCTGCTGCTGCGGCGACGAAGGAAGGCTCGAGCTCGAAGCAACAAGTCAACGGTACCGGGCCATCGTCATCTGCGGCAGGCCCTGCTGCGCCTGCGCCGGCGCCGGCACCACCGGTTGCTCAGAAAAGCAACGCCGATTTCAAGCGCATGTTTTTGGAGGGAAAGAAGTGAGGTGGAATGAAGGGGATGGGGTGGACAAGGTCAAGGTATGCATATTACGGTTTTGGTCAAGACTCAAGGGTTGATGTTGGGTTGGGTTGGGTTGCAACTTGCATGGAGCATGAGCATTGAGCATGGGAATGGGGGATGTTGTTCTAAAGCATTCCGCATGAGTACCTATTGACAGTTTGGGGTTGCCTGAAAAGTGTTTGGAGGATAGGGAATACTTGGCAGTGAAGGGGGTAGAGGTTGTTGTGTTATGATACCATGATTTGAGGAGAAATGAGATTTTCCAATGAATGAAGGTTCAAGAGAAAGAGGGAGACGGGACCATGAAGTAATGTGGGTGGGGGACATGAATGAGGCGAATGACGACTAGACTTTGTGAAGGGGATGGATCTAGAAAGGAAATGGTGTGATTTTCTTACCTATGCCATTGCTGGTCATTGTTTATGCTGTCGTTAGTAGGTCGATTATTGCTGTATGTGGTAGTTGAGTGGTTACAGGTACCACTTGATAAGATGAATCTATACCCATTTCTTATGGAAGGAGACAAGATGATCTTTCAGTCAGGACGTGGTGAGCTGGTGCAGTGCCGCCTGGTGGTGGCTGGGCGCTCGTGGGTAGAGAGGTACCTTAGTGAGAGGAAAGAGGTAAGTAAGTGACAATCACCTTCTCTCCGACCAAGTCCAAATCCGAATCCGAGGAAAAAGAGCTTCTTCAATCGCGATCGCTAACGATTATCAGGGAGGGGTACTCACAACATGGTGTAGTGTACATAACCCCAAGCCTTCCTGCTTTCCCAATTATGTAAACTCCAAGCCACAAACCCTCCATCGGCCTCAACCTCGTCCTCCCTCGGTGCGGCTAACTGCCTGCGAAAGGGCTTGGGACATTTTCAGCCGTGGCGTGGCGTCTTTTACTGCCTTTCGTGCCACCACCCAAACCAGCCGAGCCCCAAACCTCAAAAAGATCAACACATCATCCTTACCATAGAGGTACGCTCTGAGTACCTTACTGATCGGCTTCTCTCTCAACCTAGTTGAACTTACCACGCATTGCATCGGAGATCGATTCTCAGCGGTCATGTTGCCAACCGGAGAATATGGTGAGCCACCAATTATCTTCTCGGCAACCCGCATGACCGGACGCGTGTCCGCGCCGCATCGCATCGCATTGCACTTGACCCCGCTGACTGCCGCCTGGCTGTCGTAGGTCGATGTCGGGAGTTTTCTGTCTGTCTGGGAGCTTCTGATGTTCTGTGGCTTGAGTGGGTACCTCTCATAGGATGATGACACTGCTGTTGGTTGTTTTTGATCTTTCAGCTGGCTACCTATCTATCATACATGTATTGAATCTCAGAAGAGGCGTTGCAAGCCTCCCTGCTACCTATGCTGCAGACTTCACATCAAGTACCTACCGGAACTGGATTCGACTGACGATTATCATGAGTTTATCGAAAATGTCTAGTCTATCACGGGGTGAGGATCAGGATCTGATAGGGATGAGGATACGAAGCGTTGTTTGGAAGGAGAAACTGGGGAAGGTATGTAAGGTATGTGCTGTTCATACCGTGCAAAGAGTAAAGAGGCGCAAACTGGTTTAAGTTGGCTGGGTGCCTGGGTGCCTGGCGAGATTGGGTTTATTGTTGGAAGACCAACCAGCCGGGCTGAGGTCTCTCCGGTGCAATAAAGATTACCAACAAGCATTCACATCATGGCCCGTCCCGTGGTTTGGTATTTGTGGGGTGTGCGGTGTGGTCGGACAAAAGCTTACTGGCACCCGAAAACTTCCACTTGCGGAAGTATTGCATGCAGAGTTTCTCTTTTTACTTCATGTTTCCGTCCCTCCTTCTCCTTCAAGTCTTCCGAAAAAGAAAGGACTGGAGTCATTCCCGGGAAGTATTGTTTCTTTTTCGTAAGGCTGACGACCTGACTGGGTCTGAACACACCTGTTTCCCGTCGTTGCAGTTGCACTGAGGTTCATGTATTGTCTGGTTCTTGTGTTGATTGGGCGAGAGACGCCATTACCCTATGTGGTTGGTCCGTATGGTCTGGGGAGGGTGTGCATGCGCAGGCAAGACATTCCGGGAGGGATTACAACCTTCTTGACTGACGGACAGAAACAGAGATGGATGCAACTCTGACTGATAGACTGACAGATTTGCACGATGCATTGAGCGGGCAGTTTTACCATGGTCCATGGTAACGTGGCTGGGAATTGCGTGGAAGGTCGCGAAATTAACCACACCGACCAAATATGAAGTGCATTACACCAGGGGTAGATACTGCCGAGTCCCCGTATTCCGTATATCGTACCCCTCGGAGGAGAGGTAGTTCCGATGGCTTGGGCAGGGAGCTGGAGGGACTCAGGTACTCCCGTGTGTGTACGACGATCTTTGCGCGGCCCTCCCTGGCTCCCAGGACCGAGGGAATGAGAATATAAATCGGAGTATAAGTGAAGCTCCTCCCTCGAGTCTCAACCAGCTCAGAACTTCTATCTCTCATCCCGCTTCACCAGTCCAACATTCCTCAGTCCAATCCGCCATCGCCAGCAACAACAGAGCCACCAAACCACAAAGATGCATCTCCTCCCATCTCTCACCGTCCTCGTCACCGCCTTCACGGCCCTCACCTCCGCCGTTGCCCTCCCCCAGGCCGGATCCGAAGTCGAGTCGCGCACCTACGATGATAAAAACAAGTGCCTCTGTGAAGACGATGCCAACACCCTCCGGGATGCCTACGTGCGCATGATCAGCGCTTGGAACATTGCCGATGCCAAGTACCTCACGGACGACTTCAAAGACACGAGCGGTAGCATCAACATCTTGATTGGGAAGCCGTTGGACGGATCGGTCCCTACATTCGCGACTAAGCAGGAGTTTGTTGATCATATGACTGTTATGGTTCGTTTTTTTGCCTCTACTCAGTCTCTCTTCACCTCTCTCTTCACCTCTCTCTTCACCTCTCTCTTCACCTTTCTCTTCACCTTTCTCTTCACCTCTCTCCTGACTCTCTCTCCACCTCTCTTTATCTCTTTTAACTAACCACTTCACCCCCAATACAGCCCGACAACCTCCCCCTCCAAGTGACCTTCTCCACCTTCAACTGCAACTACATCACCATCATCTGGCACGCCACCTTCGGCGCCGCCCAGAAGGCCTTGCGCGGCATCGCTGTCGCGGGAGCCGTGTACAACAAGCAGAAGAAGATGTGGCAGATCAAGAGCTTGGATGTGGAGTGGAACTCGATGGCTTATCTTTTGGACATTGGGGGGAGCTATACGTTGCCTGGGCAGCCTTAGGTTGCTTGCCTCAAGTATGGGGGTCGAGGGGAGGGTTGGGGGTAGGGGTGAAGATTGAGGATGGGAGGGAAGGGATCATGGAATAGGATGGGTGGTAAGGCAGGCAGGTGCTACGGTGAAGCAGGTGGTGAAAGCGTGGACGAGAATGAGATGGAATGTACGCGTGGTATCGGTGATTGGGTACTCGAATCCAGGCCCCGTTCGGAATGTTCGTTTCCAAACCAACGGCGGAAGGGGCTAGGGACAAGGGCATATCGGGTGCCGAGCCGGGAACGGGCATTCCAGACAAGGTTGGCGGCATCGGTTTGCATGCAAGGGACGGGACCCGGTACATGACGTGCCACGCGTGGTGCCTGGCTTTATCTTTCGTGTTCCTTATCACATTTGTATCTCCTGTTGTTTGTCGCTGGATGATAGTCCAGCTGTTGGATATAATGAGATCAATGTGCTTCCGATTGACGCTCTTAAACCAGTTCACCGATATTGTATCTAATCTCTGGTTGTGTGGTGTCAAAACGGAGTTTTCCGTACATCAAAATTGAGGTATCAAAGTGCAGGCTAACATAACCATTGTCATTGCGGTAGATAATTGCCGAAGCATACATGCGATGTATATTAAGACATATGCTGTGTTCAAACTTTGACTCGTGTTGTAAAAAGGGACGCTGAGACACTCTTACTCATATCTGCGCTTCGGAGTCTTCGCCGATGTCGTACCACGGTGCAAGGAAGTACGCGAAGTTGAATCGGTGCATTTCTCGGTGTGTACGACAGAACTTCGTAAGTCTTAGAAGACTCCGGAGCAGACAACTAGAAATTTCTTGCGATAACTTCCGAAGGTTTGCGTTAGGCGATAAAAACAACGGAAGTACAGACGCATTCTCGATGTTTTCGTACATTGTATACTCGCCATTTCTTGCTGCATTAACCCCGGAGAGAATCAGAGGATAGGGCAACTCTGGGAAGGTTGATTCAGGTTATTACTGGCTGATTGAAACTGTATCTTGGAACTCAAAAGCTCAAGTGTCCTCGTTGTCCGCCTGGTTGCGTTGAAACAGCAACAAATCAATAACCCTAACCCCCCTCCATGGGGGTGTGTGAGTCTCAATTCTGAGAGGTCAACACAGTCGGTTAGTGAATAAAGTGACACAAGTGTTCAGACCCCTACGATTGGTACATATGCCACTTTAGCTTCAGCGTATATCATCCACTTGTGTTGCCGTAAAAGTCTTCAGTCCACAAGCCACTTCTGCAATGGCACCTTGTGCTTACCGAAGCTCCCACTCTCTTTTCCCCAACTTCTCGGGAAATAATATCAACCCTTCGATCATCATAAAGTCCATTTAGCCCCACGGCCACCATCTTGCCTCTTTCTTATCTCTATTCTTCGCATAGCTCACAAGCTCAACAACCCAAAAACACCAACGACCAACAACCATGGACGACGACGATCGCTCCCCATCAGCACCACCACCACCACCACCACAGACAACCCACCCAGAACTCTCCTACACCACCATCCCCCTCAACACCCCCGCCACCGAAATCCGCCTCCTCGAGCTCTTCCCCTCCGCCGAATTCTCCTCCCCGCTCCACTGCCGCCTCTACAACACTCCCATCTCCTCGCCCGCGCCCTTTAAAGCCCTCTCCTATGCTTGGGGCAGCGACGACAAGACGCATCTGATTTACATCAACTCTAACGACACCAGCGACAGCGACAACGGCAACGATGCAGATGCAGATGCAAACCTTGCAAGGGGCCTCAGCGCTGTCAATGTTTCTTCTGGTGACAATGAGGTCGGTGGACGAGGTCGATACCGTCGTCGACGGCGGTGGGGCAGGGCTGGGGCTATGAATGGAGAGGGGAGAACAGACCTTGACCCAAACCCAGACGCCAGGATGCCCGGTACGACGCCAACACCAACTAAACGGTGTATAATCCGCATCACCTCCTCCCTAGACACCGGTCTCCGCCATCTACGAGCGATTCACCACCGTGACCACCAAGACAATGGGCAGTCACTAACCCTCTGGATCGACCAACTCTGCATCGATCAATCCAACCAGGACGAAAAAGCTGTTCAAGTCGGCCTTATGAGTCAGATATACTTGCGCGCCAAGCAGGTGCTGATCTGGCTGGGTCCGGAAGCGGACAGGTCGGATAAAGTGATGAATGCGTGGGCGGAGCTGGGGACGGAGTTTGAGAGTGTTGGGATGAAGTTGGGTGATTGCGGAAGTATTGAGGAAGTGATGATGGGGTTTTTAAATGGTGGTGATGGTGATGGGGTTGGCTCTGACTTGGGAGTGGGCGTGGGCGTCGCCGATACAGAAGCGTTGGACGGAGTCGCAGTGGCCTGCACGACAAACAAAGCTGATACAAGCACCGAAAGGACCATTATGGCAGTCATAGAGGATGGAGCAGCGAAACTTGCTCGCTTGTGGAAGGCGGGGGAGTTGCAAGCTCTGTTCCGACGCCCATGGTTTACGCGCGTGTGGGTCGTGCAGGAGGCGTGCCATTGCGAAGACACTGTCTTTGTATGTGGAACGAAGCCGCCGGTGAGCTACGACATCCTTGGAGCGATTATGCTTTGTATGGTTTACGCTATGCGAGAGTTTCAGGGCAAGGGTGGTTGCGGGCCAGAATGGGACGTCGTGAGCCCCATCGGCACCGGCGTCGAAATAGCCGGGGTAAGGATGTCTCGAGATGTGGCCTGGGCCTTGGGCGGCTTGGTACAACCGATATGCGCATTTTACGTAAGTCGTCATTGTAGCCTCAAGCAGATCTCGGAAGGAGAGGGGGGCGACGATCTATTTACGCTGCTCGTTTCCATGTACGCGAACCTCCATTCGTTTAGAGAGGCGAAGCTGCACAGAGATCGGGTTTATGCTTTGCTGGGTATGGCGGGGGATGTTGACGAGCTGGAGATCAAACCCGATTATTCCAGACAAACGGGAACTGCGCGAATCTTGACCGAGGTAGCAAAGGCTATCATCGGAAAGACGAAGGATGGATTTCGGGTCGAGCTTCTCTCTTATTCGCAGTTTCCCAAAACAATCCTCGACAATGGGAGTGATGAACAACTACCATCATGGGTACCGGATTGGAGGTCTGGCTTGCGAACCCCTTTTTATTACGAAATCGATAGGGTTCTGTTCATGGCATGCGGGCCTCATACTTCAGTCGATATGGTGCCGACTACGACCGCTGGGATGCTGGGTCTACGAGGATATCTTGTTGATACCATAGAAGAGGTGGGCGGTATGGCATCCCAAGAATCCTCGACGAAACCGCCGTTGCAAGAGAGCATTGAGTTCTTTGAGAAGTTGGACAGACTATGGGAGCTTTCGAAGCAGAAGAATGAACCCATATACGAGACTCAGGCGCGAAGGGCGGAGGCACCTTGGCGTGTGCCCATTGGAGACATGCTGCTTGATGGGGAGCACATGAGTCAAGATAGGGTAAAGCCTGATTTCGCCCTTGAATATCACAAATGGAGGCGTACTTTGGAGCTATACCAAGCCATAGATTGTGTCATGGTGGATGAAGATAAGAAGAAGAAAGCTACTGAATAGCTTGCACACGGATTAGGGGTAGATGGTGGAAAACCCTACGACGACGCTATAGTATTCATGGCGAGAGTTAGAAAGAGCCTATACCTCACAAAGAAAGGGTATATGGGTATGGGGCCGTCTGACATGCAACCCGGGGACGTGGTTGTTGTATTTCTAGGGGCTCGGATTCCTTTCGTGTTACGACCTACGAGCGAGGAGGACACGTTCACCTACCTGTGAGACGCATACTGCGATGGCATCATGGATGGAGAGATTACCCTTAGGGAGGAAAAACGGAACTTCTTCCTCGTGTAGGCTAAGGTGTCCAGTACCAGAAAGAGGGGGCTCTAGCGAACAGTAAATTGACTGTTGGCAAATATATTTAACTGTGTAGTGACTTCAAGTTCTACTCATAGTTTAACGTAGTACTATTTTTATTTTCCTAACGTATAGTTGCTTCAACCGTTTTGGTACTGTTTTCTAACCGTTCATCATTAGTTGGAGACTTTAAATGTATGAAATTATCGTATCGTTGTGCTGGAACCCTTAGACCATCATTCTACCCAGGAATCACAGTTTGGGCAAGAATAAACGTTTCAAAAATTAAAGTGTGTAGTGACTGTTCGCTAAACCCTCCCCCCCCCCCCCCCCCCCCACCAACCTTCCTGCTACGGGTTTGGGATACATTAAGATGTGAGCGAAATGGGGATCCAGATTATTGAGTGGGTAGAAAGTGTGTGATCTGATGAAGAGAGAAAGGTTTACTGCTCCCAGGGCCTGGAGGGCTGGTTTATATTCACGAATCACGAATTCCTTCGTCCCTAACCGGGCTTCCAATCAGTTGTGGGCTCCTTCTTATCGTGATGCCTTCCTTTTTCACATAACGCCACTTCCATGGCGGGACAGCGCAGGAAAGGTGACCTCTTGCCGTGCATTGATTGGGACGCAAGCAATCGAAAAGAAACTACGGTGGTGCGAAGTGTCGGAGTTGTACTGGCGGTAGACAAGAAGAGAAAGGAAACAGCAAAAGCAAGAACCAAGAAGCAAGCAACAACTGAGATTGAGACTGAACCAAGGGGGCATAGATCAAACCCAAAGACATCCAATTCAATACTTGAAAGTTGAACGACCCAAAACACCGTCCCTAATGCAAAACGCAAACATGCTAAAAAACCAAAATAGATCTGTCCAAGATAAGAAATCCCCTTATAATCTCTCCCTGCCGACCATCCATCGCTTGGGTCGCTATACAAGGAAGAAATTCCGAAACAGCTGTATCTGATCTGTATCCAAAAAAGGTCTCAATAATGATGTTGTATGCAATATGCAAATCCAACCTTTTCGTCCCGTTCCCCATTCAGCATTCCCCCCCTCCCTTCACCCCTCCCTCCTCCAGTTCCACCCACATCATCCACATCATTAATTCCTTTCCTTTATATCCCCCTCACCCTTATTCATCACCCCCTAAATCCCCTCCCTCATAGCCTCTTCAATACTCCCCAACTGACTCCCATCCAACGTCTCCACCGTCACCTTACTCGGCAACCCGCCCTTCCTCGCCAAAAACCCTGGGATCACGCCTGGCTGATTGATGCCCGGCGCCCTTGGCTTGATGGTCGTCCCCGTCGTCGCAGAGGACACGGACCGTACGGAAGACGACAGGGGAGTGGTGCCGCTCGTAGCCGCCGTGCCGGCTGTGCCGGTGGTGGTGGTGGACGAGCTGAAGCTTCGGTAGGAGGACATGCCGTCGCTTGGAGCGATGGCAATGCCTAGGCCGGTGCCTGTGCCTGTGCCTGTGCTTGTTCCAACAGGGGTGGGTGTGGGCTCGGGGAGTTCTGGGGTTGGCTCCAATCCTGTTCTTCCCGGAACGGGTGCTTCGGTTGTGGTCGGCTGGCTAGAACTCTGGCCCCAAGGCCGCCACGAGACTAGCTTACCCAAGGCAGGAAGAGACAGCTGACGGGAGGCTGTTGATCGCACAGAAGAGGACATATGCAAACCGTCAGTGTGGGCGCGACGATTGGGATTGAGGAAAAAGGGCGGCTCGGCGACCGAGGGACGTTTGTTATGCTGGGAGGTGGATACGGGTCGGGGTAGGCGCTGTCCTACCAGGGCCAAGTTATCTCTGGCGTGCATGCTTCCGCGCGAACCGCGCGCGCCCGAGTACGAGATGGTCGGCATGGCCGTGACATTGCTAATTCCTGTTCCGGCGGCGCTCAGGCCGAGGGGCCGGAGGGTCAGCTGGCTCGGGCGGACCTTGAGGGTGTGGATGTCGAGACCGTTGGAGAGGGACATGATGGATTCGTGTGAGGTCATCCGTCGGAGTTCTCCTGGTCGTTGCTCGGCCACTTCGGGGTGGAAATCGAGATCGTTATGGATGGTGTCGTCGCCCGCGACCGCCGGGTCGTCGCCGTCGCCATTTACGCTGATGGTCTCGACGGTGTCGTCTTCGGCGGAGGAAACCCCATGGGCCATGTCGGGGACGTCATCGGTGGTGTAGGCGCCCATGGCCTGGTTGAGTTCCTCGGCAAGAACGAGACCGGCTAGTGAACGGTGGCCGGGGTACGGTGGTGAACAAGTACCGCAATTGTACATTGCCGTGCTACGGGTCGACCATTGGGACGCCTGTCTGCGGTGGGATCTTCGGTTCCATTCGGGCGAAGCTGGATCGAGACTTGTTGTGGGAGAGTTGGGGACCGATACCTCGATGATGCCGCGGTCGAAAACCGAGTTACGGCGGGGGTTCGATTGGGGAGAGGTCGGCGCGGAGGATGGCGCAAATTCGGAAGGCATCTCGGATATTAGGGACCAACGGCCAGCTGCTGTCGAAGTGGAATCGTGAGTACTGTGACGCGGGACAAATGGTGGCCCAAGGCCACGGCCCGCCTGCCATTGGGGGTTCTGGGAGGATACTGGTGTTGTAGGTGCTGAGATGATGTGTGGCGGCGAAAAGGTACCTGAAGTAATGGATTTCCTGTTCTTCCTTGATTTTCGTGACTCGCCCTTCTGGGCAACATGGTAATGATGGTGAACGTGTAGGGCCTGCGAAACTATCTTTGGCGTTTTGGCCGAGTCTGGATCGTCGAATTCTGTCTGTAGTGTTGATACGGTACCCATCTGCTTACTATTACTTGATATCGGCTGGTGATAGTGCATCTGTTCCCGTAGGAGTTGGATTTCGTCGTGTGAGTTCATTAGCATGTCGCGGAGTTCGGCAATGCCCAGTTGTAGGTTGGCGTTGTCCTGCAAGAGGTCGCGTACGAAATGCGACACGACATTGCTACTGCTCTTGGTGTCGGATAGGGATTTGACAGCGGCAGCGCCCTTAAGTCTGCCTGCTGCCGTGCTGAGCTCCTTTTCCATTTCTCGTTGTTTTTCGATACGGCCGATCACCTCGGCGTGTCGTTCCCGTTCTTCCTTTGCTTCCTTCTCCATGCGCTCCAGTTGTTCCTGCAAGTCGTTGATACCCTTTTCGGCCTGCTTCCAACGTGTGATGGCGGTGCGCGCCTCCTCCTGTGTATTGACCAAGGTCGAATGTAATGTCGCCTGTTCCTCCTCGAGCATGGTGAGTTGCTTCTCCAGGGTCGCTGCCCTCTCCGCCGCCATTTCCAGTCGGCGGATTTCTCGCTGGGACTCGCGTAGAGTGGTCTCGAGGTAGTCAATCCGGGAGTCGGCCTCTCGGACGGTATCGTTGAGCGACTCGAGTTCGGCGTGGAGGCTGTAGTTCTCGTGTATCGTTTCCCTGTTCTTCTCCTCGAGCTCTGCATTTTCGCGTTCCAGCTGTTCGATGCGAGCGGTGAGTTCGGCGCGGTCGCGTTCGGCGGCGGCCATGTAGGCTTCATGGCGGATGAGCAGGGTCTGGAGGGAAAAGGTCAGCGAGGAGAAGCATTCCTCGGGCCTGGGTTGTCGCGCGCGCCATTTGCCGTGTGTTACGGGTGTTGTTTCTGACCACTCCAGCATTGTGCATTTTGGGAAGAGAAGGTGAATGGATTCGCGAGCAGGCCATGAAAGGAGCGAAATCAAGGGATGTTAAGGGGGCGATTGACGGTGGCGGGCGCACAAAGAGCAGATGGAAGGAATGCGGCACGCATCAACAGGAAGCAGGTCTGCGTCATTAATTACTCACCTGGCCCATTTTGGCGGCCGTATGGACATCGCGCTCGACACTCTTGAGGCGAGTACAGTTGTGCCTAAGATAGACGCAGTCCTCCCTTCCACAGCAGCACCGCATAGCCGACGGCTGTGCCCCCGGTGCGGAGTTATCGCCGTTGGAATCCATGGCGGCTTGGGGTGTTGGTTCAGCCTCAGTATGCTCAGCAGCAGCGGCGGTGGCTACTTGTTGTTCGCGGTCGCCGTCTACCATTCCCATTCCCATGCCTATAGTGTGTGGGGACGCGGAAGGGCAGATACTGTGTTGTCGTCGGAGGCAGATGAAGGGGAGGAGGAGTCGGAGGAGGACGGTGTCTTGGTCAACACCACCTCCACCATGCTGCTGAAATGTCGACCCCTAATTGACTTTGTGAGCGGCGGCAGACTTGTCAGGATATGGAGAAAAAGAAGGTCGGGAATTGGCACGAGGACCACGGATCGTTGACTCGGGACTCGCAAGGGTTGGCAGGCAAAGGACGGTGAACCCGGTAACTAGTCTAAGGATGTGTAGGAACAAAACAAAAGGAAGAGCAAAACAGAGTCCTAGGTATGTCGATACCTCTAGGGAATTGAAGAGAGAAAAGAGATCGGAGGGAAAAAAAGAATGAATGAACGATAACGACCAAAAATGGCGTCCACTGGTTGGGCGTCACCCCCTCCCCCCTCTGATCCATGTCTTCCACTTGTCCCCATTTGAGGCCCCGGTCTGATCCTCATGTGGCTTCTTTTTGGGTATGAAGGCGTTGAACAACACAGAAGACAGAATGACTGGCGTCCCAAGTGGATTCGATTCCAGAGGTCGAGGACGCGCCAGGTCACCACTGCACAAGAGCCACTGGCGCAATCGTTGCAGCCCTCTTGCAGCATGCAGCCAAGACTTCAATTCCCAACACATGGAAAGGAAGGCCCAGAGTGCGCCGAAAAGGTACCCGCTCACACCCGCTCACACCAATGATACCACACCAAGTCCATTTAACACCTCCCCACAGCTGCCAGCCCTTTCCCCTTCTGTTACGGCTTTGTGCCACTTCCTCACCAATTTTCTTAACACAAATACTCAACCCACCAGCTGCCAAAAGCTACAGAGTTACAAAGACGCTTCACCGCCCAATGCACCACATTAACCACTTCCAGCTTAGCCCCCTTGATTCTTCCCCCGGTCCCCGATCATTGCGACCAGAACCCACTCACACCCCAATCCATTGATAAAGCTAACGACAACCGAACGAACAAGTCGACAACAACCGTCAACCATCATCGACCGAGAGAGCATGATTCATGTTTGGACGACGTTGGGCCGATTCTTTCCTTCTTGTACAGTATCTGTCACCGTCCATCCTCCAAGAGTCGCGCGAGAACGACGAGTATGGTAAAGTAGGAGAGGATTGTCACTCAGTCAGCTGCTGCAGATACTCATTTCTTCATATTGGCTACACAGTAAATCAGCCAGCCCCATCTCGCCCCATCTCGCCCCATCTCGCGCCTCGTTTCGCTTCTTCCCTCGGAGATCATATGTAATAGTCGACAGCCTTGCGGGTAATCCGTTGGTTGTTGATTATTTTGGGCTGGCAATCTGAATCTGTAGGCAAGATTAATCTCATTAACTCTGGTAGACATTTGTCTCGCCTGTGAAGCTGTGACCTCATGCCCGCGGACGGGCCCAAAACATGGAGCATCCATGGATTTCTTTCCAAAATCCCCACCTTGGACTGATTGATCCTTGACCGACCGACGGGCGGTTCCGGCGATCCGTCCCTTGTTGCCCCTGGCTGTCGGGTGAGATGAGATGGTGATAACCTCTTCAATTTTATTTTTTATTTTTTATTTTTTTTCCTTCAGTAACATTCATCCAATTTTTTTTACCCTCACGATCTCTTCACTTTTTGAATTCAAACTTCATTTGCTCCGAGCTTCAGCTGAAACTCCACGCCGCCCTGGCACCTGGCGGTACCTGAATCACAGCATTCTTCCCCCGATCCCATGGAACACACCCAAAAGATCTTGTGTACCGTGAACCATCACTACCGTGGCACTCGTAGCACCTCATTGCAATCATCGATTTGTCACAGCTCACAGGTCATTCAAGTACAGTCCAATACTGGTTTGATTCGTTAGCTTGGTACTCCAGTCCTGGTATACTGGACGAGATCCATCCCGAATTGTCCCAAACGGCTAGGTACGGGTCGGAAAGGTATTGATAAAATTCAATATGGCATATCAAATTTCCAAAATGGTATATGCAAAGTAAGATCACGCTTTGTTTCTAGAACGAAACGGATCAATTAGATATATAAACGCCTAGGAAAGTTGACCAGAGGTCTCGAACTAACAAACAAACCAGTATTGGACTGTAACGCAACGCAGATACGTATTTCGTTTCACATATCTTACTGCGGTAAAGAGCAATAAATAAAAGGCACAGTGAAAACAGAACAAGGCAACTAACTCCAACTCAATGCCCTCAAAAAAGCAGACCAGACGGATTAGATTACCCATGTACTCAAAGTGTTTATTACTTCAAAGAACCGCTATTCCTTCGTTACCCATACCATCTTACGCTGTTTCAAATATACAAGCAAAAGCTAATGCCGCTACCTGTTTCCTCTCGCCGTCTCAGTTTATCCTTCCGAAAAGTGATAATCTGAACTGCGGTCGCCTGTGCTTGTTCTGGGTGTTCCAGCAGCATCATCCCCAGTTCCAGCCAGCTGCTGCTCTTTGGCCGCGGGTGCGTCAGACTTCATATCGGCAATCGTCTCGTATATGACGGAAAATGCAGCTGAGCAAGGAAGTCTGCCGTCACACTGAAAATACATGACCATATCAATAACAGAACCTCACCTAACATGGGGGACTAGCTCACCTTCCATTTCCCCTGATGACACGGTCTGCAAACCAACATATTGTTCCTGTTCTGTGGTGGAAGCTTGTCAAAGACAGCTCCAGCCCCAGCGCCTTCTCCGCTCCCGTTCATACTCCCAGTCCGACTCGGAGTCCCAGTCCCAGTCCAATGCGGTGACCCAGCTCCAACTTTAGCTTCAGTTCAACAGGGATTGAATCGAAGGCAGTCTTCCCCTTTGATCGGATTGGGGGGTCTGGGGAGGCTTCTAGCCCTGATGAGTAGCCCCAGCGCCTTCCGCGCTCCCACTTCCACTCCCAGTTCTGGTCCCAGAGCCAGTAGCGGCAGCCCCCTGTTCAGGCCTTCCTCCAGCTCCAGATGCTCCAGATCCAGATCCAGATCCGGCGACATCGACCCAAGAAGAACCGCGAGAATTCCCAAGCCAATCGCGCTCTGGATACACCATAAAATCCATGATATTGAACTCCCCCACTCCCTGTGCTGATCCTCCTCCCAGTGCCGGGCCATGGATGATATCGTTGCTCATCCCTTGCCCTGGCTGCTTGCTACTACCCTCGCCATTGTCAATTAGTCGTCTTCCGCCAGTGCCTGCCACGCCATGCACCTGGTCCGCGCCGTGGTTCTGGTTCGTTTCGGTCCCGCCGGCATTCTGTCCCGGGGCAATGGCTGACAGAGGGAACCTGGGCATGTTGAAGAAGTCAAAGACATCGAGATATTCCAAATCGTTAACTCCTCCTCCTGCTCCTCCTCCTCCTCCTGCTCCCATCGCAAAGTGCCCGTTGGCGTTGTTGTTGATGGCAGGCACCATGACGCCTGCGCTCATCACAGTGCTTCCGCCCGCGGTGGTCAAAGCTCCATGTTGCCTCGAGCCGTGCCTAGGCTGGCGACTAATCAACAAGTCCAAATCGAATGCGGTTCTTCGCATGTCCGCCAAGATCCGCACGCTACTCGGAGTCACCTCGTCGCCCTCGCTCACGCTGGCATTGTATTCGTCTAGCACGCGCGTCAAGAGATTGGAGTAGCGCGTGGCTACGGGCCAGTACTTGCCCATTTCGCGCAGGGTGTCGACGAAGAATTTGATTTCCGGGTTGAGGCTGCGCTCACCGGTGCTGCCGTGGACCAGTAGAACGCGGGCAGCGACCCAGAGCGTGAATGCAAAGGGCGGGCCGAGTGTGGAGAGCAAGTTGTTTTCGACGACGAATCTGCCCAGGGCGAGGATGTTGTTGACTGCGTCGCGGCAAGTTTGGGAGGCCATGTACGAAGGAGAGAAGATGGGCGAACGGACGGTGGGATATGCGGCTGATGAGTGCAGACGAATGATGGCGGTGTGGTAGGTGGCGTGGAGCATAATCCAGGCGCAGCTCAAAGTACGGGCAACCCTGGGGTGTTCATAGATCTTGGCCATGTGGTTGTAGTCATCGGGGAGTTCGAATTTCCACACCTTGAGCATGGTGTCGAGTTCTCGGTAGCGGCGCTGCCAATTTTCAACGTCGGTGAGAGACGAGATATCGACGGGCTGCTTGAGGAACTTGTGGATCTTGGAGAGGATACCCAGGATTTCGATGTAGTAGCTGAAGGCGCCGAGATTCTCGGGCTTGTTGACTTGGTAGTCGGCCGAGTTGTTGCTGTTGGGTCGGCTATCGTCGTCAGCGGCGTGGAACCATCGAGTCTCAACTTTCTGGTTTTTGATCCACAGCTCGTCGCGGCATGGGAGGGTCCGGTCGATTTCCTTGTCATCGAGCGCAAAGTCAAACGCCGTGGAGATGGTGGCGTAGCGATCGAGCACATATACCATCCAGAACAACCTTCTGCGCGACTCCTCCTCGGTAAAATCGCGGGGTTCTGGAAGGATCATGGCGCGAAGAGTGTAGATTGAGGGATAACTTGGAGAAACCGTCATGGAGTTCGTCTCCACGGCCAAGCCAAGCTGCACCACCGCTCGAGTGATGAGAGCCATAATGTTCCATCCTGGGGGCCCGTTGCTACTACCGCATAGATCTAGCGCAAGAATCACCAAGGCTTGCAGCGACATGACGGACGAATGCTCCATTCCATAGAGCAAGACCCGCTGCTTCGAGGCGGTGTAGAAACGTTGCTGACTTTCCTTGGGCAGCATTTTTTTGGTTGCGAATCTCATGGCTGTAGCAACAATGGCATGCAGTAAGATCTTTTCTTCCTCATTCGGAATTCTCTCTCCAAAAAAGAGATCTTTGGTCGTCTCACGGTCCAGGATTGGACACCATGGGTGGATGTGTTTGAAGTATAGCTCCATGAGGGCGTAACAAACGCCATACGGCGGAAGCTCCTGTTCAGTGCCTCCTTGTCCTTGCGTGGCCGGCAAAATGGCTGTTAGCGACGGGCCAGCTATCTGATGGGGGACGGCTCTGGGGGCGCCATAGTACTCTTGGACGGCCGCACTAGGGGTTATGGCCGGCTGTACATGAGGCTGATTAGTTGCCACATGCTGGAAGTTGTCATGGACGCCCGCTGGAGTGCGAGGGCCCAGACCAAAATCGGTTGAAGTCGAGGGTTTGCGCTGCATGAAGAGAGCCCTCTCAGCTGAATCTGGGCCGGCGTGAGCGAAAACCGGATGCGGCCCGGTATCGCGCGGTGTGCCATGGTCGTTGCCCTGCAGGCTTGGATTGCTCCGATGGCCTGATGGCGCATGGTTATTTCTGTTGTTGGCATTGTTGTTGGCGGTAGCAGGGCTGTTGACATCGAGTCCATGTGCCGCAAGGATCTCGGCGTGCCTTCTGAGTTCCCCTTCGAGATTGTCGAGACGCTGCTCTAACTCGCGGCCATAGCCTGCTCTGAGGCCGGGCTTCTTTCGTTCTTTGTACTCGCATGCAACTGCGTTTCTGCTACACCACCCGCAGGCTGGTTGGCCACGGTCGCATTTTACCTAGTTCAGCATTAGTTTATATATAGGCGGAGAGACGCAATGGGAAGACCAGGCGAACCTTTCGAGTTTTGCAAGTTTCACAACTTGTAATCTCCAGTCAGTTTCATGTATCAAGTGAAAGTAAAGTACACAAGATAAGAACAGAGTGTTATCCACAACGTGTATAATGCATGGTTGCATTAACAGACAACATGACGAGATTATGAACAGAAAAGAGAAAAGAGAAAAAAAAGAAAAAATGGACTTACGAAACAGAAAGGGGTCTCTTTCGCTTGCCATTGGGAAGCACTTGATCGTTACCGTGGTCATTCTCGTCGTCGTCGTCGCTCTGCTGGCCGTCGTCGTCGCTATAGACGGAGGGATTTGGCGGGCCATGCTGCTGGCCCTGCTGCCCCTGGAATGGAGCTGGCACTGGCGGTCGTGACGGTCCTGCCGCTTGATGATACTGTTGCCCGCTGTATCCGGAACCCGAAGCAGCAGCAGCAGGCTGGGACTGCATCGCGCATCCGATACCTGTATGAGAATTGGCGGCCAATCTGCCGCGTCGGGCTCTGTTGCTCGGCGTGATGGTGACCGAGCGGGGAGGATGTTCGGGATGAAAAGCAGCGGATGTTTGTGGAGCTGCTTGTGAGATGGTGTCCGTGGGCTCTGGGGTTATGTCGAGGTCAGTGCGCGTGCTGCAGCTCCTCACTGGACGGGATCTAACAAAGCCGACAACCGAGGGGATCCATGGATACCTCTATTGGATACAAGGTGTAGGTACATGCTTCGGTGGGAGAAAAGGATGGTTAAATTTAAACGACTAGCTGTTTTTGGTTGTCTGTCTGCTTGGAGAAATCGATGAGAAATACGAATTCACTAGGGAAACGAACCTTCCTTTGCAACTTCCCTGTCTGTCTTGTGAACGACTACATCGAGCCACTCCTTGGAGGGAGCCATGTCGGTGTCCGTTCATCGGTTGTACAGTTCAATACTGGTTTGTTTGTTAGATTGGTTCTTCGATCATGGTTGAACAGGGGAGTTTTGGAGCTCTCATTAGCCTTTGAAGAGAGGAACTGTCTTCCATTTGAAGCGACATGGGACAATGGCAAGGGCTTAAGACGCTACAGAAGCCTCTTATGTCCTCTCTCCGACTCCTTCAAGACTGGAAGATATCGGTCTACGGCGGTTAACCTATATCCAGCAAAGTTGCCGTTTTTTGTACCAGACTAACAAACATACCAGGGCTGGATTGTACACTCACAGTGGTGTGTCTGTTAGTGGGGTTCCTGATGGAGTAATGGTTGAGCTGCGTAGAGTGGTGCGCAGACAAGTCCCGAGCTAACGGACCTTTCCATGGTTGTTTCTCCCTGGCCCCTGTCAGAGAGATCACAATGCTCGAGCTAACCACCTCCAACAGGCCAGCATTTAAGTGATGTTGAGCAGAGGAACGAGACTGGAACAGATTGACGGCCGAGAGCAGCGGGGAAGAATGGAATTCCAAAAGGGGATAAGCGGGCATTTGCCAGGTCTATATAAGGGCCCAAGTACCTCCGAAATCCGGTCCTCCGATAGACATGTTCGGCAACCACCGACATGACAGCCGGAGGCTCTTAATCCTGCTTTCTCTATATCCGATAAGGTGATTGCATTCGGGGCTGTCTGATTCGCCGTATATAGCATGTACCCACGAACCCGGACGCGTTCCCTTCAATGTATGTTTTCAACTTCCGAAACTTGTATATGCACACTGCATCTCGGGATAAGGTCCGCTGTGCACACTGAGCCTTTAAACACGCCTTCTGTCGGTTCAAGAACAGCTCACGGACATTTCTGGAAAGGCCTTTTGTACCTTAGATACCCGCGGTGTATCTTGGACCGACACTAACGGACTTTGTCGCCAGCTTCAAGATCGTACAAGATATCCTTTTCAGAACGTGTCCCGTCCACGTCGATTGTAAGTATTTGTTGTAAAGCCAACGAAAATTGTTAGCGACCATTGGTCCAATGGTCTTGGCCCCCAAGTCCTTTAGTCTCGCAAGGTTAACAAGATGCGGATGGTACTGCACCGAGACGTTTCTTGGTCACCACCCATGAATGAGGCAAAGGGGCCAGAAGCTTCCTTTTCAAGCGAAACCGACCAAAATCCGACCAATGCTTGCGTCTTCCAAAGCTCCTTCGCTTCGGCAGAGAAGTTCTGTGGTGTGACGGGACCCGACCCGTGCCCATCTCACTACAGCTCCAACCGAGAGTCGAACCGCGAAACTGGGACACGGCGAAGACCTCAAGCGACTGGTAATGCAAGCTAAAAGCTGCAGAATCAGTGTCTGCCGAAAAACCCAATGTCAATGGCGAAGGTGATGAATTGGTCGTCCGGATCATATAACATGAGAGTTCCTCAAAAACATGAGTTCAAGCCAAGATCAGGCTTATGCTTCCCTATCCTGCCGGTACTTCCTTCAGCGACCGTTGATGCGGCCACCGTTGGAAAGTGGAGGCGGGGTTGGTGGCTGCTCAACCCCGGACCCCGAGGAAAGGGTCGCCAAGCTCAATGGTCTGTTCGTCGTCGGGACATCACCACCCGACCGGTGGCCCACATGCCCGGCTATTGCTGTGATGGTTGCTGATCGTCGTCCCTCGTGCTTTCCGGTGTTGGAAAAAGCCGAGGCAAGAACTATCACTGGCTCAGATATACATGGACCTCTTGCTCCCCGTGCCCTTCTTGTCTTCATGTCGTTCTTTCTCAAGACTCACAAATACAATGGCGACAGCAAGACAGTTTCCTACCATCAAGAGCATACGATCTTTTGTGATCGGCGGCGTTGGCTCGGGTGGTGATTACCACAATGTCAAGGGCGGCCATTGGTATGAGTTCTTACCGGATCCCAACTTGAGGGCGAAGCACTGACAGCACAGGCTAATCGACTCTCCCATCTCGACGCCATGCTCACAATGGGAAAAGTATCGGGCTTCCCGTACAAGCTGGGGCATCAATGTCCTGGGCTCCTTCTTTGTTGAGATCGAGGCCACCGATGGCACCGTCGGATTCGCAACTGGCTTTGGAGGTATGTTCAAATTCCAGATTCACACAAGATGCAAGCTAACGACAAGGCAAACAGGTCCTCCGGCGTGCTGGCTCGTCCACCAACACTTTGAACGTTTCCTCATCGGCGCCGACCCCCGAAACACCAACCACCTCTTCGAGCAAATGTACCGCGCCTCCATGTTCTACGGCCGCAAGGGTCTCCCCGTCGCCGTCATCTCGGTCATCGACCTCGCCCTCTGGGATCTCCTCGGCAAGATCCGCAACGAGCCCGTCTACAAGATGATTGGCGGTGCCACCAAGGAGCGTCTCAACTTGTACTGCACCGGTCCCGACCCGCCGGCCGCCAAGGAGATGGGCTTCTGGGGCGCCAAGGTGCCGCTCCCCTACTGCCCGGAGGAAGGGCACGTCGGTCTGCAAAAGAACATTGAGTTCCTCCGCAAACACCGCGAGGCTGTCGGTCCAGACTTCCCCCTGATGGTGGACTGCTACATGTCGCTCAACGTGTCGTACACGATCGAGATCGTCGAGAAGACCAAGGACCTCAACATCAACTGGTGGGAGGAGTGTCTTTCCCCCGACGACACGGACGGCTTCGAGCAGATCAAGCGTGCCCACCCCACCGTCAAGTTCACCACGGGCGAACATGAGTACTCCCGCTACGGGTTCCGCAAGCTGATCGAGGGCAGGAACCTGGATATCATCCAGCCGGATGTGATGTGGCTCGGCGGCATGACCGAGTTGCTCCGCGTGGCTGCCATGGCGGCCGCTTACGACATCCCCGTTGTCCCGCACGCCAGTGGACCGTATAGCTACCACTTTGTCATGAGCCAACCGAACACGCCGTTCCAGGAGTATTTGGCCAACTCGCCCGACGGAAAGAGCGTGTTGCCGGTGTTTGGCGATTTGTTCTTGGATGAGCCGATCCCGACCAAGGGATTCTTGACGACGGCGGATTTGGATAAGCCGGGCTTTGGGCTGACACTCAATCCTGTGGCGAGGGCAAAGTTGATTCCCAGTGCTTATTTGCTTACACCACCGCCTGCGGCATCGTTGGCGCCTGCGGGTGCTAACTCGGATGTGACGGGTGCTGAGGAGACAAAGCCGGCGCCGGCGCCGGGGGTGACGGAGGAGAAGAAGGAGAAGCCTGCGGGGGTGGTTGATGGGCTTGTGGCGAAGGTCCAGCAGCTTACGAGTTCGTAGAGTTGTGTAGAAGAATCATGAAGTTTTGTTTCATCCGTTTGCCTTTTGAAACATGCGAAACCAAAACAATTTGATCCGATCATGTCTTTGCACTCGGGGCACAGCACTGACGTCATCGTGAGAACCTCTACGGCAGCTTCGCTGTTCGGACCTCGCACACTTTTCAGCTTCGATGGACCTCGCCAACCTCGCTGTAATTCCCTCCGAGGTACAGTGGGGGAATCTGGTCTCGGCCCCGCCGTGGTGGGTCAAGTTGGGGTCGAGTCCCACTTTATTCTTGCCCCCTCTTCCCCTCTTCCCCTCTTCAACATCGAACACCATGCGCTCTTCAGCCTCGCTGTGATGACTTCCAGTCGGGCTAATTGGATGGATGTAACCTCGCGATATGAGATGGAGGTTACTGGTGATCAGATGATGCAGAGATTTGATAGACATTGATCAATCTCGGGCAAGCTTGACGCGGGCGGGCGAGAATTGCAACTCGTCAACAATCAACACCATCTCTTCTTCGTGATCACTACTTGTTCTTGAAAGTGTGACCTTGACGAAAACTACACCGAGACCTTCTCTTCATTCTTGCTTTACGTACTGGACAACACTCCATCGCGACACACCACACACCACTGACCCACGCACAATGCCAGCAACCAACCTCCTAGCCTCCAAAACCGCCATCATAACCGGCGGCACAACCGGCATCGGCCGCGCCATCACCCTCGCCTTTCTAGCCCAAGGCTGCTCCGTAGCCGTCAACCACCTCGACCTCCCCCGCGACCGAGCCCACGTCGACTCCCTCATCGCCGAAGCCGCGGCCCTCAAGCTCAAGTCCTCCCTGCCCCCCGGTGGTCAGAGTCAGACAATAATTGGTGACCTGGCGCTGTTGGCAGGTGACGTCCGTGACCCCGCTACTGGTCCTGCTCTGGTCAAGTTTGCCTTGGACACTTTCCAATCGGGTCGACTAGACATCTGCGTTTCGAACGCTGGGATCTGCCAATTTGCGGATTTCCTGGATATGGATGGGGATTTGTTTGCGAATACGGTGCGGACGAATCTCGACGGGGCGTTCTACGTGGTCCAGGCTGCGGCGAGGCAGATGGCGCGGGGCCAGACTCCGCCGGGGGGTAGCATCATCGGGATCAGCTCCATCTCTGCGCTGGTGGGAGGAGCAGGACAGACTCACTATACCCCGACAAAAGCCGGGGTGTTGAGTCTGATGCAGAGCACGGCGTGTGCGCTGGGGAGGTATGGGATTCGGTGTAATGCTTTGTTGCCGGGGACTGTGGAGACGCAGTTGAATGAGGAGGATTTGAGACCCGAAACAGAGGGGGGGACGGGGGAGACGGCGGAGAAGAGGAGGTATATGGAGGGGAGGATACCGTTGGGACGGTTGGGGAGGCCGGGGGATGTAGCCGGGCCGGCGGTGTTTCTGGCGAGTGAGGAGTTGAGTGGGTATGTGACGGGGGCGCAGGTGTTGGTTGATGGGGGGTTGTTTGTTAATTTGCAGTGAGGAAGGGGGTGGGGTGGTGGTGGTGAGGCGGGAGGGAGTAGAAGGGGTGGAAATATGGGAGGGTATCTGAGTTGCCTTATTGTTGTCCCTATATAATAACCACACCTCTGCCATAGAGATAAAAGAAACTCATGAACTGAATGGTCGTCGACATTGATGAATCACTACTCCAACCCAGCCCTACTAGTCTCCACATACGCTCCTCGATCGTAATTATTCAAACCAAGTTCGGGATCATATCCCTCTGTTCCCCCTCCTACTCCCCCTCCTGCTCCCGCCGAGGACGAGGCAGAAGAACTCCTCCTCCTTTCCCTTGAATGACTCCAGCTTCCTACATTGGCCTCTGCATTTAAGGTCAGCACATTTCTCTCCCACGCTTCCCAAGCACAACGGGCCTGTGAGATTTTGACTAACCGTGACTTTCCCCTGCACTACCCTCTCGTCCCCGACTGATGTCCCTTTGCTTCGCTTTGGTTTCCCCTTGTCGTGAGGTACTCCCACCCTGCCCTTCAAGCGTCACTTGTTTTGGCTTGTTATCACCTCCTCCCTGCTCATGTCTATGCTTATGCCTATGCGAATGCCTATGCTCACGCCCTTGCCCTTGGCCTTGCCCTTGTTCACTTTGCTGCTGCTGCTGCAGCTGCATCTGCCTCAGCACCTCCGCCTCCGAAGTGATTCCCGGTATGTTATCCCATTGGTGGTGGTTGTGGTGGTTGTAGTGTTTTCCTTGCGCTTGTCTGAGGGCAGCTTTGATATCGTGTGGGGAGGAAGAGGTTGTCGATGCGGATTCGGAGGCAGAGGGCGAGAGAATGCCGCTTGGTTCGATGGTGGTTTGTTGGGGTTCGGGTCGTTGTTCTGCGGATTGCGGGGTGTCGCCTTGGACCTGGGAATCGGAGAGCTGGTCGGCTATTACACCGCGGCGGGCTAGCATTTTGATGGGTTTGTTGGTGGTGGTGGTGTTGTGGTGGTTTGTGTTGGTGTTGGTGATGGTATGGAGGTGGATGGTTGTCGCTTTTGGGGAATGCTATCAAGATGGCACTGACAATGATAGGGTAGATGGTGTTATATATATCCACCTAAATAACGGTTGATGTCATTGATGCCGGGATTCACATGGCACTCCCTGTCCTCTCCATCACAACGGTCCCCGACTCCCCGTGACGGCCGGGATGTACCAGATAGCAACGCAACGGTCATGAACCTATCATACTTGTCAAGGTGTCCATAGAAGTTCTCGGCAGATGGCTTGGATGGTCCTGGTTGTAGATCATTTGGGGCGTTGAATTCTTGGCTCTGGGGTCGTGGATCCGGGGTGTTCTAGGAGGCCGGGGGTCAAGGTGCGTTGCTCAAATTCCTTTGCGACTTGCACGTTTTGGCTTTCGTCTGAGTCGCACATTCTCCAGGTCTTTTGTGATGTGTCCCAAGACATCCTGTCGGGCAGTGAATGCCGAGAGCACCCGCTTGCTGCCATTTCTGAAGAGATCCCGTCCCGAAAAGCCGCGGCGCATCACGGGAGAGGCACATCGCTTCATTGACATTCCTGGGGTTTTGGTCCCCGCGACTGAGACGGCGGGCAGATTCCGTACGTCATCGTGGAGCGCGCCATTTTGACGACAAGGAATGACCCTGGTACTGAGATATAGGCAAAAACGGAATATGTTTTGAGACCCGAAAGTTTGAAGGGGAGGGCTTGAAATCGAGAAAAGAGGAGAGGGATAGGGAATGGATGGAGGTGCATGTCGAAAAGCTTCACGCGACATGAAAAGAGAAAATGCATCAGTGCCGAAAGATGACGGATAAACATGCAGAAGGATTTGCGCCTATCTGCTGCATGAGTCCGCAATATGAGGCCTGCAAACAGACCTTCATTTCAACAATTACAACTGGCTCAATGGTCTAGTGGTATGATTCGCGCTTCGGGTTAAACCCTCATGGTCACCATGAATGTGCGAGGTCCCGGGTTCAAATCCCGGTTGAGCCCCATCTTTTTGCCACTTTTCGTCCTTTCTTTGTGCGTCTTTTACTCTCCAACGTTTTCACGACCTTTCGTTTCTTTTTTCCTTTTTCCTCCTCCAAAAGAGGTGGCAAACAAAAGGTTTCGTTGTCGTGGTATTTCCCGTGGTAATGTTTAATGAATCCCCTCGGCAGGCGGCAGGCGCAGTGGGCGTGCTTACCGTGGACGTGGACCTGGCAGGCAATGGCGCCAAGTTGCTGCCTGTCATCTTCAGCGCCCAACATGAAGCGGTTATGTGATCTGGAAGGAGCGCTCGTCTTCGAAGTTGAAGAACGTCAGAGTTTTCCCCGCGGCAATTGAAACTGAGGTGTTATACTCCAACATTTTGTTTGTACCTGCTTCCCAGAACTTGAAGCACTCGAACCCCCATCCGGTCTTCCTCGCTCGTCGATTGCAGGGCAACGAGCCACGACATCGCCGACATGGCCCGAGCATCTCCATACAAACCACTCGATCGCGCTACGCAGGAAATCCGGCTTCTCACGTTTGACATCTCCCAAAAAGCACCCCCAGAGTCCGATTCTGTGCCAGTCATCTCCCTCTCCCTCAGCCATGCCCCCCTCTCCGCGTCCTCCTCGTCCGCACCAGCGCCACCCTTCCAGGCCCTCTCATACGTCTGGGGCATTCCGAACCCCGACGAGCCCCTTCCAACAGTCCTTCTCGACGGCGTCCCCATGACCGTTACGCCCAACCTTCACTCAGCTCTATGCTTCCTCCTCTCCCAGCAACAGCAGCCCGAGGACAATGACTTCAAAACAAGCTTCTGGATAGACGCCCTATGCATCAACCAAGCAGACAACGACGAGAAGGCCTTCCAAGTCCCGCTTATGAGCAAAATCTACACTAGCGCCATGAGGGTGCTCGTCTGGCTAGGCTTGCTACCCCGTCCGGGTGAAGGGCCACACCGGGACTGTGGATGCACGCTCAAGACCGTGGCCTGGCTGGGGAGCATGTTCAGAGAGCAGGCGAAGAAGAAGCGGGAGGGTCCGCTTCCAAGCGCGCTTGAGGGCCTTAGCGAGGAGGACCAGAGAAGGAGGGTTACCCAGGGGTTCGTGTGGACTGTGCTCCAGTACAGCATCACCCGGGACTATGGGCAGGAGAACGCCAAGAGTGGGGGGTTCGACTTTGAGCGTATTTGGCAGCTCTTCTGTGAGCGGCCGTACTGGCGACGGCTGTGGATTGTGCAGGAAGTGGTGCTGGCTCGCAAGGCGGTGGTGGCGTGTGGAAGTGGTGAGGGGGTGGTGGTGGACTGGGAGGATGTTCGGGATGCGCTGCAGTTGTTCGAATGGATGGTCCTTTACCCGAACATTGATCCCAAGTATCGGCGGCTGTATGAGTTGCTGGGAGACATCATCCCCAGTGTTGTGCATCTAGAGGAGGCCACGAATGCGCACAGGCTCTGTCTGCGGAATGAAAAGGATGGCATGCGGCTCATGGAGGTGCTGCTGTTCACTGACTTTGCGGATGGAGAGGACAAGTCCATCCAGGCGACAGATCCTCGTGATCGCATCTACGGATTGCTCGGTCTCGTACGAGAGAGTGACAGGAAGAAGATTCCGGTGGATTACTCGGACAAGACAACGGTCAGCACGGTTCTCACGCACGTCGCCACAGCGTTGATACAAGAATTTGGCCCGGATGTGCTATGCTATCATCGGGAGACCGTTCGTTGGGCAGACGAGGGACTTCCCTCTTGGGTGCCTGACTGGACGGCACCTCGACGCCCGACCATCGGCAGCGTCAACCTTGATGGACCTGGAGGCGTGCTCCAGCAGCTCCACTTTGAGGCCACAAAGGGAACACATTGGCCCTTGAATAGCACGGTGGAGACTGCAGTGATTGGAGAGTCGAAGCTCGCCCTCTTCTTGCCGGGAGCAGTGATGTCTACTGTCGTCCATATTGGTCCAGAGTTCACAAGTGTCTCAGGACAGGAGAATTACCTGGTCGCATGTCGTGCATGGTTAGAAAAGTTGCAGCAGTTGGCGAGTGAAAGTGATGAAGTTGCAAAGGACAATATCTGGCGAGTGCCCATGGCGGATTTTGGCCTAGTGACCCGTGCAGAGCTGGAGACCCCAGAGCGGTACATTCACGGCTTCAACGTCCTTCTGGGTAGAGTTGCGCCCCCCGTAGAAGCTCAAACAACCGAAGAAACGAAGAGAAGCTGGATGCTGTCGGAGTCTTGGGACTATCGTCGTGTCTGGAAGATCTACGGAAGACGTGCGTTTGTCGATGCATCTGGCAGGCCTGGGCTGGCTCCCCGACAGACTTCCCCTGGAGATACCATTGTCCTTTTCAGAGGAGGACGAGTTCCTGTGATGCTGCGGGAAACAAATGATGGGATTAATGGCTATCGGGTACTTGGTACTTGCTACATCCATGCTCTGATGGACGGGGAGGGCACCGAGACAACACACTGGGCAGAAGCTCTTTCGTCAAGCCAGCAAATCCTGCTGGTATGAACCGATGCGACAACAAACTCAGACTGTCTGAGTATTGGGAGTCGTACAAAGCTGCATCTACTCGGCACATCTCAGATGGCTTTCGGCCCTCTGGGCGCGATTTATCCCTTGGTCTTCCATGGGTGCTATTGACCAAGAAAGCAATTGTCTTTACTCGATGCTGGCCGGACTGGAACGCGAGCAGGTTGTTTGATCATTTTGGTTGGTACCGACTGCCTTTGTTGATTGTTGACTACAGTCAATATGTGCCACCCAACACCCTTTGTTGGTTCAACGCCTCGACACCGAAAGCGGATAGCAGGATACAAAGAATGCCTTCACCAGAACGATACCCATAAAGCTTCGCGAGCTCAACTCCAGCTAAGAGTAGACCAACTGCTTGCTCCAGTAACCTCTTCCATTAATCCCAAATTCCAGACCGAGACAACGCAGAACATCAACCTCAACATGCCTCCAAGAAGAAGAAGAAGAGGTGCTGCTGCATCAGCAGAACCACAGCGCCCCACCCCGGCCGGGGATATGTTTCACTGGTCCATCCTATTCCCCGCCGCCCATTGGGATTCGGCCCCTCAAGGCAATGAAGGGGGTGACCTTGCCCTGTATAACCAAATCCAGAGCTACAGGTGGCTTCAGGCACGCAGAGGACGCGGCGATACAAAAGGATTTCTCCTCATCAAACAGCTTGCTCCACTTAACCGATTCCTGCTTGTCCAGGACTTGCGTACCGAGGAATTACTTATCAACAAGCGCGTACGCAAGTACCTGAAGAGTACCCACCTGGCGACCTTATACCCTGATCGGAAGGAAGACTTAGCACAACGCTTGCCATGGCGTTTGCAGATGTACGCCCACCCAATCCCTGGCGATATTCGCTTCGCTCGGCTTAGCGACCGCCGCGACCCGCGTGTCGAGTTGCACCTCCCTGATGAACCCTACTTCCAGAAATTGTACGCCTATGGTTTTCCTCACGACCTGATGGATGGGAATCTGGACCATGGTATGGTCGAGAGAGATGGCGAGGTCAGAGAGGAAGTTTACAACGCCTCTCTGTACTACGAATACTTGAACGGCGGCTCGCTCGAGCATGCAATCATGCGTATCAACAGGGTCGGTCACGGTAGCCAGTTCGTTGAGGAACCGTTTATCTGGCACCTCATAGAGCAGCTCGCGCGAGCCCTCCTCTATCTGCACTGGGGCGTTGAACGCCAGGGGAACGAACGCATCAAGATGGAGGACGGAGGAAGGATACCCCGCAACTGGCAGGCAGTCTGCCACCGATGGCTGACAATGGACAACATTATGCTGCATTGGCCGGAGGAGGGCGGGGAAGGGTACGAGGAGAGCGTGGATGGCCGGCTTCCGCGAGTGGTGCTGACCAACTTTGACAACGCGGCAAGGAAAGGTGAACAACCTCATGACAATGGCATCATTCACTTTGGCCGTCTGTCGTTACCCATGGAACGCATCAAAGAGGCTAGATATGGCGTGAGCCCCAGGGATCGAATCTGGCAAATGGAAGAGCCGGACACTTGGCAGGATATCTATGCCATGGGGAAGCTGTTGCGGCGGATCATAGTAGACAGAACCAGGAGAGGAGAGTTTGACATCCGAAGAGAAGGCCAAAAGAGCTGGTTCAATGTCGAGAATTACAGCTTGACGTCCTATGCGCAGAGCGAAGGCGGGCCTTACTCCGATGAGCTCATCAAGGCGATACAACGGTTTGAGAGCACGAGACCAAATGATGAGAATGAGATGGCCAGATGGCCGGGCAACGCTCGGTTTACTGAAGAAGAAAAGCCTGGTCCTATGAATTCTCATGCTGGCTTAGAGTACATCTTGATAGAGGATGCCGAGGCTCAGGTCAAGACATTCCGGGAGAATCGACCACCCGTTGCCGAAGACAAAGTCAGCATCGCAACGGTCCGGCCACCAGACCTGAAGCACTATCTCATGCCGTTCCGGACCCGAAATATTCGGGAGTATGAGGCAGAGAAGGAGATGCAAGAGATGATGAAGGCGCTGAACGGACCGGCCTACAAGGTGCTGGTCGAGTACGGTCCGGAGCATGAGAACGCTCGTCTGGCTAAGACGGATAAGATGAGGGAACTGGAGGAGAAGCGGGCGGCAGAGGAGAGGGAGACGAACGCACGAGTGGACAACATGTTTCGGAGAGATTCGGATTCGTTGCTGGGGCGGGGGGTGCAAGAGGATGAGAGGCAGGATTACAGGTCGCGATTGAGGAGGCGGAAGGATCGAGAGTTTTGTGATGAGACGATGAGGCTGCTTAGTAGGAGGCTCAAGAAGGCTAGGAAGCGGTATGAGAGGCAGGAGAGGCAGGAGAGGCAGGAGGAAGAGGAAGTCGCGGAGAGTAGTGAGTGAGAAGGAGGATAAGTAGAAGTTGTATTTCAATCGTAAAGTCCAAGACAAAGAGTTGTGTCAAGTTGAGGAGCATCGCAAGTAGCCGGCACACTTGCACTGCCCAAGAGTTCGCGTCGGGATACTGTAAAAAGATTCAAAGCTTCTTATTTAAAAAAACTGCGTTGATCTGAAAGACCTCCGACCCAACCTGGCCGTAGTATTGTCGACTTGTCGTGGGTGTTATTGTGGCTGACACCCAGCGAGCGGGGTCGTGATGGTGCCATACTCCAGAGGGTTGACGAACAGCCCCCAAGGCCGTACATCACTGGCGAACCTCCCACACAAATCGACATAAAGGGAACCATTGCACCATCAACCACCATGCCTCACCATGCTTGCTCACATACAGCCCCAATGGCGTTTCACGGTCGTAGTTTCCACCTTGGTAACGAGAACAGGTTGCGTTAACGTGGGCGAACGTGGGTGTGATTGCCTGCGAAATTGTCGTTGCCAAGTTAGGCTTGTGAATCGGCGGGAAGGAGCGAGTGAGTTCGCCTTCGAGTTTTTTTGTTCAACAAGTGGAAGGTTCGTCAAGAGATGGATGGCAAGAACGCTTGGCCGCTTGTTTGATATTGGCTTTTGCCTCATGACGATGGAGATAACGCCTCCTGAACACCTTTATTCACTCTCGTTGTAAACAATACCCCCATATTCCTCCCGCTGAGTACACCTACTGCATCAGACCATTGAAATCAACAAGCAGACGGGAGGGAGTCTAGAACGTTGAGCCCCAGACTCGTCACCAAGCACCTCCCCCCAAAAGAACGAGTCCCAGACTAGTATCTATCGACCAGGATGCGGGATCTCTATCCCCTATAGTCTAGTTGCTCCGAGCCAACGAATCGTCCCATACCGGAACTAATCACGACATAGGTACCTGTTCTCTCTATGGCTCGGCTCACTGTTCTCAACTTCTCTCGGTATGGCTCGGTTCACTTATACTGAACCCCTATCAGCCTTTCTCGAGCCCAGAGCATGCAGTGCGATGCCATTGGCCAATCCTTTCGAACGTGATGCCAACGTTCGTCTTGCTTAACCGGTAGTGGTCCCCGGGTTCGGTTGTTACACTCCCAGTTCAGTCCCTCCCCACTCCCCCCACGCTTCTTCCCTTCTTCCCAGGCCTCTCTCCAGGATATATACACTATCAAGTAACATTAACTACAGATAGGGAAGGAAATGTGGTGAACAGGCGGCCGAAAAGACGGGCCGAGAATCCCTTTGCTTGTTACCCAGGTACTGTTCCCATTTCCCAAGTAAACCTAGGTAGTGCCCATCCCATCATTCCCCAAGTGAACTTTGCGACAATCCGCCAACCGGGCTGATAACCATCACGCAATCAAGGTATGATATTTCATCCACATGCTTTCTTTGCTTCAAAGCCTCTGAATGGCGGAAAGAGAAGCACGTTATTCGACCTGTATATAAGGCATCTCCCAACTTTCTCCATGACATATGTTCCCAAGTACCTTGGTGTTCAGTCGTCTTGTCTCCGGTCGTCTTTTCTGACATGAAAATGACTGCCATGAACCATTAACATATCATCTTCGACATCTCAGGTTGACACATCAACCAGTCTGTCGGTACCTGTCGTCTCATCTCATCACATCTCATCTCTGGGTCTCTGCAGTCCGATCTGTCATCGGTCAGGTTTCGGACTTTGTACTCCCCTTGGGCTTGGGATCAAAATAGAACGAAACCCTTTCATCTCATCTCACCTTCCGTCCCATAACGACACCACACGAACCAGACAGACATCCGACGGTCAGACTTACAGCCATGTCACAACCACCGCCACCACCACCCTACCCAGGCTCGGGCTCCGGGACTCCCAACCCCGACTCCCCCATCTCCTCCTCCTCCTCCTCGCCCCTCCCCACCCCCTCCGACGAAAAGAAGACTGCCGCCTCCTACGGCACCCTGGCCCCCCCCTCCCCCGACACAAAAAACCTCAACCTCTCCAGCTCTTCTTCTTCCGCCTCCGCCTCCGACCTCTCCGAAGCCTCCGAGTTCGACGACCTCAAAAAGAACCCCTTCCTCGACCCCGTCGTCGCCGAGCACTGGCGCAAGGTCTACGAAGAAGCGGACTACGAGTGTCGCGGGGCGTTTGATCCGACGGTGACGTGGACGGAGGAAGAAGAGAAGGCGATTATCAGAAAGATTGACTTCCGGGCTTGTGCGTGGGCCATGGTCATGTTCTTTGCGCTGCAGGTCGATCGGGGGAATCTGAGTCAGGCGTTGGCGGATGGGATGTTGGATGATTTGGGGTTGGATACTAATGGTTAGTACTGCATCGAGGTTGGGGTGATGGTGAAGATGAAGAGAGTGCTGACACTGGGTGTGACATGGCAGATTATAACTACGGCAACGTCATCTTCCTTGTGTCGTTCCTTTGCGCTGAGCTGCCGTCTCAGTTGCTGTCGAAGAAACTTGGTCCCGATCGGTGGATCCCGATTCAGATCGTGCTGTGGTCTGTCGTTGCTATCTCGCAGTGCTCGTTGAATGGAAGGGGCAGCTTCTTCGCTACTCGTTGTTTGTTGGGTCTTATCGAGGTAAGTCTCCTTACCCTACCTTCCCCGTCCAAAGGAGGTCACCAGAACTGACACCATCACCAGGGCGGCTTCATCCCCGACATCGTCCTCTGGCTCTCCTACTTCTACACCTCTCGCGAGCTTCCCATCCGCCTCTCCTACTTCTGGACCACCCTCTCCACCACCTCCATCATCACCTCGCTCATGGCCTTCGGCCTGCTACACATGCGCGGCATCAACGGCTGGGCGGGTTGGCAATGGATGTTCCTTGTCGAAGGTCTGATCACGCTCTGCATCGGCCTGGCCTCCTTCTTCATGATGCCGGCCTCGGCCGTGCAGACCAAGACGTGGTTCCGCCCCAACGGCTGGTTCACGGACCGCGAAGTCTCCATCGTCGTTAACCGCGTGCTGAGAGACGATCCGTCCAAGGGCGATATGCATAACCGCGAGGCTATTACGCCCAAGAGGCTGTGGGAGACCATGAAGGATTATGATCTCTGGCCGCTGTATGCGATTGGTTTGGTGGCGTATATTCCGCAAACGCCGCCGAACTATTATTTGACCTTGACGCTGAGGAAGCTGGGGTTTAGCGCGTTTAACACGAATCTGCTGGTTATTCCATCGGTGAGTCCTTCCTCCGTCCTTTTCTTTTTGCAGGTTGTCAGGTTTGTTTGTCGAGACAAAGAATGCTGACAAGACGCAGTCCGTCGCCCATATCATCACCCTTCTCCTCCTCACCCGCTTGTCCGACATTCTCCAGGAAAGAACCTTCGTCGCCATGATGCAATCCATCTGGACGCTCCCCTGCATCCTAGCACTCAAGTTCTGGCCCGGCTTGATCGACAACCCCTGGGGAACTTATGCGCTCATGTCGGTTCTCTTGTCGTACCCTTACTGCCACGCAATCCTCGTAGCGTGGACCTCCAAAAACGCCAACAACGTCGGCGCCCGCACCGTCTCGGCGGCGCTGTACAACATGTCGGTGCAAACCGGCAACGTGATGGCCAATTTTATTTATCTGGACTACGACAAGCCGTATTATCATGATGGCAACGCCAAGCTGGTGGTGATCAACTTTATTGCCATCGGCGTGTTCCTGTTCACCAAGGCGTATTATGTGTGGAGGAATAAGCAGAAGGATAAGGTGTGGAATGGGCTGACGGAGGAGCAGAAGGCGGAGTATATCAAGACTACCAAGGTGCAGGGGAGTCGGAGGTTGGATTTTAGGTTTGCGCATTAACTTGTGTTGGGAGAGGAAAAGTAAGTAAAGAAAAGGGGTAGAGAAAGAAGAGAGGGTTAGGGTGATGGATAAGAAATGCTTATCGCTGTCGGTTATCCGTGCCTGCCGGGAAGTGGTGCCTGCCTGGAAAGCGTCATGACGTAATGTAAACAATGGGCCTGTCGAAATTCTGATACAAACAGAAGGAGCTCCTCGATGTTTCTGTCGGTATCCGCGGCAAAGTACCTAATTCGAGGGACGGGTGCCAACGGAGTTTTAGGATCTTGCATAAACTCCATCGGCTCGATACGTGTCGTTTTGTGCTTAGAAATCAGGATGGAGAAGGGGACGGGGAGTGGAATTAATGAAACGGTGAAGAGACGCTTAAATCACCCACCCGGAGATGCCTCGGCACTTGCGACTGCGGGCAATGCGGCCACGCGGGGTTCGTTCCGCCGCTTCTCAGTGGTTGGATTGGCGATACAGGGACCGGAGCTCCAACACGGAATTCAACAGCTCAGAGCTGTCAATTGGGAACACAGACCACTTTTATGATCTGAAGCTTATCAAGCCAACAATGGCGCAATTGCTGGGCAACCTCGGCAACATGACCACAGCATCACCACAACAACACAGAGCAAATTGACTACCTACTACCTACGCACGAAACAGTTTCCCTTTCGGTCTTGTCTTCAAGGGAAAGGGTTCTAGAAATGTCAGGAAGCAGCCCACAGGGGCGGATACGAGAGGAGAGGTCGGATGGAACAGTATCTTGGCCGCACGTCACCATTTCTTCATGATTCCAATCGTCCCATCGAACTCGTGCTTTATCAGCAAAAGGTCCCCAGTTGATCCCAGCAATGTCCCCACTGTTGACGCTATCCATTTGATATAAATCTCATGGTCCAGCGCTCGGATTCTGGCTCTTCACAGACACATCATCTACAACACAACAAACCGCCACAATGCCCAAAGTCCAAAACAAAACTCTCATCTTCAAGAAGATCCCCACGGGCTACCCCGTCCCGGGTGAGCACCTTGTCGTCGAGGACCGTGGCTTCGACACCGACGCCGCTCCTCCCCCGGGTGGTATGACCGTCTCCATCCTCTACGCCTCGTTCGACCCCTACCAGCGCGGCCGCATGCGCGACGCCAGCATCAAGTCCTACGCTCCCGCTTACCCCCTCAACGGGCCCGTCACAAACGACACCGTCGCCAAGGTTCTCAAGTCCGACAACCCCGACTACAAGCCCGGCGACCTGGTGGTTGCCCATCTGCCCATCGCCGAGTATGCCGCCCTCACCAAGGAGGAGGTCGGCGAGGTCATGGGTGGCATCGTCGGCCAGTTGGTGCAGACCAAGATCGACAACAAGTACAACTTCAAGGACCTCGGCCTCTTCCTCGGCCCCCTTGGCATGCCCGGCCTGACCGCCTGGTCGTCGTACAAGGAGATCGGCAAGCCCAAGAAGGGCGAGACCATCTTCATCAGCAGTGCTGCCGGTGCCGTCGGCCAGGTCGTCGGCCAGGTCGCCAAGCGCGAGGGTCTCAAGGTCATTGGCTCCGTCGGCAGCGACGAGAAGCTGGACTTCATCATCAACGAGCTCGGCTTCGATGGCGGCTTCAACTACAAGAAGGAGAAGCCGCTCGATGCCCTCAAGAGGCTGGCGCCCGACGGTATCGATATCTACTACGAGAACGTTGGTGGTGAGCACCTCGACGCTGCCCTCGAGACCCTCAACCTGTGGGGTCGCATTGTCGCTTGCGGCATGGTTAGTCACTCCATACTTTGCCCCCCACTACCCCAAACTTGATTAACTGACCGTAACAATGACAGATCTCCCAATACAACGCCAAGCCCGAAGAGCGCTACGGCGTCAAGAACCTCATCCACATCTTCGCCAAGCGCCTCGAGATGCGCGGCTTCATCGTTTTCGACGAGGACTTTGGCCCCAAGTACTGTAAGGAGCACCAGGAGCAGCTCTCCAAGTGGATTGCCGAGGGCTCCGTCAAGGTCAAGCTCCACGTCACCGAGGGCATCGACAACGCCGCCGAGGGTCTTCTTGGTATCTTCCAGGGCAAGAACTTTGGCAAGGCTGTTCTCCACATCAAGGATGAGTAAATTGGGTTTTACTTGAAAGGACAAAAAGAAAAAAAGTGATGGATGTATTATACCCACCGCTAGCTATGTAAATTGTAATGTTAGTTGATGAAATAAAGTCAAATGAACAAAAACATGAAGAAGTCGGTGATGTTGTCGTCCAAATGAACACAAATATGAAGCAAGTCAGTGAAGAAGTCGTCTGGGATGTGTCATGTCGTTGAAATAAAGTGTATGTGACGTAAGGCCTGTGCCGGTGGCGTGCATGCTGACAGCAGCGGACCGATGGGCCGGCCATTGACACAGAAGCCGGTGGGTGTGGTCTTTATGCGACGCCAGATCTGACATGTCAGCCCAAGCCAGGGGTTAAATCCTATGGCGTCGCTTGTCAGTTCTCACGGTGTTCGATGGTCACAGTAAGAATGCATGAGCTATTGAAGAGATCCTGATGACCAAACTTTCTTCTACAACTTTTTGTTTATCGTAGTATCATGCGTCCACGGGCATCTACACCAAAGCCCTTTTTTTTTACCACCAAATCATCAGATATGTAACATCAACAACGCCTTTTCATGCAATCATCCAACATTCCCTCCGACTCTTTCAAAGGTTGAATAACGCAAAACCAATGAATGCCATCAAAGCGGCAGTCACACCAACACTCCGTCCCGGCACAGCAGCGTTCTCGTCACTGTCTTCATCTCCATCACCCTTCCCATCTTTGGGTCCAGACCCAGACCCAGATTCAGAACCTCCAGAACCACCACTGTCACTCCCAGTATCCGGATGCGTGCTATTAGCGATATAAACAGTCGCAGCATTAAAGTTAATCTGTTCCCGTCAAGTCAGCACACGTTCACCTCTGATCCGGGTACTCAACAAGAGAGAAACTTACCACCCCACTCTCAGGACACTCATCCCTAACCTCCGCTCCCTCCCTCACCTCCCCATTCATCTCAATCCTTACCTTCCCGCCGCCCTTCTTATTCTCCTTCCCCAATAACCCCAACTCCTCAAACCCCACCTGAAAGAACCTCGCCCCTCCCTTCTTCACCTTGGTCACCACCCTCTTCCCCGTTTCAGTGCCAGCAACACTAACAACAACCTCCGTATCCTTCCTCACCAAAGCCAAAACATTAACCACATCCCTCTCCACCGCCTCTTTCGCACTCTGTTCACCACTCTGCCCCCACTTCGTGCCCCCATCTGCACACACCCTCCCATTAGGGTCTGTAACATTCACCGGCGTAGTCCGATACCAAGCAGCAATCGCCCCATCGCCCAATTTTTCTCCCGGCCATTCTGCATCCGTCAATCCTTCCTCCGCTGTTTTGCCCAACTTGTATGCTTTGACATACCACGGAAGAACAGCGCGAAACCCGCCGTGATCGAACCCTTCCACATACGACTGAGCTTCGGGGAGGATTTGCGAGGGTACGAGGTCGGAGATGTAGTGCGATTCGGCGAAGTCGTTCCAGGTTATGATTTGGAGGAGGTCGGGCTTTAAGGCTAAGGCTTGGGACCAGCGCGTGGGCCAGAGGGTGTCGGAGGGGGAGTACCAGTTTTTGGAGAGACTGGAGACGCGGGTGTAGAAGTAGGGGGATATTCCCATCATGTAGATTTTGGAGTCTTGTGGGGTGGTGGACTTTGAGTTGGGGGAGGATGAGGAGGAGGAGGAGAGGGCGGACAAGTAGCCGTCGTCGGAAAAGGTGGTGAGTGTGGATTGGGAGGGACGGGGCCAGGCGTCGAAGGAGACTGTTTTTTCTTGTTAGCATCACTTCCTGTTGATGTAGGGTAAGAAGGGGGGGAAAAAAAAAAGAAGGGAAAAAAGAGAAGGAAAAACATACAAGCCCCATCAACATCCTCCACCCGCTCCCTCACCCCCTCGGGCCCGACACTGCTCCAATCCGGCACAAACACAATATCCCCTGCCACCTTCTTCCTCACCTCACTCCATTCCTTCTGGAAGTCAACACCCTCGAACGTGCTAACCAGCGGTTTCCCATCGATCTTGAACTGCGCCGGCTCGTCTTTGAACGAGTTGGTCAGGTTGGCGATGTAGTCGACACTCCACCCGCCGTTCGTAGTACCTGAAGAAGCGCTACTGAAGTCGAATGACAAAAAGAGACTGAAGTTGCCGTCAAAGGTCGAAGCAGCTTCGTAGGCCGTGTGTAGGGACGAAAAGGTGAAGTAGTCTACTGCGCCGATGTTGAGGGCGAATCCGTCGATGGAGGCTTCGGAGGCGAGACGGATGTCGCGCTTCCATTGGTCGGTGGTTTGGTTGAGGGTTAGACCGACCTGAGAGTGTTAGTGGTGAGTTGGGCTAAGTTGGGGAAGGCCTTGATTGAGAGGAAGAGAGGAAGAGAGGGCGAGAGGAAGAGATGACAGGAAGGAAGTGTAAGGACTTACGATGTAATGAGCAAAGACCGACTTGGGGACGATCATGATGGGCAGAGCCACTCTGAGTGAGGAGACGTACTATGGGGAAAAAAAGCTCCCGTTGACGTCTTGAATACCTCTAGGTAGGTACCTGTTGTATATACAGGTCAAGTCTTGATCCCAGTGAGCCTGAATGATGAAGTGCCCTAACCCAGTTCCTTGCTGGTCCTTCAACCTCGAGTCAACTTCGAACTCGCCACAGACAAAAACCTCCAAATGACCTCTCAACAACCACAATTGCCTCACGCGGGAGGGGGAACTCACCTGTGATATATACCACCACCCAAAGACAAAAGTCTTCAACGCCAACAGATAACACCATCACACTCACTAGCCTCCCTCACTAGTAGTAGCTTCCCGTCGTCAAAGCACACTTTGACCCCCAACTTTCCTACCTACGCTACTACCCATTTCATCAAATCATCATCATCCACCGGTGATTGTATCGTGGCATTCTGCATACATAACATGCAAAATGGTGCGATAGGTGACCATTGCCCCCTTTCTTGGCGTCCATTCTGTCCTTTCTAGCCTTTTTGGACCTGCTGTTATGCGTTAGCTCTATCAAAAGCGAGTATGTAAGAGCCTTCTCAATCTCGCAGTGAACACAGTCATAGCGAAGCGCTCAACTTTTCCTACCTACCTAGTGCACTGTGTACTATGCTGGCCTAGGACGACTCTAGAGTTTGCCCTCGCGCCTCGCTAGAAGGGTTAGCGCTCACTGCAGCCTGGCCGCTTGACCACTTTTGTCGTCGACATCCGTTCGACTTCGGTCTTTCTCCTGTGGACCCCGGCTGCCCAGGTCCCCGAGAGTGCGCCGGGTGCAGCAGGCCGGATTGTCGCCCACTTTCCTTGTTGAGGAGGTACAAGGAAAGGACAGAGCCGCTTGTTCCTTGCAGGTTCGTCAGCGGCTTGTCCATTGCTTGGGTGAAAGTTTTTTTTTTTTTTTTTGGATTCAAATGGCTCAATGTCATACCCAATTGTCCACCATCCTACCGGTTCAGACCTTCAAGTTCGAGTTCGGAATTCGACCCGGATCTGCTACCACCGTACGCTAGTCCAGATAGCGGCTTGCTGCATGGGATGGGCTTGGCTGGCTCTCTCTCTTTCTCTCTCTCTCTCTCTCTCTCTCTGTTTCACTTCCCCTTCTCCCTTCTCTCACCCGGAAAACCACGATAACCACCCACGTGTGTGCCATCTCAACGCCTCATTTCAAAGGTTTCTTTCCAGCCCTGTGAGTGGCTCAAACCTGCCGCCAAGTACCTGCCAAGCCGATAAACCACCTGAGCTGTAGGGCCAACAGCATGAAGCTAGCCCTGCTAGCGTGCCTGGCGTGCCTGGTTCGTCGATCAAGGGTCTTTAGCTCTGGTGTCTACATAGGTACCTTACCTCCATCGGTACGGCGCGCCTCGGGTTCTTGCCCGTTCTTGTTTTTGTTTCCTCTGGCCATTTTGTGATGTTTCTTTGCCTGCCCTGGTAATTGTAAGATCTTCCGGCGTTTTACTGGTTCCGTCACTCAGAAAAAAAACCATTCCTAGGTAGTAGGGAGAACTCAGACTGTGAAAAAGATGGACCTGCCTCGGACCTGCGTTCAATGTGCTGGTGTGGACGAAAGACAAATGATGTTCTGCATACCGGATGCGGACTAGTTTAGCAGTCAGATCGATCCATTGAAAATTCCACTTTCCAGGCAACCCCCCCTGAAGCAAATCTTTGAATGGTGGGACTGGGACCGACGCGGAGATGAAAGGTCGAGAACGCCGTCACGGTTGTCACGGCTTCGTTCTGGCGTTTTAGTCTGACCTTGTCCGTATTCTTGGACGGGCTCGGAAGTTCGGCAAGTTCCAACGGTCGAAGCCACAATCGACATTTGGCCATCAAGATTGGATGGAGGCCGAGTTGCTTGGCCGAGATGATGGAAGAGGAACAACCATGCGTTTGGGACATGTCGCGCATTTGGCATCGCAGCAACAACTTCTCTTGCTGCTTGGGTCATTGGGGAAAAAAAAAAAAAAAAAAAAAACAGTCCAGTGGTTTGTATTGCTGAGAACAAAGGGGTATCGTCAAACAGTCAAATCGTTCATCTACCTACATGCCTCATCCCCTTCTTCCCGTTCTTCATTCTTTCTGGTCACCTTCATTCATCCTATCCCCGCTGCACACAATGCTAGACCGCCGACTCCGAAACGTCAGGAGCTTTGCCTTCGTCCCTGGCGGGAAGTAGCTTTGCACTTGCTTCCTCACCGACGACGGCCCCGAGCTTTTCGACCTCGGTGCTCCTCGCACGACGTAGCCCAATCTCCTTGAGTAGATCTTGGTCCTCATCTGGCAACTGGTGAGCAATGCGTGCAATAGCCAGCGAGTCGAGAGTATCCGTCCAGGTTGGGATGCTGTAGATGTACCACAGCAAAAACAATATTCCTAGGACTTGTAAGCCTAGCAAAACGCTGACAACGATGACGCCTGCGGCGGAGACGCTTGGTTTGTTGTATTCGAGCCCTGGGACGTTCCAAATTCCTGTGGGTGATTTCTGATGCCCGCCGTAAGCAGTGGAATTTTTTGGCATTGTCGGGATATAATAGCTCGTACTTGCTATGTCTAGCAAGGCCTGGTTGGCGAAATGCATTGCCATGGATAGCCAGGGGCTTGCAGTTCCATCTACTCCGCTAAAGTCCGCAGGCGGAGCTTTCGTGTGGTCGGCCCAATAGTCGGCATAGGTTATACCAAGCCTCGCAACCAGATCATCGAGGTACACGTCTTGCCAATTCTCTATCATCCTCCAGTCGATTTCCTTCGTAGCCAGGCCTGCTTCTGGGTCTCGTTTCCGTGCGGCATATGAGCAAACAGATGGATGAATGTCACCTCCTTGACCGATGCTGTCAACGTACTCCAGATCGTCTTTCCAGTTCGCAAAGTGGAATGGCACAGTCTGGCATAGAGTGCATGAAACTGCATCATCTGCTGTCTTGATTGATTGGGCTATCTTGGAGAAAGAGCCCGGCCCGAAGAGGGCGAGTAGCGCGAGAGCAAGAGGACCAGGTATAGTGGGGCTTGGGTCTGATATTTTATTGCTGCCATAGCTAAGGCCACGGAATCATTCGTTAGCAAGTGACCAGATTGATGTAAAGACAAGAAGCTGAAGGATAAAAAAGATAAAAGGTGACTCACCTTTCTTCAGGAACGACGTGGAATCCAGCTTGATATGCGGTCTCCAAAGTCCGGTACGGTGCGGAGACCAAGGGGCCATGCGTTCCATTGTTGAACTGATTGCCAAGTTCGAAGTAACCGAGACTGCTAGTACCGGTGCAACGATATGCTTCCCCAGGGCGAAGCTGGCCGCTGTTGACCATTGACCTATCTGGACTGAGCCGTACGTAGAACTCCTCAGTGATGTCCTCTCGTAAATACTGCTCCAGTTTCCATGGGCTCTTCTGAAACAGGCCATCGACGCAAAATTCGATTGTGAGATTCTCGCTCTTGTAGTTCAGCCCACCGTCATCGCATCGACTGGGAAAATCCGATATTTCGCAGTGACAGGTACTGTTCATCCGCGTTGCGAGCTGTCGATAAAGGCCGGTGTTGGCGTCTTTAGAGATGGAACTGGCAAATATCCTTGCCACACCGGTGGTGTTGTCTGTGCCATCTCGCCATGCCTTTGCTAAAACCTCGCCAGCCGCAAGCGACTTCAGGGCACTTCTGGTTTTTTCCACCACTTTGTTCCTTGATGCCACGGCAAGGATAGCAGGCGCTGGGTCAAATCCCACCAGCCGTCCAGTAACATAGTCGGGAGTACGTATATTTGGATATCCGGGGGTGTCGTAGCTCGGCCACTCGTAAGGGCTGTTAACGCTGTACTCGTCAGGTCTGGACCCTTGAGCTACGCGAATGGTTTCTCGCTGCACAAAGATTGCTCGGATTGGAAGTTGGATGATGACTTTTTCGCAGAAAACAAGCATTAGTATTAGACAGCATCTTTAAAAGATAATCTGTACTCACAAAGGACAATAAGACCTGAACCAAAGAAGTAGAGCCATGATGCATTGCGAGACGAATTGCCCAGATGACGTATGAACCTCCCATCAGCTAAGCTGAACAGCTCCTTTGCGGACAAAGGCTTGTTAAGGCTTGTCCGTTGAGAGTATCCGGCCGCTGCCCTAGAGAGCAAGTCAAAGATGACGGGCAAAGCAGCGACGGCGGCGATGCAGCTGAGGATGTCTGTTGCGTGCACAAGGTTGGTGTTGAAGGTGATATCCTCGGGCTGGGCACGGAGGGTGAGGTTGTGGTAGCCATAGTTCTTCTTGGGAAATTCAAGATGGAATTTCGCTTTGTTCAGCAGACATGTGAACACCCAGGGGACAATGAGGAGGGCGATATAGATAAAGGCAAACAGAAAGGCCTAGGGTGAATTTTGTCGAAGGGCAGGCTTCCCCGCCATCTTCTTGGTCTGCGATGGCTTCTGGACGGGAGGAGCCATTATGATGATGAGACCCTTGGTTCTGTTTGAAGGTTGAGGGCGGCATGGTCCGGTTTTGTTCCCATCTTGTCTGTTTCCGCCCAGGCTCTAGTTCTCCCCTTTGCAGCCTGTCAACACGGAACTGTTACCACCTTGTACTGTGTAATATGCCAAAAGCAGCTCTACTCGTCGGTTAGCCAGCCAGCCAACCAATTCTCCTCGTGACCTTACGAGGAGAGTTGGTTGGCTGGTTTGACCTGGTGCTGGCTCCAAGGGGGGGGGGCGGGAGTGTTGCGGAATGCCCTGTACCGAACATTGTAATATCCATGGTTTTGTCGCCGGCTTCCAACAAGTCCTTGGGTCGCTTCATGTCGCCCCGATGTCTTGGTATCCCACACCGAAGTTTGAACAGCGTGTCGAAGCGCCGGGATCCGGCAGTCCGGCACACCTGGAAAGTTGACATGGAAGGCTTAGCACAGGCGCTCAGTCCGGGGCTTGGAGGAACCGTACAGGACCAAGAACGTCCTAGGCCACAGCGGTACCTGCCGCGGAGCGCATCTGAGCCAATCACCCCGCCGCAGCACAGGGCTGGAACACGCCGGAGTGCTTCTGGTGCTCCATGTGATGAAGGGTATGGGGAATACCCAGCTTTCTTGCTCGTGTCGATTGCAATGCAGAGTTCAAGTATGTATCAGTCGGTACATATCCAACGATGGTTGCGAGGTGGCCGATTGACTGACGGCGAGGAGAAACCCGGAAACTCCACGGATAATGGGAAGGAGAAGTGAAGGCAATTCTCAATCTCGAAGGGAGATGTTGTAAATTGGACTATCCACTCTCTTTCCGATTGATGGTGGCAGAGAAACCGAGCCATCATTGGAAAGGGAAGGTGGCCGACGGGACGATCCGCGCCTGCGGTCCCTGTAAAGTAGACTAGTGTACTGCAATTTGCCCGTTTGGTTCCTGCCACAGACGGGGTAGCGCCTTCTTGTCTCTCCTCAAGTGATGACAGCGGGGGTTTTATAAGTTCACGGGAAGCTGCTACAGAACCATTAAGATGAACAGCGACCATTGCAGGCGATAACGATCATTCGAACCTCAATCTTCCAAATCTTGCCAGTGACTCGCTTGACTCTCCTCCATTACGATTATAAAGCAGCCAAGGGAAATCGGCAAAGCGAATGTTGGCAGGCGACCCCACCCAGTCATTGTGGGCATTGTAGGTGAGGAGGATTGTGTTAGTGAGATAACAGAGCCACCCCACAGCAAATAACGTCCTATCAAATTGAGACTAGATAAAGGTGCGAAAGTGATAGCATATTAACAAGAGAGACAGCCCCAATGCATTCCCCAAACACTAACACACATCTGATGTTAAATTTCCGAACTCCACCCGTTGCAGTTCCCCCAAATCATGACATCATGACATGGGATGTCAGACCAGAGGAGCATCATCCACAATGACAAAGAGAGCTCTCCATTCACATGCTTTGCACATCGAACGAGAAGTGGTGATCGGTATCGGTACGTAGGTAGCATTCATGCAGGCAGTACGAAGGTATAAAGCAACAACAACTTGCTTGTTGACCAGACGGCATCTTCCCACCTGCATCTCACCCCTCCTCTCTTCAAGACCACAAAAGAACTTAAACAACATCAACAACAACCAGTTCTGTCATCTCCCAAGAACTTTCTCAACCACCATCTTCCCCAAACCACAACCACACCGATTCAACCCCAATTTCCAAACCGCAACCATGTCCTCCACCACCAAAGGCAACTCCATCCCCTCGGCCTCCAAGCTCTCGGACCTCTTCAGCCTCAAAGGCAAAGTAGTCGTCATCACCGGCGCCTCCGGTCCTCGAGGCATGGGCATCGAAGCCGCACGGGGCTGCGCAGAGATGGGCGCCTCGGTAGCCATCACTTACGCCTCGCGGGCCAAGGGCGCCCAGGAGAACGTTGCCGAGCTAGAGAAGGAATACGGAATCAAGGCCAAGGCCTACAAGCTGAATGTTTCCGACTACGCGGACTGCGAGAAGCTGGTGAAGGACGTTATTGCGGATTTCGGGCAGATTGATGCTTTTATTGCCAAGTATGACGTCCCTTATTTTCATCCACCTTTCCTTCCTTTGGAGTGGTTTGCGAAGGGCATTGAGTGCTGACTTGATAAAAACAGCGCCGGCGCCACAGCCAAGTCCGGTGTCCTCGACGGCTCCAAGGAGGAATGGGACCGCGTCATCACCACGGACCTCAACGGCACCGCCTACTGCGCCAAGGCGGTCGGCCCGCACTTCAAGGAGCGCGGCCGCGGCTCCTTCGTCATCACGAGTTCCATCTCGGGGCACATCGCCAACTACCCGCAGGAGCAGACGTCGTACAATGTCGCCAAGGCCGGGTGCATCCACATGGCGCGGTCGCTGGCGAACGAGTGGCGCGACTTTGCCCGGGTCAACAGCATCTCGCCTGGGTACATCGACACGGGTCTGTCGGATTTTGTCGATCAGAAGACGCAGGATTTGTGGAAGAGCATGATTCCGCTGGGCAGGAACGGCGATGCGAAGGAGTTGAAGGGCGCCTATGTTTACTTGGTTAGCGATGCCAGCAGCTATACGACCGGGGCGGATATTCTTATTGATGGTGGCTATACTTGCCGCTAAAGGAGGGGCGGAGAGGAGAACTACATACTTCCGGGAACAGATCCCGGAGTGGGCCGAGACATACGTCATACCGCACGGGCGGACAGGCCACCCGGAGCCGGGATATATGGGGCTTGTTCGAATCCGAGATGCCGATGCACCTCGTTCCGTTTCTCTCACACTCGGCCCGTTAATGTTTTTATGAAAGCCAGTACGAAGCAATGAATAATGTCGAATTAAGCAATGCTATTAGCATCATGGTCCCGGACCCACGAGACGTCTGTCAACCACTGCTCAACCACTGCCGTTGCCCACTCCGGAAATAACGGGAGATGCGGGCGGTGAAATCATGTAATCCGGATCGACGCCGGCATCCTTGCCGATGTTGATTGATAATTTGATATACAGGTACCGGATGATAACAAATCCAACAACTTCAAGTTACTCCTCCAGTTCCGAGTTTCTAGCTCACCTGTTGAGCTGACAAATTCACTCACAGATCCATCCGACAATTGGGAAGGAGTGGCCGTTGAAGAACATGTGGTTCATTAAGCCGGTGGAATTTGATGTCAAGATCACGGCAAGGGAAGCTCATTCAGGGTGAGGAGGGAAAGAGCCTCTGATGGCCGATCAATCGTCTCGGTTGAAACTGAAGCAAAAGTAAATTTGGCAGTTGTGTTCAAGCATAGGTCAAAGATTCCTCTTGGAAATTGACCATCAAATCGCATTGTTCCTTCCCTCCATACTTACCGCCCAATCCATGGGGCTTGTGAATTCCTCTGTGCAGGACAAGGGTGGTTTTGGGAATCAGGTGGTGGTCGATTAGAAGAAAAGTAACAGAGGGAGAAGCCCGGAAACTAAGTATAAATACCCCTCATTGCTAAGTGCACAGCGCACCTTCCCACTTGTCTCTTTTCCGTGTTCCCTGACCCAAAAAACAATCGGATCCGATTCGCTTACTCCTCTCAACTCAAGAGCTTCGGGTTCCGTTCCTTCAACCAACCTTCACCGTTGTCCCCTTGACATTCTTTCCAACTACTTGAACAGCTGACGGTTCCGTCTTTCCCAACGGCCTAACCTCAACCGTAACCTTCTCCTTCGGCCACAACGTCAAGTAATTATCATCCCAAGTCACGGGCAACACATCCTTCTCCTCTTTATCCACCAAGTTGAGACTGACAAAGAACGCCGGAACAGAAGAGTGATTCTCTAGAGTAACCCGCACCGTTGAATCGGAATGCCCCTTTGGGCCACGCCCACGGGACCAAATTGTCACACTCACATTCGCCGCAGCGAGCTTGTTCAGCGCCGTGTAGTCGCTGTACTTGGTGACAGGCGTATAGAACCAATCGGAGTTATCCCAATCAAGAGTATCAATGGTCTTGGACAGCCAGTAGACATTGCGACTCAGCACCTCTGTGTCTTTGGAGGAGGAGGGATCGGAGAGGACCAAACGGAGGAAGACGACGTCTTTGATGTTCTTGAGGGCAGAAGTCAAAGAAGTGATTTCCTTGCTTGTGTTGGGTTTGGTCGTCGTCTTGACCGTGTTGCTGTACAACGTCTTGCCACTTGCATCTACCACTTGAATCTCGATACTTCTTGCTCCTTCTTTGTCCAACGACCTGTTGATGAGAAACACGCTCTTCTTGACGTAGTCATACGCCACGTGCTCGATTCGACTACCCACTTTGGCACCAAAGTACGCTCCCGCCGGGTGCATGTAGTAGTCCCAGATGGACCAGTGCAAGCTCGGAAAGGCGCCGGTCAACATCCAGTAGATCATGCCGGTGGCAGGCCGCTTGGAGTTCCAATTGGCGGCGTACGCTTCGAACTGGGCGCGGGTGGCTTCGTAGTCGGTGATTTGGGTCTTTTGGACGTAATCCTCGAGAGAAGTGGGAGCGCCCCAGCGTTTCCAGAGACCGGCGTTGTAGATCTTGCGGTTGTGAAAGCTGGAGGTCTCAGTGGACATGTGGAACAAGTCTTTGTTAGGGTTCTTCCAAAGGTCGTTGAGATCAGCTGGAGAGAGAAACTTTTTGAGACTGGACAAGTCTGGGGTACCGACCCCCGCACCCAGCTCCGATCCGAACCCGAATGCTGCTCCGAGACGACTCCCACTCGGTTCGGTATCATACCAGTAGTTGGGCGACACCCAGTCATAGGGGCCTTCCATCTTCAACCCCGGCGAGCCCATGAACGCGGGGAATCCCCTCCTCGAAGCCGATGCTAACACAGGTGTCTGCCAGTCCTGGCTCTTGAGAGCGTTCACATACATGGGTGCCGCCTTATCATCCGGCCAATAGTCGCTCCCAATCAGATAACCCAGGACACTCGGGTGGCTTTGAAGCATCCCGGCCTCGTGGAACATACTCGCGTTGGCAATGCCGTAATCCTCGTCGCCCCATACCGGCGTCGGCACCGCCAGGTCCTGGTTATAGCTCCAAGCCTCCCACTTATCGCAGCACTCCCATCCGGCGAGGACCATGATGCCTAGCCGGTCGGCGATCTGGTAGAGCTCGGGGTGCTCGTTCTTGCCTTCGAGGCGGATGGTGTTGAAGCCTAGGTCGAGAATGTATTGGGCTTCTGATTTGAACTTGGCGGAAAAGAAGCGGAGAAACATGTCGGGTGCGTAACCGGCGCCGAGAACTTGGAAGGGGCGACCATTGACGGAGAAGGTGGTGTCGTTGTAGGAGTTTAGCTTTGAGGTGACGGTGCGGAAGCCGAATGTTGCGGAAGCTTGGTCGGAGAGGGTGTTGTCGGAAACGAAGACGGAGAGCTGGGCGTTGTAGAGGGGTTGGGAACCCCATTGTTTTGGCCACCAGATGGCGGGCTTTGGGACCGTGGTCATAAGGGTCACGTCTGTGGTAGACAGAGGCGGGAGGGTGACGGTTTGAGACCAGGTTATCGACTGACCGGCGTAGCCTTCCGCAGATATCGTGCCGGTGACGGTGATGGTTACCGCGGTGTTTTCGAGGTTCTGGGCCCGGGATTTGAGAGTCACGTTCGCGGGTGAGCTATCAAGGGTTGATCCAAGCTGGGTCACCACCCGTAGTGGTCCAAGAACAATAGACCCTGTCTGCTTGACTTCCACATCTCGCCATACTCCTGTGCCATTGTCTGCAGGCCATGGATTCCAGTCCACCCAGCCTAGCGCAAAGTCGTAGTAGTAGCTCGTAGGATATGCCTGGATGAGCAAGGCATTTGTCTTGTTCACCAGATCAGTGATATCGTACGTATGCCCTCCGTAACTACCAGCCTGTGCCTTCTTGTCCGCCACTTGCTTCCCGTTCAAATACACGTCAGCGCGGGAAGTGATTCCGTGCGTGAGAAGATGGAAGTATTTCCCAGCTCCTGGATCCAGTTCGAATTCCTGTCGGTACAGCCACGGGACTTCAAACTGTTTGCTGTCGACTTTTCGGAGGTTGTCGGAGTAGAATAGTTCAGTGTCGTTGTAGATGCCGGCTTCTAGAAGGCAGCCCATCAGGGTGCACTTGGACGTGTTGACGTGGAGCCATCCCGAGGTGTCAACGCCGGGACAAGAGAGTACCGCCAAATCACTTCCCGCCTTCGTTGATGACTGCAAGTTCCATGCAGGGACGGGTGCTATTTGGCCTGGTGTCGATACTAGGGCCTTGCTAGGGTCTGCGGCGGTAGTCGTGGTGGTGTCAGTGTGGAGGATGGCGCTGAACAACACCTGAAGCGTTAACGGAAACCTCCTGAGGTGCATGGTGAGTGAAGAGCCCATGGTGGGCGCTGTGGTGTTGCTAGAGGTAGCGGGCAATTGCGGCCTCGCAACATTCGCAACTGGGGAACTTAGGCATCTTATACCGGACTTCCATTCATGATATTATTCGGCGTCGCGACGGATGATCCTCCCCGAAAGCATTCCACCGACGTGTAACTTTGCAACCGGAGAAACCCCCGCAAAATAAGTCAACGTTACATGTCGTGTCGCCAGCCCAGCCAAAGAAGGCCGTGACTGGAACGCTGCTGCTGTGTCGTCGGAACCCCGCCAGCCATTTTGATGTTGTGCTCCGGGCTTTCCCTTCTGGAGGGCGGATCGCCAGTTGTGTTGGAGATAGTGTGGTACGGGTAAAGGCAACGGTTGTGGATGATTTGCGACGCGAATTAGGACAGAAGGGAGGTTGTTTATTCGAAACGTGGGTGTTGTGGTGTTGAACTGTTAGTGCTCGCTGTACAGTCCAATACTGTTAGCTCGAGACCTCGGGTCGACTTCCCTAGGCCTTTTCATGTCCAAGTGATTCGTTGCATTCTTCGACTAGAGTGTAATTTAACTGTGAATATGCTTTTTCTAAAATAAAATACACCGTACTAGATCTTGTTAACGCCTTTCGGATCCGTACCTAGCCATTTATTAAGTCCTTAAAAGGTTTGGGACAATTCGGAAGAGATCTCGTCCAGTGTATCAGGAGTAAGTACCAAGCTAACAAACAAACCAGTATTGCACTGTATCGCCGCCAGCAGCGGAACAATGGTGGGGTACAAAAAGGGGAAGGTAAACAAAGAAAGTGCACTAACAGCGGTAACTAGATGCCCGAAACGAAACATGATCGACAAATGCAAGAGAACTGGCAATGGCAATTGAGAGTTATCTCATTGAACCCGTTTCTGCTGTTCCTGCCCTCAATGGTTGTACATAATAAGCTCATCACTTACAGCTACCTGTAAGGTAAGCACATGTCAGCGCTGAACCGCACCGCCTAAAGGACCCATTTTCGTTTCATCGACCTCTCACCATGACGTCATTGTATCAACAAACCCATCAAGGTCCACGAAAACATGAAGACGAGACGGCAGGTAGGTAGGCAGGTGTCATCCCATTCGATGCGATGACAGCCACTTCCGGCTGCTCCCGCTAATTCCAACCCAATTGGAGCCTTTCGTCCGTATCACCCCTCGCTGCCAGGCACCACTCAGGCGATCCGGTATTTCCAACGGTGATCTTCCCTCCATCTACATATCTATACCTACATCAACCTCCCTCTTCCCACCAACTCTCAGCCTGGTCGAGACTTTTTCCTTTCCACAAACCCGAACGCATTCATTCCTAGCTACAGAACACTTCCCCGAGCAGCACGCTCGACCTCGTACTGCCCAACACCCACGAGATAAGCAACCGACCAAGCAAGATGCCGGTCTCAGTGGTTCCCAGAGACGTCGTACAGGCCATCGACGGCAGCCAAGGCATCGACTTTGCTACCGCAGTCCCCAAATGTCCTCCCACGGCTGAGCGTCCCCAAGCAACCGACATTGACGCCATCATCGACAAGCCTAGCATCGCTCGCGCGAACCTGGCCGTCTCGACCGAGCAGCCCGAGGGCAGTCCCGAATATGTCGACACCCTGAACCTCAAGGACTACGTTCGTCACCCGGGCCAAATCCATCTTCCCTCTTTCCGTCCCCCCATTCTCCCAGTCCACCTGCTAACATCCAACCTCTCCGCACCAGACCGTCCTCCAACAACACTGCATGTTCTGGGACCGCGACGGCGACGGCCAGATCTGGCCCCAAGACACCTTCACGGGCTTCCACGAACTCGGCTTCAACCGCTTCTTCTGCCTGCTATCCGCGCTGATCATCAACCTGGGCTTCTCGTATCCGACCCGTCTCGGCTTTTCCTACTTCCCCGACCCCTTTTTTCGGGTATACCTCCCGTCCATCCACAAGGCCAAGCACGGCTCGGATTCGGGAACGTACGATAAGGAAGGACGGTTCGTGCCGCAGGCGTTTGAGGACATGTTTAGCAAGTGGGACAAGGGCGACAAGGGCGCGCTGTCGGCGGGCGAGCTCTGGAATATGATAGCGGCGAACAGGCTCGCTGTGGACCCGTTTGGTTGGTCTGCGAGTATCTTTGAGTTTGGGGTAACGTGGTTGTTGGTGCAGCAGGATGGCAAGGTGAATAAGGAGGATTTGAGGAGGATTTATGATGTGAGTTTCCTTTTCGTTGTTCCTGAATGACCTTTGGTCGAATGATATTCTAACAAGGTATTTGCAGGGCTCCATGTTCTGGAAGATCAGAGACGCCTACCGCTCCGACAAGGGATGGAACAAGGGCTTCGGACTCCGCGACTTCATCGGCCTGGGCCGGGAGCAGCTGGCTAAGAACAGGAGCAGGTTCCCATTGTTGGACGGCGTTGTGAGCCAGGTTGAGAAGACGTTTCCGCATAAGTTGCTCAGGGCCTAAACACACCAGAATAGGCATGATCGGACAAACCTTGGTGCTCAACATGCACGAACCTAGACATACCAGCATTACCTATATCCTAGGAGCACTATAGATTCGTGAATACTACCAACAGAATACTTACGCACTGCCGTTTCGGTAGCTTTGTACCGCACTTTATGAGGCGGGGTCGTGCCGTCGTTGCAATATTGACCCGTTGATGAAGCCGTTGGCAATAACCGGCATGAACCATGCAGCTTGCCCGATGGACGAAGAAATACAAATGGAAACATTCAATAAACGGCCATCGCCAATTGAAACGTAACGTCACAAGCGTGAGGTAGTCTCTCCTTCCTTTCCGAGGACATTAACTTCCGATATAACTCCCTTACTATAGAATCCTCACAATAACCCTTACAACCCCGAGCTGACCCTTAACCATGCCCCCAATCTCCATAATAATCATCGGCGCCGGCCCCTTCCGGCCTCCTACTCTCTCTCTCCTCCGGCGGCATCGCCGTCACTCCCCTCGAGAAATCCACTACTCTAGACACCAAACCCCGCGCCTCGCATTACATGTCCGAATTCTGCATGGAGTTTGAGCGCGCAGGGACCGATGTTCTACATGAGATTAAGAGGTAGCCGAGGAGTTCTTTGCTAATGGTGTTAGTTGGAGGAAGTTGGGTCGGCCTGTCACTGGGGATGGAGAGGGTGAGGGATGGGGAACATGATGGGCAAGTGGAGAGAGGAATAAGAGGTTGGTTAAGTTGAGGAATCCCGACCCGCAGGTGGGTAAAGAGGAGGAGGGGGAGTGGAGGTACAGGGTGGTTTGTTTACCGTTGCATCGGTTGGGGAGGGTGTTACTTGGGAATTTGGAGGGGGGCGATGCGGATGAGAAGGATGGAGGGGGTGAAGGAGAGGGTATCTAAAGGGCAGGGGTCAGGTGAAGGTGAAGGCAGAGGACAGAGGTCAAGTGGGGGTGGGAGGCTGTTGATGTTGGAGAGGATGATGATAATGAGGACTCTCAAGTTAGAGAGGCCGGGGAGGGGCAGAAGGCCGTTAAAAAACGAGGGAAAAGCTTGGGTCAAAGTTAAAAAGCCAGCCGGGACAACCAAGATTCTCAAAGCCAACTAACTACGTCGTAGGCTGCGACGGCGCCAACAGCACCCTCTGCAAGCGCCTCTTCGACTCCACTCGTTCCCCGGTTTCACATGGGACAAGCAAATCGTTGCCACGAACGTGTACTACGACTTTGACAAGTTCGACTACGACGACAGCCAGTTCTGTATTGACCAGGAGCATTGGCACATGGTGGCGAAGATACAGCCTGACGGGCCGTAGAATATAGGGTTACATGCAGGGAAGTTTAGAGGTTGAGCAGGGAGGACTTGAGGGAGAGGTTAAGTGGAAGAGAGTGTAGGGGGGTATTACCTGGCACTCCGGGCCCGGAGGTGTACAGGTTGGTCGGCTTTAGTCCGTATAAACCTAGTCCGTCAGAGGTGTCTGGAGAGGATGAGGAGGGGGGGTTCTTGTTGGTGGTGGATGTGGCGCATTTGTGTAATCCTTTGTGAGTTCAATTCCGGTCCCTTTCATTATTGAATGGTGCGTTGGAGAAGGAGCCGTCCTTTAGGATGCTCAAGTAGTTGGGCGACATGGAGGTGGGTGCTAGTGGGCCGAAGTTGCCATTGGTGAGTTGCACTTTCCTTATGAAGTGGATGGAAGGAGAAGGAGTTTGGCTGACAATTGAACTGAGAGAAAAGGCCAAGGGAGGAGGTCAACTTCATCATGACATGGCGCAGTACTGTTCCAAGTGAAGAAGGAACAGTAGGTACTTGACAAGGGAAGTCGGACGGGAAGCTTTCGGTTAGTCTCGGTTCGTAGGTGAAAGTCTTCAAGCGAAAGGCACACAGGGAAGGATCCGTTGATGTCGCTGTCTGTTAAGGAAAGTGCTGCTCGATCATACTTTCCTGGAGTGTCTTCCGATTGGAAAGTGGAAGTTGCTGGCATTGGTACTCTATGGACTGGAACCTGACGAATGAACTGGTCTGGGTTTCGAAATGCTTGGCTGCGCCTCCCACAGAAGAGCTGAACAACATGCAGCTGGCCTTGTGGCTGTACTCTCCAGGGCAGACCATGAGGCGCTTCGAGCCTTGACGAGTAACGGGAGGGAGCGTGGTTGATGACTTTGTGAAAGGAAGGCATCGCCCAATCATTAATCATCCCCACCACACCTCATGTCATCGTTGCTTACGGGCAGTCAGGGCAGTCTTGAGACGCATAAGGGTCCTTCCCTTCCCACCCCGCATGGCCTTCGAGCTTCACTGTTCTCAATCGGCTCTATTCTCTCTCAATAACACTCGGACCCCGTCCTCCATCAACCTGTCGCTTCCCGCCTCACTATGGACCCGGTGTCGATTATCGGAATTGTGGCCGCTGCATGCCAGTTCGCTGAACTGGCAGCAAAAGGCGCAATCAAGGGCGCTGGGCTGCTGAAGAGCCTGAAAAACACGCCTTCCAAGCTCACGGAACTCCTCGGAATTGTTCAGACATCCAAACAGAACATGGTACAACTGCGAGATCACCTAACCCACCCAACTCTCATGAGCCTGTCGCCCTAACTTCAGCTGCAATCCTTTCGGGACGGCATCGATAAAGCATACAAAGTAGCCGAAGAATTGGAACTGCAAATCGAAGCCCTTGTTGGACCTCCTTACCGGGATTTGAGGGGAATAAAACGGCTCTGGCGAGATGTCATCACAGTGAAGAAGGAAGGAGAGTTCAACGACAGATTCGAAACCATCCAGCGGTACAATGAGCAAATCCACCGCCGACTCTCTGGTGTCCAGCTCGCTCTCTCCAGCAGGAATTTGTGAGTCAAGTCGAGCTTTCTCTCAAATGTGATAGAAATTGACTGTCTTTAGGGAGACCACTGTGGCCATCGGAACGAGAGTCGACGAGAACACAAGCGTGCTGGCTGAGATAAAGGACAAGGTCTATGAAATGAACAGCAGAAAGACCGATATCGATATCGATGTGAACGTACATGGTTCTACGCTCATCGGAGCTCAGCAAACACGAGCCAGCCCGGCAACAACCCGGGTCGAATTTGAGCTGCGACTTGAGCCGGCAACGATCAGGGACGAAATACGAAGCGAACTGATGCTACTGATGACTGGTCAAGCCCCGTACGCCAGCGCGTCCAATGCGCTTCTCCCTATCGTATCACGCCTTTCCCACGAAGATAGAGCGGAAGTAGCTAGCATGCTTGTGATGAATCAGCTTCAGCATCCCAACGACCCGAGGAGAAACAGCAACTTTGCAGCGGCGAGACGCTCCTTTGATCGGTACTACGCCTCTGGGCTACCCATCTGTGGCTGCAATGCCAACAATTACAAGACCGGGAGGGCATTCAGACGTGGTCCATTTTCCTTGGGCTATAGCTATCAGAACCAGAAGCGGCATCACGCCTCTTGTCCCTACAATGGAGGAGAGGCAGTGAAACACACCTGGAAGTATCAGCTATGCATGCAACTCCTCCCTCTGGTAAACCAAACGGTGCAGTTTGCTTTCTCTGCGACAATCAGCCAAGGCGGTTTAGAGCTCCGGTTCCCACTCAAGGTGTTTCCTACCGTGCAAAGGGCCAGTTCGGCGATATTCATGCTCTTTGATAATTTTGCCGAGCGGTGCGCAGAGCTCGATTTCTTCAGGAAGTACTACGGCAATCAACGATTGTATCCTCTCTTCTACATCGACGGCTCTCTGCCCGAAAGCAGGGGACACAACAACAATAGCGGGGATATTGGTCGTATTCGTCAAGAGCTCCGACACATTCATAGGGTGCTGTGTGATGCTCATACACTCAAAGTGGGTTCAATCAGAGACAGGGATGAATCTGGATACACTGTCCTTCATGTAAGCTGTCTTTCCCCAACACACACTGCCAATTTTTCTACTTGTTAGGGTATTAATTACGGCATTACTTCGTTAGTAACTAACAAACCCACAGGAGTTGATGCTTTTGATTCTACAGCTGATACCAGTGTATAGCCACGTCGTAGACGAAATCACTGACCTGCTCAAGCTCGTCTCCGGAAATGGCATCGACGCACACTCTGTTGCCGATAAATCTGGGCCACGCCGTCGCCGCTTAGAAGCATCTGAACAGTTGATGGTAAGGGACCCAATTATGCCTAACGGCACCCTGTATGTGGGCCTGCATCCGTTGTAATTCGAATTCAAACAAATACACGTATACTTACCATGTCCCATCCCCCAGGTCCATCTTCACGATGTCATATCCACTGAATAGTGCAATAGACGTTGTTCGGATCAGTTTGCCTCTATTCGCACAAATGCTCGATTCAAAAGAGCAGCCATATCTCCCTTTCGAATCATTGCTTATCATGATGTCCTTGGATTTCGACAGTAGCAGGGTAGGGAAACCGCCTACCAATGTGTTGTTCTATGACATGGAAGACGATTCCGCGGGCTGTGATTGGGATGGACCGCGGGACGAGGTAGAGATATATGCCTCCGTCCATCGCGCGTTATTGGCGTTGCTTAGGAGGGAGCCAGATTCATCTACATGTAAGTCACCGATATACTTGAGCATTTTGGCTCCTTTGACTGAAGTGCCCGTCTTGACCTATGTACCGCTGCTGACATTTATCGTAAGCCATTTTTGAGGGGGAACTCGCAAGGATCGTACTAGACCGAGACCTCCGTAACTTGGAACGATTCCTGATATCGTCCACGCTCGACTGGAAGGCACAAGCATTTGGCTTCACAGGGATAAGCATTCTAGATTTGGCTGTGGGTTGGAGGGAAGGGTTGCAGGCTCTATCCGCCGTATGGACCTGGGATGCGTCATGCACCTTCTGGCTGGCATTCCTGATATCGGACGACGACTCTTGCCGCCAAATTCTCGACTTGTTCTTCATGCCTATGAATACTTTCACTTTCATCAGGCTCATGATGGACTTGGTGAAGTCTGATGCAATGGACTGGACCCAGGCTGTTGTCAAGTCACATGTTCGCAAACGCAGAGAGCTTGCCGCCCTTGGCCGTCAACACTTATCCCCCTCCGACCAAAAGAGACTGGGACTTTCCAAAGACGAAGCGGTACTATTGGATGTTCATTCGCGAGGAATATATGATCTTTTGAACAAGAAAGGGATCCAGGTCCCCCTAGCCTTGCACCCTGGAAGGCACGGGTCGATCTATTGCGTCTTGGGCACCTTTTCCGACAAGCACTATGCCTTCCATTACAGTTCCTTGACTCATGTTCGAATTTCTTCTACTACAGGGGCCCGTGACAGCTTGCTGCTTGTCGCAGTGGCGCAGCAGTTGTTCGACGACGGATTTACCGTCATTGACAACGCCCAACTACTAAACATGGAAAGAGAGCAACTGGTGGAGACGCCTCTGGAAAGAGCCACAGTTAACTTCAGTGGACTCGCCGGGCTACCGATATGCCTGTGGCTTCTGCAGAAGGGCGCCAGTCCCAACTTTCCGCTTCCGATACATCGCAACGAACAAGACTCCCTCGGATTTCACATCCGGAGCAGCCGCAGTCTGTTGGAACGGCTCGCAACAGGATGCGGTACTCAGCCCGACTCACACTGGTCTTTGATGCGTCTGCTAGTCCAGTACGTTTCCGGCCTGTGTCCTCCCATGTCCACAGACAGCTGTGTCTGCTATTGTCTTGCCTCGGACGGATGTTCACCACAACACCTCCACGTCTCTTGTAATCCCTATCCCAACAATTGCAACCGGCATGAGCACAAAGGTAATGCGCTGGTTTCCTGGCTCGAGTCGTGTTTTCTTACCCGTGACGAAAAGTCGCTGTGTTTCGAACAAGCAGTGCGGCTGGAGCTGTTTGACAGGCTCGGCCTCGTTCACACATGCTGTCAAACGCCGCTTAACGGAGACGGCCCTCCGGAACCAGAGGACATCGAAGAAATCAGAGACGATGACGAGGAACTAGCTTCGCAGTTGGAACAGTTGATGCTCGCGTATCGTGGGTCACTTCTCATGTTCATCCGACGGCAACATGAAGATGAAGAAAGGTACTCGACGGAGTTCGATTGTGGCTGCTATGAATATGAAGATCTGGGGAAAGCGCCTCCTTCATGGGGTAGCCATAACCTTAATGCCCACACGACTCGTTTGCTAGCTCACTGGCGGCACTGGTGGAATGTGACAGATCCTATACTAACCGATATCTACGCCATCACTGAAGAGGAGGTCGATGAGGCTTACGATGAAGGTGCTTTGGACATTGATCGGTATAGTGACTGGGAAGATGCGGCTCGTGTGATAGCTGACACGAGGACGGGTCAGAAGTTGGAAAAGAAGGGATTCGGAGACTTCAATTACAAGGAAGTGATCGAGCTGCATTTCATTGAGGAACTAACATACGCAAGGGAGAACATCAATCCTGTGCCGGTGAGGATGGGAACTATTGGGAGAAGAAATTTGATGAGGCAGCCTTTGTACCAGTTCACAGGACAGAACTCCTGGACGAGTTGATGGAAAAGCTAAGGCGAGCCGTATCAGGGCAAGATGAGATGTGGACAAGGGAAACCGAGATATGGAGGAGGTATCGCTGGGGAGTGACGGGGAAGCAAAGAACCAGAAGATGAACACAGAAATAGGGTAGGAATAAGTATTGTCAGAAAGAAAACCTCTTTGGTCTGTGGGAAATGCGCTATCGACTTTGGGATATGAGGTTTTGGACGCTGATTTAGTCGTGGTGGTTGATAATATAGGAAAATCTCGAACTTCGCAGGGTACGTGTAGGATATCGTAAGGTGCGGGCAGGTTTTCCCAAATCCTATATCTGTCACATAATGATGATTAACGTTTGGTCCGCCAGATTAATATAATCCTCAATCTGATCCGCGAAAATCGGCTCGGTATACCCATACCCTATCCTCTCATAAATTCCTGTCTTTCCCTTCCTCGGAGAGAGACCAAGCACCAGAAAGTCCAGGGATATCGACTGCACCTTCCGCGGGTTAATCGTCATGAAGTTGCCCAGCAGAAGGAGGTACACCTCACTCCCCGACACCTTATCATCCTCATTCGTCCCCTCCTGTGCCCGTCTCACTGATCGTTTTTCCTCCCCACTCTCATCAACCACCTCAAACTCCTCCAACAACGTATCAGGGCAAACCCTAACCTCAACAGTCTTCAAGCCCTCAAACCTGACCGAATACCTCGTCTCAACCGGCAACTCCGGTTTCTCTCCCTTGACCACCAACACCCCCTTCCTGAGCACTCCCCTCAACTTAACCCACCCATCCCTCACCCTCCCCAATGGACTCTTCCCCACCGTCACCGCCTCCACCTCCACCACCTCCGCCCTCGGCACAAACCTCCTCGCGTCCGGATACAACATCTCATTATGCATCTTGACAGCCACCCTCCTCCCCAAGCTCGCCCAGCTCCAACTCGGCGCCACATACTCCTCCACCGCGGGTCCTTTCTCCTCCTCGCTCATCTCCAGATACCAGCATAAGTTCCTCACAAAATTATCCACCCACAACCCAGCCACGTACCTACTCCCCGTCAACTCTTGGTAAACCTTCGCCATACCCGACACAGCAGGTAACTTATCCAAATACTGCGTCAGTTTTCGGGAATTATATTCAATAACAACACTATCCCAGTTCTGCCACAAATGCATAATCTGCGTTTCCTTATCCCTGTACGGATCAGCTGGATCCGGTTCGGTCGTAGAAGTCCACGACTGGATGACGGCGAGGGAGCGTAACGAAAAGACGGAGGGCGAAGGATATTCTTTGTGTCCGCACTCGCATTTCCAGGGCACGGAGAGGCAGGACCAGGTTAGTTCGTGAAGGCCGAAGCGGAGGAGGCGGGTGGAGAGGGCGCGTTCTTGGAGGGTCCAGCCGCGGGTGTCGAGGGGTAGTGGTTGTTGGGAGGAGGTGTGGAGGGTGGGGTGAGCGTGGTAGGGGAGGATGCGGGCTGTTAGGGTGGTAGTACTGGTTTTGGGATGCTCGGGCTGGGGCTCGGGCGAGGGCGAGGAAGATGGAAAAGGCCAGGTGGCTTGGTAAACTTGGTTTTCCTCGCCAGCTGCATGCCTCCTCCCCATCAAAAACCCCTCATCAGAAGAAGCGGCCGTGCCCGCTGCTATCGTCAGGTAAGCATTACGGTAGACGGTCGCCATCTGCGCTGACTCGACTTCCCAATCCGAGAGGTCATCTTGGATGATGCAGAGGGCGTCGATCCACAGGTATCGCTGATTGAGGCGGCGGGTGACGGCGATGGCGTCTTGGAGGGTTTGAGGGAGGGAGGAGACGAGAAAGCCTTCTTGGTTGTGGGTTAGGTAGTTGGCCGTCACGGTGGTAACGGTCTTGCTGGTGCCCCAGCAGTAGCTGAGGGCTATGTAGGGAATTTCGCCTTCGGTGAGTGGGGGGAGGGAAGAAGTTTCCACGAGGCGGACAGATTCGGGGGAGGCAGCGGAGGTGACGTCTATCAGGCGGGTTGGTGGCTTGGGGTTGGGGATCTTGCACTGGGGGTGATTGGCATCGCATTTCTGGAGCTGGAATTTGATGAAGTCGAATGCTTCGTCTGAGTTTGGCGAAGGAGAGAGTTCGAGGCCTTGAGGGATACCTGGCCATGCGGGTGGTTGACCAAGAGGAGTGTAGATCTGGATGTACTTGGTTTCTCCGTTCGCGGTAGTCCACATTATGGTCCAGTCCGTGGAGGCTTGAAGGGAGATGAAGATGGGGCGTTCTCCATTGGAGTTGGATGGACTGGAGAGGCTCAGGTGGACGGAGGCGTCAAGGATGAAGGAGCAGTGAGGACAGCCATTCTTGGATGAAAATCTGAGAGCTTCTGGGGATGTGTACTACATGTACGGTTCGATATGGACGTCAGTCAGTGATTGATGATTGAGGAACGGGGGAGATGACCATGGGAAAGCTACTCACACGGAAAGGGGTCTCCTCAACAGGTTGGAGGTTGTTGCAGACTGCGCAGCCCATAATGAATGGGCCCGAGTAAAGGCAACAGGGAACGATAAGCTGTAGTGAAGAGCAGGACTCTAGTTGTGATTGTTTGGTCTGAGATATCTTCGAGAACCTGAGTGAGAATCGGAGCAGGCACTCCACAGTAAGCGACGTCTCTTTAAGGTGTGACAGATCTAGCCGCAATCGGTCTAGTTCCACGCCCGGCTGGGTTATCCGGCCGTTGTCAGACCAGATCGGGTGACCGGAGTCACTGTCCAGATATCACACGATGCGAGATCAGTTTTGAGGCAACAGACGAATTCGAATTTGCCAAAGCTGCATACCCACTTTGACCCAGAGATAACAGGTAATGACTGCGTTCAAAGAAAGATTTCCCATCCCGTTCTCGGTTATACTGACGGAGACACCCGAGCTTGAAGTCCAACCCCCCTTCAACACTTGCCGAGTGCTTATCCACTTGTATCCAACCCTTCCAGAGCTTGCAATGTCAAGGCGATCTCTTGGGAATACGCCGTACGTGAACGTGATACAAGCCAGGCGGCGCCACATAGAATATCGTAAACCGTGTAGGCCTCAACTGTTCTGGTGAGGGCGGGTTGGTGATGGTGAGGTTGTACATCATCATATGTAGCGGTTAATATCACCACACCACGCGGACACTGATGAAGCCCATTGGAGATACACTCTGGTGCGGGCTGCGAGGCTGCTGTTTGCAGGTACGTAGTTAGGTACATGTAATTTATGCCGCCAGTGCCACAGACTTGGCCAGTTATGTGCATTGTGCATGCTGGGAACAGAACAAGATGGGCAGACCGGAGTGTTTAAGAAAGTCGGGTTTTCAGGTCAGGGAAGACGAAACAGTGAAACCAGGCCAAAGGCAACAGGATTAACCGGGTGGTTGGTGACCATCAAGGTACCTTAATGACTTGATGTTGAAGGAAGTTGTTCCAGCAGGAAGACACAAGAGGAAGAATTTACGAGTCATGAAATACGTCCTCTTTACCGCACTAAGTAACTGCGTCGCCAACCCAACCAGGCTGCCAGAGGGTGATTGTGGTCGGAGACGACTTCACTTGCGCACGTAGAGATACAAAACCAAGAAGTCATGAATCGCACATTGTGGATCACCAAGACATCTCCATAGAGCAGTTAATTTGCTCTGTGATAAACTTCCTATGAGCGATCTTTCGAACACTTCAAGATATAAAAAGAAAACGTGGTTTGCTTGGATGGATGCACACTTCTATTGGGGATTATAACGCCACCAGCAGACCCGAATCACCAACCAACTACGACAGCTGATTTAACAGTTGTACATCTTCCGTAGTATAGTGGTCAGTATGTGAGCTTGTCAAGCTTGAACATCAGTTCGATTCGCTCGAGACCCGGGTTCAATTCCCGGCGGGAGAGACCATCAATTCTTTTTTGACGTTTTTTGTCTCCTTCCTTTTCACAAACTTGACCGTTTGCTTTTGTGGCTTTGTTTTTTTATCTGCCGTGTATTCGAATTTTTTTTTTTTTCTCCCTGCAGGAATCATGCTCGATTCACATGCACTCTGTAAATTCTAGGTAGGGCAAACATGAATTCAAGTTCGCCGCAACTGAAACCATCTTGGAACTAATTAACGGTGATAACCGTGATGATACCATTCTTTCCCAGCCCTATCCAAAAATAAAACAAGCGTCTTCAATAAAAAGGAAGTTGATAGAGGAGAGAAGGACACTATAAAAGAGCTGTCTTAAGGAGGGCAACAATGAAAAGATAATGTTGCTGATGGAGAAACATCCGGCGGCATTCGAGTATGCGGGGTCTTGGCCCCTTGGGCGGTTGCGACTTCCAGTTGGTGAGGGTCACTGGAGGGTAAGTATGTAACTCTGTTACCAACCGCCCGCTTGACACCATAGAACCATCGTTTCATCAGCCATAAACCACAAATTTGCTTTCCCTCCCAACTGGTCAATGTCGAGCTTTGTCTTGGGTTGTTTCAACGACACTGGGGCATCTCCGAGAGCATATCCAGGGCGCGCGACTGGACGCCTGATCACCGTGATCCTAGTTGCTACAAGCTGCGATGCCCGCTGCACTACCAACCATGGAATACGAGATCCGCCGAAGATGTTCTTTTCGCCCTTTTTCTTCTTGCAGTCAATCTGTTGGCGTTGGGCACAGAGTGATTGAATACGACCTCTCATTCACCAGCGCTTCTTACTCCCAATCCCCTCCATTCCTCCTGCACCATCCGCGTCTGATCCTCCGCCTGACCTGCCTGCACCTTCAACATAGCCGCCTGGTTGTTGAGCTGCGTCGTTTGGCTCAAGTCGGCCTATAGTTCCATCCCTTCAGCACATGGCACAAGACACCAAGAAACGGAAGCCGAAAAAGGAGCTTACCTGACCACTGTTACGATCCAACCAGGGATTACTTATGTAAGCTAGACTAGATAGAACCAACGGACCAATCAGGTAGGACCCGAAGGCCCGAAGGCGCCGGGTCCCCGGGTCCGATATATCGGGTCCGCTGAAGGCCTGTATAAAAGAAGGCCTCCCGGCCTTCGTTCTATACTGGGCTCTTCAGCAAGCAATNAGACTAGATAGAACCAACGGACCAATCAGGTAGGACCCGAAGGCCCGAAGGCGCCGGGTCCCCGGGTCCGATATATCGGGTCCGCTGAAGGCCTGTATAAAAGAAGGCCTCCCGGCCTTCGTTCTATACTGGGCTCTTCAGCAAGCAATAGCTATCACATCCTATCAATACCTTTTGGCTATTACTACCGTTGCTCTGATCCCAGCGATATACTCCTGTGCTTGTAACGGTTCGTCACAACCACTAGGCACCAAAATGTCAATCCTCTTATCAGCACCTATTCCAGCCAGCATGATGTTGTTGCTAGCCGCACTCAAGGAGACCCGCATGGCATTGATAGGTAGGTGTTCCTGAGTTTGAGCCTGTATGCGCAGGGAAGCAGCTTGATGTTTGGAGCTGGGCCGTCTTCATCTGGAGTTCTTCGCTCTTTGGCAACTGCGGTCAGGGATAAGAGAAGTGACGGAAGAAGACTCACCTTGGCCCTCTATTCTAATGCTCCAAGCCCATTTGCTCTCCCATACCTACTCACTGCCTCCTTACCTATATACTCTCCTCATCTATTTAGAGTATAGCTGATAGATGACGTCTTTGGTGTTCAGCTACCCCTTATCCAGCATTCTGGTTGGTTCAGCTGATGGTGGTGGTGTGAGATGCCTTTCCTTGTTGGGAATGCTGAGCGATGGTGGCTGGGCTGGGATAGAACCGGCAGAATGGCTTTGCAACTGAGTCAGAGGATGGAGAGTTCTGCGTCCTGTTGGGTACCGTACTGTGATCTTACTGTTGTCTGTTCATGACCGTAGGAGTGGCCGCTACTGACAGCGATAGCATGGATGTCGATGATTATTGGTCGTCCTGGTTCAAGTTCGGAAATTTTTGCATGAAGCGCACAGATTCTAACAATTTCGGATCTGCATTGATACTAGTAGGTATTGGGAATTGGGAAATGCCCCTTCCTTGTTCAATCCTGCCGTAATATCATCTCTCTCAAGCAAGCGCCTTCCATTTCGGATGTTATTATCACCAACCTTTGCCCCTAACCCTGAGCGAATAACCATTCGACTTACACACATTTGCTGGGCCATGCAACGACATGTTTCGACATGTGAGAGGAGTCAAATGTAGGACTTCAACAATGGATACCATGAGGAATATCCACTTGACTCTTCACCATCACAACCGAGAAACATCTCGAAGTCATTCGCAGACTCCCGTGATCCCGTTTCCCTGCCCCTGGCTCAGCCCAGGGTTAGGGCATGGGCCTCATGACGTCATCCAAGATCTCCCGGGACAGCGGGACTCCACAATCGGAAGACATCAGATCATCGGCCGCACTTCACGGCATGAACGGCAGCGACGGCATGATCCATGATGCTCCGAGGAGGGAGGTGATAAATTGGGAATGCATGACCCTAGATGTGGCGTGGCAATCAAGATTTGGATTAAGGTTACAGTCCAATACTGGTTTGTTTATTAGCTCGAGACCTCGCGTCAACTTCCCTAGGCGTTTTCATGCTGTGAATATGCCTTTTCCAAAATAAAATATAGCGTATTGGACCTTATTCATGCCTTTCGGATCCGTACCTAACCATTTTCATGCTGTGAGTATATCTTTTCTAAAGTAAAATATTCTATATTGAATCTTATTGATGCCTTTTCATTTAGTTATAAGGTTTAGGACAATTCGAAAGAGCTCCCATGCAGTATACTAGGACTACGTAGGTACTAAGCTAACAAACAAACTAGCATTGGACTGTATATCAGGTATCCAGAAATGCGGGATTCTCAGTTCACAAGAGCCTCATGTGACGGCGCTGGCAGGCAGCGACCCACATGTGGGTCCCGCTGTCGCTTGTACGACCAGAGTRTTTATTTGGGTTTGCACGCTTGTATCTAGTTCTCTCCCTCTTTTCTTCTCCCTATCTGAAATCTTMTGTCATAGATGRAATCTTAGCTTTGCCTTCGACTCTCCCATACTGTGCCCTTGCATTATTTCAGATCAACCCAACAACCACCTGGGAAGGTTAAATCCCACCCGAAACCAGAAAGATCTGTCGCAAGAACTCAAGGCATCGAGTATCTACGACAACACGATGGCACCCCGCCTGACACGTAACAGCGCCGGTAGCCGTGAGGGCACCGAGCAGACCGAAAACCACGACAATCGTCACGAGGAAGCTTCTGACGACGATCAAGACGAGGCCTTCTTCGATAAAGAGGGCGGAGATGGCGACGGAAAAGGAGGCTCTGGCTCTCCCGATCCCGACCCTGAGCAAGAGGAGGATACGGCGGAGAAGCCGAAGCCCAAGAAGAAGGTCGCCATTGACGACAAGAAGCCTGTCGATAAGCGCAAGCCCATCGATCCCGTCATCAAGGAGAACGCGCGCGCCGCAGTCCGTTTCAACGAAGATCGCTACAATGCCCTCTGTCCGGATGAGGAACGTTCCCGCGGCAAGTCCACTCTCCTTCGCAAGAAGTCTCTGTACCACATGCATCACCAGCTCAAATCTCCCGACGAGGCGTTGGCCGATGCTGTAGCCAAGAACACTGACGACGAAGACCCAGAGTTGTCCTTCGAACTGTTCACGGAGTACATCACCCAGATCGTGGAGGACCCAAAGACTTTCGACGTCCGCTTGGCCCGGAAGGATCTTATCCTCGATTTAAAGCAAAAGATGGAAGAATTCGCGGAATTATTCATTCGCAACTCTGTTCCCTGCGTCCCCTTCCAATCTCTTTTACCCTCATCGAATATCCCCGTCTCCGACTATTTGAACGAAGAGAAATTTACCGAGTTGTGCAACAGGGACCCCCAGGCCATGTTCCAGGAGTTCAAGCACTGACCCCGCGATGGTCCAACAGCTGAAGGACTCTCTTGTCGAGAAGGACGATATTATTGAGGGCCTGAAAGATCTCATTGCTGACCTGAGTATCGGCAAAGGGGTGACCAGGAACGAGAATAGGAGAAAGGCCAAGGAAACGGTGCTCCCCAGCGTTGAGCGGGACGCCAGCGAGGCTCCCCTTCGGGTTTCTACCCGCTTCTCGACCTTACCCCCCGAGATCGACCCCGATGACGGAGAGCGCTCTAGCTCCCACCACCGTAGCATCAAGCAAGCTGAYCCTRCCAAGTATCACAATCAGGACAAGGAAGACGACGTCCCTTTCGAGGCCTGGTACGACTTGATTCAAGACAAACTCGAGATCAACGCTGATCACTATCCCACCGACCGCGATAAATTTCTATACGTCAAGAGCCGTCTGGCCGGCTGTGCTTACCGGGATTTGATGCCATACCTACGCGAAACCCACCCGGACCAGATCAAGACCTACTCCGACCTGATGACCCATCTGTGGCGCCAGTATCACGATCCCAACCAGGAGGAGAACGCCCTCCAGAACTTCACAAAGTTAAAGATGGGGAACAACGACAACTTCGACTTCTTTAAGAACAAGTTTGTTCGGATGGCTGGCGAGTGCCAACGTCCCAAAACTGAGTGGAAGCGCGAGCTTTTCCAACGCCTTCCGGTTGAGTACAAAAAACAGATGGGCGCTAGGCATCGCGACTCTTCTATCTCCTTTGAATCTTACTGCAACGACTGCTCCGGTTTTGGCCAAGTGCTCAAGATCATCGCAGAAGAGAACAAGGCCGTTTCCAAGTTAGGAAAGGGCAACAAGGGAGAAGGTAATAGAAACCCCGGTTCTAACTCCAACTCCGCCTCCAAGCCTACCACGGCCAGTAGTGGCGGTRGCTCCACTCGTCAAACCAGCGCCGTCACAGATTTATCAGATTTGAGGGCATTTTAACAGGGGATTCTAATTAAGTCCCATCAGTATTAGTTATTTTGGTTAGTTAGGCTAGGAATTTGATTTATTCGAATAATACGCGATTTGCGGGTGGGCTATAATAAATAATAAATACAACGAAGTCGAGAATACTATACAAAATAATAATAAAGATGATAGATAATTGCTACAAATGGTTGCTTAATACTAAGGCAAGGTCTTGTGATAGCTTTATTCAATTACGCTTAATATTAATTATTATTAATAGACTACGCAGCGGTGGCGGCGGTTGGGCAGCGATGTGCACAGTGTGCTGGCGGCTAGGCTGGCGCGGCTGGGCGGCTGTATGGGCTGACTAAGGATAAAAGTGGGTTGCCTGCGCTCCCTACCAGAATGGCCTGCGCTGACTACCGCTTTCGCTCAAAATGAACGAACGGCCTTGGATGTGGACTCGCTGGCCAATCAGATGGGAGCTCATCACCTGTAACGCTGCGCCTGCGGCGGACTGCGGGCCCCAAGAGGCCACGAAGAACAAGTGTCAACGAGATGCATCATCCCTTTTGGTGATACGAGTCGAAAGTGTCTCCAGAGCCAGGCTTCTGCAGCAGGTCCATTTCCTGTTCCTCTTCCTCCGATCCTCTTTCCTCCTCACAGCTCATCTTCTTTCGAGCTTTCTTCAACCTCCAACCCCATTTTACAGTTTCGTCTTTCAAGGACGAGCTTTCAGCCACACCCGGCAGCCCCCTTTGTTTCCTTCTCACCCCTCCATTTCAGTTCAACCTTTTCTGAACGCATCCGGACCATTGATCTTCACGTCCACTTTCCACGTTCCTCTTCGTTTTCAAGCATCAGCTGGGAACAAAGGTACCTTCTGACAAAGGTCCACGGTTCCCCCCGGCCCCCGTCCCGTTATATTCTTAGTACCTTGTCCCTTTACATCACCCACTTCCTTAACTATACTACCACGCGTCCGTTCCACACTCTCTTTAACTCCATCTTTTTTTCTCTTCCATGATCGGCCTCGCCATCTAAAGTACCACCTACCGCATAACCGATCCTCGATTGGATTGATCTATCTCGTCCACGCCCACGATCGATCGAGACACTTGGAGCTCCCTTGAGCGAACTTGCACCATGGCGACCCCCACGGATGGCTCCGAGCGAGCCACCTCGGTCTCCGGTGCCGACCCTGTTGGAGACGCGGCCCGGAGACGCAACGTTCCTCCAGCCGCTCCTACTGTTATCGAAAACACCCAGCCCGAGGATAAGAAGAAGGCTATGGTTCCGGTGAAGAAGGTCCGTAGCTAGCCTGTGCGCCATCTTAGGCCTTGCCCATGCTAATCAACATCTGTACTCTAGGAGCAGAGCTTCCTCGATTGTATCGCGAGTTGGGAGTGGATCGTTGCCCCCGCTGTATTCACGTTCCTGGCCTTCTTTACGCGTTTTTGGCAGATTGGTCTCTCCCCCATCGTGACATGGGACGAAGCCCAGTGAGCACACCCGTCTTTCCAAATCCCCCAGATTTTCGAGGCTAGCTGACACGAATGCAACGTACAGTTTCGGAAAGTTTGGTAGCCATTACCTCAAGCGCGAGTTCTACTTCGATGTTCACCCTCCTGCCGGAAAGCTCCTCGTTGGTCTGAGCGGATTGCTTGCCGGTTACAATGGATCCTTCGAGTTCAAGTCCGGCGAGACCTACCCCGAGGAAATCAACTACACCTTCATGCGCCAGTTCAACGCTTTCTGGGGAGCCATGTGCGTTCCCATGGCCTACTATACCGCCAAGGAGCTTAACTTCAAGCTCCCTGCCGTCTGGCTCGTCACTCTCATGGTTCTCTGCGAGAACTCGTACACCACTATCAGCCGCTTCATCCTCCTCGACTCTATGCTCCTCTTCGGTACCGTGGCCACCACTCTGTGCTGGGCCAAGTTCCATAACCTGCGCAAGAAGAGCTTCGAGCCTGAGTGGTTCTTCTGGCTGTTCCTGACTGGTCTCAGCATCGGCTTTGTCTGCAGTGTCAAGTGGGTTGGCCTCTTCGTTACCGCTCTCGTCGGTCTCTACACCATTGAGGACCTCTGGAACAAGTTCGGCGATACCAAGATGCCCGTAAAGGTTCTAACTGCCCACGTTGCCGCTCGCGTCGCCTGCCTTATCATCCTGCCCTTTGCGGTTTACCTTGTGAGCTTTGCCATTCACTTCTGGGTTTTGACCAACTCCGGCCCCGGCGATGCCCAGATGCCCTCGCTCTTCCAGGCCAACTTGAGAGGCACCGAGGTTGGCAGGGACAGCCCCCTGGAGCTTGCTCTCGGCTCCCGCGTGACTATCAAGAACATGGGCTATGGTGGTGGCCTGCTTCACAGTCACGTTCAGACCTACCCCGAGGGTTCTAACCAACAACAAGTGACTTGCTATCACCACAAGGATGCCAACAACGACTGGTTTTTCTTCCCTAACCGCAGGGAGCAGGCTTATGACGAGAACTCTGATGAGATCCGTTACATTGGTGATGGCAGCACTGTTCGCCTGATCCATGCCCAGACCGGCCGCAACCTGCACTCCCACGAGATCCCCGCTCCCATGACCAAGAGCGACAAGGAGGTTTCTTGCTATGGCAACCTTACCGTTGGTGATGAGAAGGACCACTGGAAGATCGAGGTCGTCAAGGACACCAATTCTCGCGATCGCTCCAAGATCCGCACTCTCACCACTGCCTTCCGCTTGAAGCACGAGGTTTTGGGATGCTACCTCCGCGCTGGAACCGTTAACCTTCCCCAGTGGGGTTTCAAGCAGATCGAGACTACCTGCACCAAGACCAACAACCCCCGTGACACTTACACTCACTGGAACGTTGAGTCCCATACTAACCCCAAGCGTAAGTCTGCACCGTAGTTGAGGGTGGCTTTGTTTCCTTTTGCTAACAGAAACCAGTGCCTCCTGCTGAGCCCGGCCAGTTCAAGAACCAATTCTTCCAGGACTTCATTCACTTGGTACGTGTCTCCGTTCCCATTTGCTTTTAGGAAATCCTCTAACATGTGTGACAGAACGTTGCCATGATGACCTCGAACAACGCTCTTGTTCCCGATCCCGACAAGCAGGACGATTTGGCTTCCCAATGGTGGCAGTGGCCTATCCTTCACGTTGGCTTGAGAATGTGCAGCTGGGACGACAAGACCGTCAAGTATTTCTTGCTTGGCAATCCTCTTGTCTACTGGGGCTCCACTGTCGGTCTCGGCGTCTTTGGCCTTCTCGTCGTTTGGTACACTCTCCGCTGGCAGCGTGGCTACAAGGAGCTCGGCCAGGACGGCATTGACCAGATCCACTACGCCGGAGTTTACCCTGTCATCGGTTGGTTCCTTCACTACTTGCCCTTCATCGTCATGGGCCGTGTCACCTACGTCCATCACTACTACCCGGCGCTCTACTTCGCCATTCTTTCCTTCGGTTTCCTTGCCGACTGGTTCCTCAGAGCCAGGAGCAAGCGTACCCAGGCCATTGCCTATGGTATCCTTTATGCGATGGTTATTGGGCTTTACATCTTCTTCATGCCCATCAGCTGGGGAATGGTGGGCCCGAACCAGCAGTACAAGTACATGAAGTGGTTCGATAACTGGAGGATCTCGGATTAAAGATGGTGATGGGGAAGGAAACTACGGTCAGCCCCGTTCTCGGTTGGCGATCATCACCGCAACAGTTTTCCTGTAACTGGTGCTCTGCTCTAAAGTGTACCAAATTCTGTGCATCTGCATTGACAATGTCTCTTTTCCTTTTAAGTCTGATCTAAAACAAAAAGAACGATGAGCTATAGAAAAAGGGAAACAATTGATTAGCGTGTCTACTGGAAGGTTTTTGTCGAGATACTTGCATTGTACGATTTCCGAGAGTGTCTGCAACGGAAGAGACTGGTTTCCTTGATGTAATAGATCGGGGCCGTCAAACTTCGATATTAGAGCAAGTCATATGCCCAGAAACACGGTAAACATGTCGACTAGCCATTTAGTAGTAGTGATTAGAAGTTTATCGTTCTGCCTGCGTTCCCGACATTAATGCCCGTTACCCTCGTTGAAAATGCATATGCGTATGGGTCTCCCGATCCACCCATTTCGGTCGAACAGGACTCAACAAGGCGATACACCCTTATATCGATCCACATCTTCTTCCTTGCTCACTTCGCTCTAGCATTCCTGTCCATCCTGCTTCGAATCATTACGACCTGGTACCATTTGTTTCATGTCCCGGTCTCTCTTCCTTAGCATGTCGCATTCCATAAAACGTCTTGATCGTATCGCATGTATATTTTGCTCGTCCATCTTCCCTTCTCCTCCTCCTCCTCCTCTTCCTCCTCTCCCTCCACTTAACAACACCCTCCATACCCCCCCGTCTTATCCCCCGTCAACTTCACATTCGTCCCCCCGCCCCCTCCCCCTCCACCACCTAACCCAGCACTCGGCCCCTTCACCCCCGACCTTCTATCGTTCAAATCATACTTCCCCGCCTGAATATTCTGGTATATCCTCTCGGCAACCCTCATAAACGCCTTCTCGACATTCTCCCCGCTTTTGGCGCTCGTCTCCACATATTCGAGGACCCCATTCTTCCTTGCCCATGCTTCGGCCTCTTGCCTCGTTACCTCCCTCTTGTTGTTTTCCCCGTCCTCATTTTGTTCTGTAAGATCGGCCTTGTTCCCCACAAGAATAACGACAATGTCGGGCTCGGCGATGGCGCGAAGGTCGTTCAGCCAGTCGGTTACGTGCTCGAAGGTTTGTTTCCTGCTCAAGTCGAAGACGAGAAGGGCTCCCGAAGCGCCCCGGAAGTATGAGCGCGTGACGGATTTGTAGGTTTCTTGGCCGGCGGTGTCCCAGAGGGAGAGTTTCATGTGTTTTTGCGGGACAGGGGGGTCGGATGAAGAAGAGGAGGGTTTAGCGGCTATTGGGGGTGGGGGGAGGCCCGAGGAGGAGGAGGCTGTGCCGTTTGGTATTGTTGTTGTGGGATCTGAGGTGGTGGCTGTTGGTGCGTGTGATTGTTGTTCTTGGGAATCGCTGTGAGGAGGACCGACGGGGACGATGCGCGAGCCGAATTCGACGCCGATGGTCACGTCGTGGTGGGTGACGAAACGACCTTCGCAGAGCCGGATCGTGAGCGAGGATTTACCGCAGCCCGAGTCGCCGATGCATACTAGCTTTGCGATGTAGTCCCAGGGTAGTGAGGACGACATGGTTGGTTGTGGTTGTGGGGGACTGTGGGATATCCGCCTGTTCGAGTTGGTTGCAAGGACGTTGATGGATATTGGTAGAGGTGATAATAATAATGGGAGGAGAAACCTCCAGATGGTCGCGGAGGTAGTATTAATGCTTCTTTTCGATGACGGACTGGACTGGCTGGGCCTTGGTGTTTGTCGCTTCGAGTTGCGCAGACCTGGCTATGTAACCGAGCCGGAGTTTGCAAGGGGTTCGCTCGTCAGGAGATCAGGTGAGCTATCCCGGGATAGTTAAAGGCAGTGGATCTGGCTCCCAGTTTTATAAGAAGTCGGCGGCTTGGACGGTGTCTTTTGGGACTGGGTTGGTTGATCGATGATGATATGGCCAGGTACCACCGAGGCTGGCTCGAGGGGATCGATGGCGTACAAAGTGATTTTCCAGACCGTTCCTGACGACAATACAACGCAAGAGGTGATGGTTGCACTGCTGGTCGCTGGTTGGACGTCGTTCAAAGTATCGATGAGGACTAGACTCGGAAGAGAAAATACAAAGAACAACTTGGCTGGATGAACGATGAACGCTGAATGGAGACACCTCACGGGGTGGAGCTGTCGGTCGGGATGGGAGCTCCAGTCTTGTTACGGATCTGGCCAATGGTAGATGGCCGCTTTCAGTGGATCACCTGGTCTGGGCTCGCGGTGGCATCGGGTTTATCAGTGACGCAAGTGAACGATAACAGACATTCCCCGTTCAGAAGACGATGTCATGGGGCATCATCCTTTTGATAAAGACTACATAATACAAAGGATCAAGCCTCATAAGGTGAGATACGTGTTCGCACAATCTCTTGGTTTCCTCCACCACTTTTCATTATCTCCCGGTGTGGCTGTTGTGCACTCTGACTGCCGAACCATCATTAAAAAGTTGAATCATGATTCGATGAAGCCAATGCTGCCGTGTTTCTATTGTAAAAGGAGCAAACATCCGGCAGGCACCACCGAATGTCGTTATTTGGGGAGCTCCAAGCTGCCTGCCTTAATGTACTGTGTACCCATCAGGGTTCCTGGTTGTTGGTGGTTTGCCCGTTGATCACTGCAGGCGGACTGGACCTCAGGCTCCCAGGCTCGCCAGGCCAGGGTTGTCGCGTGCAGTCCAGTGTGGGTGAGTGGCCGGGCGGTCAGTCGCCAAGCCCACTTGTTAGTTGTTACACAGTGGACACCCGATCCCTCTCGTCTGCCTGTTTCTTGTACACCCGTACCCTCCGACTACCCTACGACTCTGAATCTTATCAATATTCCCTTGTTTTGTTGTCCATCTCTTCATCCTCTTTCTGGTTCGCTCTCGTCTATCTCTATGCCACATGGCGCGCATGCTCTCAGGACTATCCAGTTAATTCTCGTTGCCTTGGGCCGCCTTGTTCATTATTTCTTTGCATGAGGCAGAAGAAGCCTAAAGTGCCAAACCTCCGTCGCTCTGAAACCCCTCCACCGATTAGGCCCTGGCTATAAGCGTCTTTGTTAGCAGAACGAAGTCATTCCGTCTGGCAGATCTCACGCCGTCGCATACCAGTAGCACCTTTCTAGTCATCTTTACATCGGCGTCTCCAACTCGGCCACATCGCTCCGACCACCACTGGCGTCCGTCTGCATCCGTCTGCCGTCATCAGCTACGCATCATCGGTCCCACACCGCCCACTAACACCAAGAGGCACTATTTCGGATAACCTCACTTGAGCTGCAACAATACTTTCTCGAAACAACTTTTGGGGGCGTGGGATAGGCCGCCATGTTCTCAGAATGTGCGTATATCCATCTCCAGTCCACCTCCCCGACGTTACCCGTCAATCGTTTATATATAGGACCATCTTCCATACTGACTAACAGGCAAAACCAGATGCGTCAAAGTTCCTGTCCCAGTCGCAGTCACGATTGTCCAGCTTTGCCGGGCAAGATAACAACGACCGGCCTTCGTCTCGCCAACCAGGGGGCTGGACTGGCAGAGGCAGAGGACTGAGTGGGCGCTCCTACTATAGAGGTGCCGCAGGCAACCCTTATCAACCGACAAGCTCTCGCTTTGGTACCCTTGCCGGATTTGGGTCTCGATACGCCCAGGATGCGCCGCTATTTCAAGCCGCTGTTGAGCAAGAGGAGGAGGACGAAGAAGAGAGAGACCGGGAGGCTGCAGATCTGTTTGCTTTGCAACGCTCCCGTCGCGTGATACCTGCCGCACGGTTGGAAGAGAGCACCGAAGCCGAGGATGATGGGAGTGCTTCGCTAGAGAGGAGTCGGGGCTACCAAGACGCACTCGGAACTCACCTCCACGGCATCAGAAGCAGTTGGAACGATTCTACAAGCTTGTCCAAGCGCGAACATGATCGCCGACAAGGAGGGAGCAAGTTATTTGGGAAGCACAAACGCCAAAGTTCGGATGAGGATGACAGCACTAAGGGTGCCATGGAAGACGTCGGACTGCAGTCAACTATTGCCGAAGATGATGATGACCCGCCAGAGGATCTCTTGGGTGAGGCTTCTATGGGCAGCTCCCCACCGGCTTTCCAGAAATTCAAGTCACAGCCAGCACCGCAAAGGTATTCGACCAGGAGAAGCTCGGTTCAGGATTCAGAGGCGGGGCTATTGCAGGAGTCTCGAAGGTCCTTCGATGGTGGACTGCCACCAGACGCCGGGCTAACACCAGCACACCCGGTTTCGGATGGGGAAATATTCGTCCACGATCCCTTCTTCGCTTACATATTCCTGATTGCTTTGGCATCCTTGTTTGCCACGTTTGTGCTGGTTTACCTTCACACAAGCGGGAAGCGGCCACTCGGCGACACCATCTACAACACCATAACCAGGTCCTTCAACTTACTAGCTGTCGACACATTGGTATCGATGATCGTTGCTTTTGTCTGGTTGGCAACATTGCGAACGTACATCAGGCCACTGGTTTACTTGATTTTGGTGTCCGTGCCAATCATCATGACCGCCTTCTCTTTGTATCCCTTGATCTTGAGTTTCCGGTCAACCAGCGGAAGTACGCGAGCGCAGGATACCGTTATGAGGTGGGCTTCCACTGTCCCGGCTTCTGCGGCAGTAATTTGGATATACATGGTCTTCAAGGGCCGTCTTGCGATAAGATCGGCAATCAATATCCTGGAGTTTTCGAGTCGTATTCTTGCGGCAAATTCGCCTTTGATGTTGGTTGGTGTAGGGTGCCTGGCCACGGTAGTACTCTGGACCTGGGTTTGGTTACTCATGTTTACTAGAGTCTTCCTGGGCGGGAGTTTCTCGAGCTACCTGTCGCGCTTTATCATCAGCGCGTCCAGCTGGTGGCTAGGCATCTACTTTGTTCTGATGTATATCTGGACCTTGTCGATCATCTCCGGGATCCAGCGAGCCACCACGGCGGCGACGGTATCGCAATGGTATTTTCATCGCAACGCGGTCCCAGCAGCATCATCCAAGGACGTCGTCTCTGCCGCCCTGGGTCACGCTCTCAGCACCATCTTTGGCACTATCAGCATGTCAACGCTAATAGCACTAGCCATCCGCCTTCCCCTTCTCATATTGCCCTCCCGCGCCGCAAACATTCTTAGCATGTTTGTGTACTCTTTCGTTCCTACACCGATCGCGGCTCTTACCAACCCGTTGACTCTCACATACGCCGCCATCCACTCGGAGTCCCTCGCGGTTGCTTCTCGAGGCCTCAGTCGGATGGACTTCCTTGCCCCTCAGCGGCCGACAACGACGCTTACGCCGGTCGCTCTCCGATCCGACGTCCACAACTCCCCGCTCCTGCCCTATCGGCTAGCAAAGCTTATCTTGCATGCTACGCGGTTCATAATGGCTACCGCCCTCGGCTTCGCGGGATGGGTCATGACGGCTCGGCAACTGACGGTTGAGCGTCCCGATGGGAGCATGGGACTGAAGGGGAGCGCGTACGCCTATGTTGTGGGTATGGTTGCCAGCTTTATCGGATGGGGCATCCTCGGCGCAATGGAAGGAATCCTGAGTGGTATCGTCGATGCCGTTGTCATCTGCTATGGTAGCGAAAGGGGAATGGCCTCGGGCGGTTACTGTATGGAGGCCGCGCAGCTCTTTGGTTCTTTCAATGGATCATATGGTAGGGGCAGAGATGAAGAGGACCGCCGTGAGGTTTACTAGGCGTCCAGGCCTGACGAGTGGCATACCCCATGGAATGGAAACTTGGCATTTGAATAATGATGGAACGAAATGAGATGACGGATTACGATGGGGTGGTTTGGCTTGATTCTTTTCGGGACTTTACAACTCGTCCAAAGCGCAGACAACATGAGACAGGAAGGGTTACGGAAGGGTTACGGAGACTGCACAGGTATTGCGATTTCGTTGGTTCTTTTCTTCTGCGTTACCGAGCATAACTGGAGTAGAGGATATTGGCCCAAACTGCATTGTTATGGTGACCAAAGGGGGCAATCATGGCTTTATAGATAGTGTCAGTAGACCGAGCAAGATAGGTTGTTGTTCGAGTTGATTGATGCTGGCTCTGGGTTAGGGTTAACGATTGAAACATAGCGACTATATGAAGATACCATTATGAATGCCCAGGTAAAACCGTGCGAATCTACCATGAATTCCTATCCCAAGGAATATAATAAAGAAGAGAAGAGCTGGCTCTGGATGATTACTGCGAAGCTCTAACTTAAGAGAGAATTGCACAGCCTCCTTGGAGTTTTATCCATGTGCAGTGGTATCGACTTGATCACATGGCAGAATACGACATGGCACATCGCTAAACTACACCATGGGCGGCCTCCACCCCTAAGAATGCAAGAAGCGTGTGACAAATGGTGAAATTCGGTGATCCAGGCAAGTAATACTGGATTTCTAGAGACAGTGGCTGGTAGATTAAGATACCTAGTACTGCTAGAGGTATTCCTGGAATACCGGACAGCCGATGCCGGGGTTCGTGCAGTTGACGACTTGCTGAATCATGACCTCGCTTGTCAACCTGAACCCCTCGTGAACGGGGCTGTGCAATCGTACGGATTGGATGTTCCTGAGCTCTCCCGTGGCTTCTACGCCCGCTTGAGTGGTTTGGTATCCGCTGCTGCCTCTACCGTTGTGATTCCCTCTGATGTTCCCGGCGAGTCGTTCGCAATCGCCAGTCTTGGCATCACATCCGCAGCTTTACATCATACGTCGACTTTCACTTTCCATCTCAAAATATTTATTTTGCATCTTGCTTCCCGTCTGTTTGCCACCTGGTTGTTACCGCAGATACCAAGAGTATATAAACCAACCCCCGCTTTGAAACCCATCTCTTACACGACCTACAAACTCTTGTACCCCTCCTTCGTCATCCACCTTTTTCCTGCCTCACCCGACATCAACCAACACAAGTCGTACGAACCAGATCTCCTGGTATTTTACGCCTTCATTCCTCGAACTAGGTCTTCACATAACCAACCTACCATCAAACAAAAAACAGCAAGGTCCGTTCGATGGCCGACTTCGTTGCTCCTCCTCCCGGTCCTCCCCCGCCCAAGGTTCCCGAGGGCTGGGTGGCGCGATGGAACGATCAGTACAAAGAATGGTAAGTTTACTCACGTTACCCATCTTCGTATATTCATTCGGGCGACCGTCTATATCAATCCATAATCGTGCGCGTCATTACTAACGCCGCCACTCACCAGGTTCTACGTCAACACCTACACCAAAAAGTCCCAATGGGAGAAACCCACCGAGCCCGCCGTCCCTCCCCGCGATGAATCCGCCCCTCCCGGCCCCCCTCCCTCCTATTCAGCAGGCGACAGCAAGCCCGCTTATGCAAGCGACACCAAGACCGACAACCCCTACGACAACCCCGCCAACCGCGCCGGCGGCGGTTCTTCTCAGGGTCATTCCTACGAAGACGAAGACGCCCGCCTAGCCCGCCAGCTCCAAGCCGAAGAGGACGCTCGCGCCGCTGCGGCAGCTAATCAACGCGCTCACACGCCGTCGGGACAGCCGCAAGGACATTCGCCGTTCCCTTCGCAACTACCGCCTCGTCCCGATACCAACGACCGCGGCAGCGGATCTAAGGGGTCCTTCCTCGGCAAGATCTTTGGTGCGGCGGGTAAGCATAAACCCTCTGGGTCTTCGTCTCACGGCTACGGCGGCGGTTACCCAGCTCAGGGTCACTCTCCGATGCCATACGGTGGCTCGCCAGCACCTTACGGCCAGCCTCAGCAACCGATGTATGGCCAGCAGCCACCGGTTGGATATGGAGGATACCCTCAACAAGGCGGTTATGGAGGATACCCCCCTCAACAAGGTGGTTACTATGGCGGTGGCGGTTACCCCCAGCAGCAACAGGCCTACGGCGGCCGTAGCGGTGGCGGCGGTGGCATGGGCATGATGGGCGGTGCGGCGCTGGGGTTGGGCGCGGGTGTACTTGGTGGTGCACTGATTGCTGATGCGGTGAATGATCATGATCAGGAGATTTATCAGGATGGGTATAGTAAGTTTGACCCCCTTTTCGTTTCCGTTGTGGAAGAGCAGCGGAAGTGAGTGCGGCGATTATTCACTGATGCGGGTGCTAACGGGTTTGATGAACAGATGATGGCCAGGATGGTGATATGGACTTTGGTGGCGGTGATGATTTCTAAATTCGCTTGCTCGCTTACTTGCCTGCTCGCCTGCTCGAGCATGAATCGAGTTTAAGATGGAGGTTTAACAGTACGGCTTTAGAGCGTCTTCGGCTGCGCTGGAGACACTGCACCCTCTGTACTTTGCAGTGGCTTATTTTCCTTTCTTGATGACGTCCTGATGATAATGGGTTTGGTTTGGCGTCTTTGCATGGAATCGGCATGGGAAACTACTATGGGAGAGCTACTAGGACATGAACTTTCTACTAAGCCTACGATCAATGAGATACGTATTTCAAATAATTGCCGTGCATTGCAAGTACTGGTGGTGATAGTAAGCCTCAAGGCAAAGTGTGTTGGGTTTATATGACCTGATACGTGCAATATATTCATGATTACCACAGGCGTCATTAACAGGCATTTTATATACCGGTAACCAGCTTTTGTCTAGCCTGTTCTTACTCCTCATCGCCATCTTCTTCTTCTTCTTCTTCTTCCTCCTCCTCATCTTCAGAAACCTCACCACCAAGCTTCTTGAGTTGTTCCTATACCACAGCAAGCAAACAATGTCAGTCCACATAGTCCAAGGGCGGCGCTCCAATTGCAAGGGGTTAGAGTCGGGGTCGAAGAAGAAAAGCCTTACCTTATATTTCTGCCTCTTCTCCTCCAAATCATCAAACAACAACAGCAAATCGTCCCGCTCGCTCTGCGCGTTTTTAAGTTCTTCATCCAGCTTCTTTTTCACCTCCTTCTCCGCCTCCTTCTCCGCCTCCTTCTCCGCCTCCTTCTTTGCCTTCTCCACCGCCTCGGCTACGGCCTTCGCAACGGCTTCTTCCCTTTCTTTTTCGAGTTGCTTCCGCACCGAGACTAGGGCGTCTTCCTTTTCTTTCTGGATACGCTTTTCGATTTCGCTCGCTTTTGCGGCGGTGGCGGCCTCGATAGCTGCTGCCTTCTCGGCCTCGGTAGCTGTTGCGTCAGTCTTATCGTTAATCTTGAGGCTGCTGTCAATTTCCTTCCTGACCTCCTCCACAGCCTTCTGAACCGCCTCCTCTTTTTCTTTCTCCATGCTCTGCTTCATGCTCACCATCTCCCCCTCTTTCTCTTTTAGGGTCTTCTCCACCTCCGCAACCGCATCCTCCTTTTCTTTAAGTAACCTCTCCACCCCCTCCCTCTCCTCCTCCACCCCCTTCAACTTCCTTTCAAGCTCCTCCAGCTTCTCCCCCGTTACCTTGGCGGCCTTCTCCGCCTCAGCCAACTTCTTCTCCGCGGTGCTCAGCGCGTCGCCGGATTTCTGTAGTGCGGTTTCTAATTCCGTGACCTTGTTTTGTGACTCTGTCTTGGCCTTGTTCGCTTTCATCAGATCCACCTCCATACGACTTATCGTCGCCTTCAAATCGGCTTTCTCGGCCTCAAACCGCCGGGCCGCGCGCTCGGTTTCTTGCTCGGCGGTTTTGCGTGCGGTTTCGATTTGGGCGAGGAGTTGGGATTCCTTGGTGGTGTGGTCGCGCTGGAAAGACTCGAGTTTTGTTTGGTGGTCGCGCTTCAGGGACTCGATTTGGGTGGCGTGCTGCTTGGCCAGCTCGTCCTCCTTGTTCTTGGCTTCGCGGCGGGCTGCTTCGAGGAGTTTTCGGCTTTCGTCTTCTTTGGTGCGAATATCCTTGGCAAGCTTGTTCAGCTCCTGCTCGTGGGCGCGCTGCAGGCCGTCGTTGACGGTCTTGAGTCGGGCTGCTTCTGCTCGAGAGCGCTGATGCTCGGCTTGCTCCTTGGCTAGGTTCTGCTTGAGCGTGGCGACGAGGGCTTCGATATTCTGGATAGCGTGGTCTTTGGCGCCCAGCTGTACACGCATGTGCTCGACGGCTTCGTTGGCACGGTGCACGTCGGCGGCTGTTTGCTCCTTGGTGCGTCGGTGGTCTGCTTGTTCCTGCCCCAGCTGCGAGGTCAGGCTGGCTTTCTCGGCGGCGAAGTCTTCGAGCGCCCGGTCCTTTTCCTCGAGCTGGGCGCGCAAAGAGTCGACCAGCTCGCGCGAGATGCCCTTTTGCACCCCGTTGGTGATGACGGAGATCTCGAGCCCGGGGTCGCGGTCGATGGCCCGGATGATGCGGCTGTAGTTGTCCTTGAAGAACTCAACGAAGGTGTCGTCTAGGTACACGTTGGGAAGCTTCTGGTCGAGACCGAGGTCGAGTCTTTGGGGAAGAATCTCGTAGTCCCTCATCAAGGGGTAGGAGCGTAGCCTGGTCAGCTTGTCCACGTAGCGATCGCGGCCCATGCGGGACATGACCATTTCGCGCACCTTGGCGCGGGGGACGGGAGAGTCTTTGGTTGAGAACTCGTACACGACACCGATCAGCATGGCACTGAGGCCTTGCACGATGATGTCGCCGTTGGGGTTCTCCACAGCCGCTTGGATGAGTCCCTGGAGGTTCGTGAACTCCCCTAGGAAATCGTTGACTGCGTCCAGGTCCTCGAACAGCCAGCACAAGAGGAGCATTAGATAACCAATGATGACGCGAGGATCATCGTTCCTAGCCACGCTTCTGAGAAGATGGGACGCAACGGTTTGGATACTTGTAACCACTTCTTCGCCACTGGCCTCATCTCCCTCGGTGACCTCCATGGCCAGGTGCTTCGTCGTGGGGTTTTCATGGACCAGATGAAGCATAAGCACAGCGGCGAACCAGTACCTATACGGATCTGCCGTGACCTGCTCTGGCACTGGCTGGAGCAAGGTTGTGAAGATGTTGGTCAGCTCATCTGCCTGCATCTCGTGGCCCTGGATAGCTCTCGTGAGGAAATGCTTTCGAATCTCCTCATGGTTGTTGAAGTAGGCCTTTAGACAGTTGCAGGCGGCCATGCGCAAGTCGAACTCCATTAGCGAGTTGACGGCCAGGATAAGGTCCAGTAGACCGTCAATAACATAGACCTTTGGCACCCCGTTGGAATGAGGGCCTTGACCGTTCATTGCAAGCGGAGAGGGAACCTCTTGCCCGGCGAACCTCTCCTGTAGCCTGGCATTACCACGTATCATGTCTGCGCAAGCCGCGAGCGCTTCCGTTCTTATGGGAAGGTCAACGCCATAAGTGAATCCCAGCTGGAGAGTATTTTCAAGTACATGATCGTTCAAGAATGCGATCTGGTTCGCAGGGGTTCCGGCCGCGCCAGGGACCAAAAACAGACGTATCAGCGCGAGCAAAGCATAGATGTTCCTGTTTCGTTGCTCCTCAGCCCACTGCGCAACCTCCTCCCCTTCTGTGCTGCCCTTGTAAGCACTTCTTAATAGCTGCGCAAGCCGTGCGATGAATCCCATCTCCCTGACATTGGACTGGTTGGACGAGTTGAGACGAAGCAGGTTCGCCAGCAAGATCAAGCAATCCTCCACCACCCTTGCGCCCTCGACGAGTCCTCCCTCGTTGGTGATGATGTCGAATATGCGCTCAAATCCCTTCTCGAATGCCACCAGCTTCTGGATATCCACGGATTCGGCGGTAAGGTCGATCAGCAGACTGATGGCAGCATCTCGGACCGCCTCTCGGCTGTCGTCGAGCACGGCAACCAGCCTGGGGATGCCCAGGGGCGCAACGAGGACGCATTCTTCGGTTCTCTCTGTTCGGGCAAAGTGGATGTGGGAGAGCAGCTGGAGCGAGTAGAGGCGCGAGTAGAAGTCGGTGGTGTCGAGCAGGTCGAGCAGCAGCGTGATGTTCTCCTGGCGCTGGGTGAACTCGTCGGCGAGCCATAGCGCAATCTCCTCTGAAGCTTCGGGGCTGTCTTCGTTGGGGCTGAAGAGCATCAGCAGCGTCTCGAGCACGACCTTGACCGTGTCGACATCCTCGCCATCCCGGCTCAGACTCCCGATGAGGCTTCGTAGAGCGCCAGAGGCAACCGAGGCCGGGTACTGCTTGGAGAAGCTGCGCAGGCCGAGGATGGCGGCGCGGCGGTCTTCGAGGAGGGTTGCCGTGTTGAGGCGGCCGCTGAGGACGGCGATGGTTTCGCTCACCGACTGCTTGGCCGGCGCAGCCGTAATGGTCGAGAACATGTTCGAGGATAGAGGTAGTGGACTGGTTTATTAGATGCCATGGAGGGACTGGAGGATCATAGTGGACGGCGGGGTGCGCGCATGCTACAAGGTCGAGGAGAGGTCCGGGTCAGATCCCGTCACCTCTTGCGTCGTCGGGTGTCAGTCAGGGGTACCTTCTGCCCGTGTGGCCCCCCTGCTTGCTTGTTGACAACGGCGAAGTGTCTCTGGGGTAGAGCGCTGTATGTTACAGGGGCCAAGTGCGCTATAGCGGCTCTTGTCTCTGGGGTTGGATGGACCGGACAAAACGATTGAAAGATGGAAGGGCCCGCCTTGTCAACCACACAAGCAGCCTCCGTCTGGCAAGTGGAATACAACGGAGGCCAACGAAAAGGGACAGGTGGTCCTTTCAGACAGAAAGTCCAGTCCGCGCAAGAATTGGCGATCATCATGGTAGGTAAAAGGTTAATGATGCTACGGTTTCTTGAGCCTCAGAATTGTACCTCTACGGTTCCTGCGCCCCAATCGTGCCGTGCTCTGTTAGTCCACATAACTGTCAACCATGGAGCGTCATATAATGTTTCGATAAGCCGATAACAGGCTACTGTGGCGGTGTTATTTGCCTTATCGGTCCTTATCGCCCCCTTGCCGCATGGTCTTGGCGGTCGCTGAACCCTTGAATTCTTTCGCAATGTCAGAGCTCAGCGTTCCGGTCCCGTCATTCTTTCCCCAGTTCATCCCACTGCACTCCATCACCACTTCTGCAATCGCTCTTATCCAACGGGCATTGCAGTGCTGCAAGGACCGCTTTCCTACTTTGTCAATTTCGGCCCGGTTTTCTTTGGGTTTTATATATTGACAAGGCGTGTTCTAAAGACCACCTTTCCTTATATAGGTGAACCTTGGTGGTTCCCATTCGGTCGCCTTGCCAGTGTTGTGCATCATCACAATTGTTGCCGACCGATCCTTTCGACCGATCCTATATCTCTTCCATCGACAGATCTCCCTCCGCTTCTCGTCGGTGCGAGTTGAACAACCTACGTTCACTCTCAGAATCACTCTCTCTTTCAGCGACTACCTCCGATCTTTTTCGCGACATCCAGCGGCCATTGCTAGCTAGTTTCGCGACAACTACCTACCATATTTATAACCAACTACATACAAAATACCGTCCCTACAAGTGCTATTCGTGTGACCGCTCGATCGCCTTTGCAAGATGGGTATTCCGGCGGCTTTTAGGTGGCTGTCCACCAAGTATCCCAAGATCATCTCGCCCGTCGTCGAGGATCAGCCGATTACTATGCCCGATGGCACCGTCATTCCTGTTGACGCGACCAAGCCAAACCCCAATGGCGAGGAGTTTGACAACTTGTATCTCGACATGAACGGTATCGTCCATCCTTGCTCTCACCCCGAGGACCGCCCCGCGCCCAAGGATGAGGAAGAGATGATGGTCGAGGTTTTCAAGTACACCGATCGCGTGGTCAATATGGTTCGCCCGCGGAAGCTCCTCATGATTGCTGTTGGTTAGTACATATCGCCCTGTCTTGATCCAAGAAACGGACTAACATTATGTCACCACAGATGGCGTTGCCCCCAGAGCCAAAATGAATCAGCAACGGTCCAGACGATTCCGTGCTGCCCGGGAAGCCATGGAAAAGGAGGAAGACAAGCAAAAGTTCATCGAGCTGCTCAAGAAACAGAATGGCAAGCCCCAACAGGAAGAATCCGTAGAGACCATCGTCAAGAAGGCTTTCGATTCCAACTCCATCACTCCCGGTACACCCTTCATGGACATCCTCGCTGCCAGTCTCCGGTATTGGTGTTCTTACAAGCTGAATACCGATCCTGCCTGGGCCAACATGAAGGTCATTATCTCTGACGCCACCGTTCCGGGTGAGGGTGAACACAAGATCATGGAGTTCGTCCGCTCCCAGCGTGGTTCCCCCAACCATGACCCCAATACTCGGCATGTCATTTACGGACTCGACGCCGATCTTATTATGCTTGGCTTGGCCACGCACGAGCCCCATTTCCGTGTTCTGCGTGAAGACGTCTTTGCCCAAGATAGCAGGCCCAGACTGTGCAAGATCTGTGGCCAAAAGGGACATGACGCCATGAACTGCAAGGGTGAAGCAAAGGAGAAGAATGGCGAGTTCGATGAGAAGGACGCAGTCGTTCCTCTCAAGCCCTTTATCTGGCTCCACGTTTCCATCCTCCGTGAGTACCTTGCTATTGAACTTGACGTTCCTGGCCTTCCCTTCCAGTTTAACTTGGAGAGGGCCATCGACGATTGGGTCTTCATGTGCTTCTTTGTCGGAAACGATTTCTTGCCTCACTTGCCTGCATTGGAGATCAGGGAGAACGGAATTGATACCCTTACGGCCATTTGGAAAGACAACTTGCCCGTCATGGGCGGATATTTGACCAAAGATGGCCATGCGGACCTTGAACGCGTCCAGTACATCATGGCCGGCTTGGCCAAGCAAGAGGATGCCATTTTCAGGAGGAGAAAGGAAGCCGAAGACCGACGAGAGGCCGGTTTCAAGAGGCGCAAGCTTGCCGACGAGGCCAGACAAAGGAGAGCCCAAGGCAGCAGGCAGATACGCCAGGCGGCTGAGAACAGTGGCCCGCCAGCTGGATTTTCCTTTCACAAGATTAATGAATTTCCGGGCAAGGTAGCGCAACCTTCAATCACCCATGATATGGTGGTGAACCGCCAGGCGGTTGACCAGGCCAATGTTGCCAACAAGAGTGCCGCTAGCGTACTCAAGGATCAGATCAAGAGCCTGATGGCGCAAGGAACGAGCACGCCGGAAACCGGTGCCGAGTCCACTGAGACTCCTGCTGAAACTGCTGCGGCCGCCCCGGCCATCGAAGAGCAAGCTGCTCCCCCAACAGCCCTGGGTAAACGAAAGGCTGAGCTTATCGAAGATGCTGCCACCGGTCCCGAGGCGAGCAGTTCCGAGGTGACCGAGGTTAGCGAGACTGATGCTGAGCCTACCGATTCTGTCAAGCTGTGGGAAGAGGGCTATGCGGACCGGTACTATGAGCAGAAGTTCAAGGTTGACCGTAAGGACATTGAGTTTCGTCACAAGGTTGGCCGTGCGTATGCCGAAGGTCTTGCGTGGGTTTTGGAGTACTATTTCCAGGGCTGCCCCTCATGGGAGTGGTTCTACCCCTACCACTATGCGCCGTTCGCTGCGGACTTTGTTGATCTTGGCAAGATGGAGATCAAGTTTGAGAAGGGCAGAATTTCGCGTCCCTTCGAGCAACTTATGAGTGTTCTTCCGGCCGCGTCTCGTCACGCCATCCCTGAGGTGTTTCACCCCTTGATGACTGAGGAGGACAGTGAGATCCGTGATTTCTATCCCGAAGAATTCGAAGTTGACCTCAACGGCAAGAAGATGGCTTGGCAGGGTGTAGCCCTTCTTCCGTTTATCGACATGCCCCGTCTATTGTCTGCCATGGAGACCAAAACCCATCTCTTGAGCCCAGAAGATCAACTCCGGAACGCACCGGGCAAGGACTATTTACTCTTGTCTGATTCTCACCCAACACTCTATGAACACATCACGAGCCAGTTCTACTCCAAGAAGCAGGGCACGACCAAGTTCGAGCTGGATCCCACAAAGAGTGCTGGCCTCTCGGGTTCGGTCGAGAAGATTGACGGCTACGTGCCTCACGGCTCGCTGGTTTACCCGTTGAGCAGAAGCTCAATGCCTGACGTGGATTACGATCGGTCACTCATGGCCTACTACTTCTTCCCTGATTGCTCTCATACGCACAAGTCGATGCTCCTTAGGGGGGTACAGATGCCAACACCCGCTTTGACTCGAAGCGATATCGACATCCTGAAGGGCAAGGCATCACGCTCGGGACGAAGCTACGGAGGTGTACCGCTGAGCAACAAGAGCTATAGTGGAAGGAACGAGCCCATCAACTATGGACCTGGCGGTGGTCAGCAGGGAGGACGCGGCCGCGGCGGTTACCAAGGTGGAGGAGGACGCGGTGGAGGCAGGGGAGGAGGATATGGAGGAAACGGCGGCGGCTACCAAGGTAATGGTGGCGGTTATTACAACGGCGGTAACAACAGCGGCGGATACGGTGGTCAACCACGGGACTCGTATGGCCCTCCACCCGGCTGGCAGCCTCCTCCGCCCCCCGGACTTGCCGGATTCGGAGTTGGACCTCCTCCGCCTCCGCCTGGTGCCGCCTATGGCGGTGCTCCCGGCGCCGGTGGATACGGCGGTCACGGCAACAGTCGCGGAGGGTATCAAGACAACAGATATGCACTCCCGCCTCCTCCGCCGCAAGCGTATCAGGGACAGGGACAGCAGTACGGTCAGGGCGGTGGCCGCGGCGGCTACCAAGGCCAGGGTAACCAGTACAGGGGACCACCGCGTCAGGATCGCGGCGGATATGACAACCGCGGAGGTTACCGCGGCGGTGGATATCGTGGCGGCGGTGACAACAGGGGGTATAGGTAAAACTTAACCCACAGAGTGCTTGGGACTAGCGGAGGAAAGAGCAGTATGGCAATTCATTTTCTTGTCTTGATTGTATAGATGGGTTTTCATCTCGAGCTGGTTATTGGTTTCAATGTCAAATCAAGAGTTGGGAAACTTGCACTTCAAAACATGTACATGATTGCTGGTAGTATATAAGACCGAAGGGCCGAAGGGCCCATAGCGATTACGAAGTTCCCAGGTGATGTTTCCGTCCGAAAGATGGGTAGATCGCCAGTTTTCGTCCGATGGTTCAAATATTTCATAGCTGCCTAAAAGCTCCCTTGGTAATCAAGGGGGCACATCTGGCACTGAATGAAGCCCCTGACCCTGTAGAGGATTATCACCCGCTTTATTAGTAGAGCCCCAGTGTCACTGAACCCGCGGACGGGATAGACGGGCAAGTTGGCCCTTAGTCTACTGTGTAGGCTGTTGAAACCTTTCACGTAAGTATAGGTATACATCTAAGGTAGTTTCATCGCATAAGCTTTTCGGGGTTCGTTTCCCTACCCATTGCATATGAGCTTGTGGGAGTAGTACCTATATTGGGAATTTGGGATAGGGGTCTCGGCGCCCCCATGCCCTTTTGTCTTCGGCTCCATCACCATGTTCAATCGGTACAGGAGGACATTTGGCATGTGTGGTGAAGAATTGGATGAATTTGGAGTTTTCAAAGAGATTTGAAAAGGTCATACATAACCTTGACCTGGCTTCTACTTGGCATTTTGGGATCAGAAGGGGCGGAGGGTTGGACATGTGGGTAGTCTCTAGCTCCCGTCTGTAGTATGCAACGGTTTTTTTTTTTTTTTTTTTTTTTTTTCTTTCCCTTCTGTTCTTTTTTTCTCGTCCCCACGGTTTAGTCTCTTGTGAGTCTTGGCAGGCCCCAGTGATCAGAGATGATATGATATGATGATGGGAGAGGAAAGTGGTGGTGAGCCTTATGGATACCCAAGAATAACCAAAAGAGGCAATGATTGTAATCATACGGTGTAGTGTAAAGCTGCTAAGCTTTGGTGGGATTTGGAGAAGTGTGTTGTATGCTGTGTGGTCCCTTCATTGCCTTTGTTTAGACTCGGACTCGGCAGTTCCAGGGACGAATTGAATTGAGGACTCGAGAGATGTGACTGATGGGGTCATTAGATCAACGTCACTTCAGCGTTGTCTGTCATCTCCTTTTTTTTTTTTCCCTTTGATGAAAGAACAATGTTATGTTCCTGGTACGGCTGGATAGTCCACAGAATGCCCATCCATGTCCCATGTCCATGCGGATTGCCGTTCGGTGATGATCGATGGGCAGCTGTGGGTGATGATTTCTTGCAGTGCGTGCAGATGGAACGTGTCTGTTTGACGATATGGAAATCCATCTTCAGTTGTCCATAATCACTTGTTCAGGGGTTTGGGGACCCCATGATCCCCACCCCCGATTTTGGTCTTCTTGGTCGGCCCCACTTTGCATCTCCATGCAGTTAGAGGTAGGTAGAGACGCACGCACACCTGCTTTCTGAAGAGCGGGAAAGGAAGGAAAGCCCAAGGTCACCACACGTGTTGGAGTAAAGTCGAGAGTATCCGCATCAGCTTCCTATCTGACCAAGCAGAGTGGCCGACGGGACGTTCCAAGTGGATGAAAGTGCCAGGAGTAAAAGCCCGCCCGGTAAAGTCACTCCCTAGTCCATTCAGTGCCTCCATTCAGTGCCTCCACCTCCACCGCCCTCGCTCGTCTCGTCTCGTCTCTCTCGCTTCGCTTTGTCCCACGTTGTTCCCGTTGCCGCTGCCCGTAAGGTTCCAGTTGTGTTGGGCCAGTAGCACCTCAGAAAGGTAGCCAAGAGAAAGAACGGCCACCACCACCACGAACCAACCCACGGCCGCCGCGTCCCTTCACGCACCCGCCGCCGCCGCACCATCCGACGACGACCGACGACGTCAAACCATCCATTGCAGGGCGACGCCGATAACATACACACACTCCTTCCGTTCCGACCGCCCCTTTCCGCCCCGCTCACCACCCCCCGGAGAGTGAGGCTGGTTGCGACAGGGGACAGCAACAGCTTCCAGTTGTGCCAAGAAGCCCGTACTGCGCGGCTCGGGCAGTCCTGGCAGTCGACAACAAGACCGGCACCGCAGAACCCCATCATGAGAAGACACCGGTCCGCCCCTCTCTTTGCTTGCGCTCCCGCCCTCTTCACAGCACAATGAACGGCGACACGGGCCTGGTCGGTGGCCTGGTCGGTGGCCTGGTTGAGAGGCTCGCAACCAGGGTACGTTTCCCTTGCCATCACAGACCATCACAACCGAACCTCTTGCTCATTGCCGTGCCTAAATCTAGCTTCCTCATCGCACCGGTGCTCCCGCCCAGGATCTCTACCACGACGACATCATCTCCATCACCCGCTCCACCCTCCTCAGGATCAGCTCCGGCTCCGTCAACCTCGTCCTCGACTCCCTTCTTGGTCTCCTCGAGGACCTTGCTCGCCCATACCGGTCCATCTTTAACCATCCGCCTCTTGTCCTTTTATCCGAAATCTACGCTCTCGAATTGATCGCCGACTGTTGCGCCAGCCATTGGGGCCCCTCCCACACAGAAAATGGACTCGGAGATAGCTATGCGCTCTCTTCTTCGCAGCGTGCTGCCTTGCCTACCCCCAAGCCTCTAGACGACGTCCTGGTCCGCCGCATCTTTGAGGTTATCAAGCTACTGTTCGATCCTTATCCCGATGGCTATGCATTACCCGCCAAGACGCTCCTTGACGAGACCACCGCCAAACCGGCTGCCGTCCGTCTCCCTGACGAGGTTATGCGTACCCCTGTTTCCACGCCCTCCAACGAACCCCTAGAAAGCAGCCACTTGCTGCAGCTTCACGCCACCGTCATTGAAGCCCACGTCAAGACCATTGTCGAATTTGTCACGGCTTCCAGCTGGCCGGCCTCTTTTGAATACTTCAGGCACACCATATATACTGCCCGTCAGTCGGTACCTGGTCCGGGCACGCCGATACCCAATGTCGCCGCTGCCGAGGAAGAAAGGTCGGCTCTCATTATTTTGAGGCTGGCGGCATGTTTTTGGGTCGACATCCAGAAGCTCAGCGCCGTGATCGCGGAATTTAATTCCAGCTGGCTACAATTTCGAAAAAGCTTCCAGAACACTGTCGCCATCGTCACTCCTTTGCTTATAACCCGGTGGCTGGAGCGATATCCCCATGAGTTTGTGGAGCTGCACATGGGCCGCAGACGCCGCGACAATGCGCCCGATACGCTCTTCGACTATGCCCAAAACGGCAGCAACGACAATACCAGGAGAAGGGGCCTTCTACATCCTCTACAGACGACGTTGCTACTTCTCCTGCCGGATGTATTTGACGTTGCCAGTAACATGCGCGAAGCCAAGAGCACAAGCATGAACAAAAAAGTTGCGTTCCTCGAAGATCGAAAAAGGGCCCTTAGAAACCGAAACGAAGTGTCCGTCTACTGTCTCGTATTTCTGCTGCGTGCCGCGCGACACTTCGATCCCGACAGCGATTTAGCCCTCGTGAGTTATGCTATGGACGTCCAGGATGATGTGCGCGATTCCGTATTTCGACGCTATGGCCTTGGCCCGGATGGCATGTTCTTCGAGCAGGACATCATGACAGCAGCGTTCGTGAGCCTCACGCACCTAAGCTTTGAAAGCTGCGTCGACTCTCTTGTGGATCAGTGTCTTACGCCGTCAGCGCCGCATATCTTCAAGATTGCCGTAATTCAGGCGTGCTCGCACTTCGCGAGGTTGGAGGACAGCAGCAAGTACCAGCCATTGTTCACAAAGGCTTCGGCGTTTGTTCAGGGGCAGCTACAGGTAAGGCTTAATTCAGGTTTCTTACACTTCGGTCGCTTTTTATTAACTTTAAAAATAGGCCATGTCCATGCTCCTTATCCAGGGCTATGTCGATGAGCAAATTACGCAGCGGCAGCAGATTGAGAGCGCCTCCATGGTTGATATGATCTGCAATATTCTGAACTTCTTGGACGCGTCCCCCATGACGTTGTTTGAAGGGCCTCCTTATGATCTTAACGAGCGCGATCGATTTTACCAGGAAAATTTGGAAGCCCTTATCTCATGCGTAGTTGCGCCAGACGAGTCGGTTAGGCGGCTCGGAACCAAAGTCGCCAAGCGCTTGTATGCCAACGACGTGGTCCTTCAATCGTTGAGGACTTCGAAGAGGCTAGAACAGCCGGCATTCAAGCTGGGCTTCTGGCGGCTGACGTATGTTCCATCTCGTATTCTAGAATTGTTGTGTACTGTGATCGAGTTCGTAACTGACATCAACTCAACCCTACAGATCCCTCATCCTGATGTCAATATGCGACAGAGCTGGCATGCCAGGCACTGCTCCTGGCCTTAAATCAGTCCTGGAGTACCTCGATTCGCGGTTAATGCTCCTGAAATCGTTACCGGTAAGTATCTCTAAGCTCCGATTCGGTCCTCGAAATCGCCAGCCACTGACTGTTTTTTTCATTTTCTTTTGCTGCAGGAACTGGCTCAAATTTCAGAAGACATCCCCGAAAGAACAGCTGCAGCCACTAAGCTGGAAACCCTCTTCCTCGTGTCACTTTGCTCGGCGGAGATTGAGGTTTGTCAGATAGTGACATCTTGCATTGGAACCTTCCTCGAAGAATGCAGAATCATCGAAGCTGCCGCACCTTCGGCATCGAAGCCCTCTCTGGCCCTCTTGCGAAATGCAGATGTTTTCAGCGAGATCTCGTCACGCACTTTCAGGTTTACCGGCCTGGTTGCTTTCCAAAAGCGCAATAGGGGACTGCTACGGCGCTTGCAGTATCCCAGCGCCGGTATTCTGAATGCGTGGGAGACCGTATTCGAGAGGTGGCTTCATTTGTCCAAGGATGTCTCTCTGACATCGGCCGAGTCCATGGGAGAAAGAGTTGTTGCTGAATGGCGCAACTATTCCGGGTTTCTAGCCTCCTTGGGCGGAATATGCACGGCTGAGCAAGCCGCTACTCTTGAGGAGCCAGCAGTCAGTGGGCTGCGGTGGATTGACAGGCTGTCCTCTGACAACCACGAAGAACCTTTCCTCAATAGATACCTCAAGCTCAGCATTCAGCTCCTGGCTTGTACAAATGTTAGGATCCGGGAGACGATGAGGGAGATCCTCGCAACCGAAGTATCGCCTGCGCTGTATCAGCACTTGTTCAGAGCCCTCGAATCAGAACTTGACGTACTATTCACTGGGGCCCTTGAGACGCCCTCGAGGGGCCAAGACAACGAGATTATGTTTGCCGAACAGGCAGCATCGCTCCTCAGGTCACTGGTGGAAAGACTCGACACGCCAACTGAGCTTGGCGCCGCATCTTCGTTCCATCTCAACTCACTCACGTACAGCTTCGCCAAGTTCTTGGACGGGGTACCAGACTCACCGAACAGTTTGCGCGTCAAAATCAAAATCTGTCAGCTCTGTGAGGCCATTGTCAAGAGAAAGGAACATCTCAATCTCCGTGACGATGTCCGCATTCGAAACCAACTTCTTGCCTACGTCTATAGCTGGGTTACGAGGCCTCATTCTCCCAGGATTGATGCGGGCGCCTTCGGTCAAAGCCGCCAAGACGAGATGGTTAGGGTGCAGAAGGATCTCGACAGGGCATGTCTCAAGGCGGTGGCTGAACTTACATTTCGCCTGCCTTTGCAGCTGAACGACGCGATGACTGATGCCACGACCAGCGAGCGAAAGGGAAAACTGTTCGAATCGTACTTCAACCGGTTCTTGGAGGTCCTAGACCCCCAATATGAGCACATGTTCCGGACCGACCATGCCAGCAGCTCTTCCTCCAGAGACGAACAGCCATCAACGTCCGATCTCTCCATCACCATCATGTCCAATCTCTTGAGCGCCAACATCGATGTGGGACTCAAGTCAGCACTCAACATCGGATACCACGAACACGCCGAGATCCGAACCGCATTTGTCAGGGTGCTCTATAACATCTTGGTGCAGGGGGCTGAGTTCAATAACCTCTCAAGTACAGCGGTCACTGAGAAATACGATGAGCTTCTGGGCCTTCTGACGGTGGATCCAACATTGGCTATGGCTATGGGCGCGGTTTGCCCCAGTCACGAGGTGGATGAGCTGACGATTTCGCTGCTTAGCATCTATGAATCAAGGGGCCAAAGTTTTGTGCTCCTTGAGGCCCTGATCAAACAGGAGGTTGAGGAGACGGAGAATGAATCAGAGTTGCTGCGTAGGAGCTGCGTCGCGACCAAGATGCTCTCAGTCTATGCAAAATGGAAAGGCGCAGGGTACCTCAAAGCTACCCTGCAAAAGGTACTGGATCGGTTGATGCAAACATCGAAAGACCTCAATCTCGAGCTCGATCCCACTAGGGTCACTTCCCCAGATGAATTGCAGAAGAATGCCCTGCAGCTCGAGATAGTGGCGAACGTATTCATCGATGACATTTGCGCCTCATCGGCCAGCATACCGCCATCATTTAGGAAAATTTGCAGTATTGTAAGTGCCGCCCGTCTACGGGTAGCTGCCAAGTACTGAACTGAGAGCTAATCCGACGCGTGTAACAGATTGCTGCAGCGGTGATGCCCCGATTCTCTGAGGCTAAGTACACAGCAGTTGGCGCGTTCATCTTCCTACGCTTCTTCTGCCCGGCCATTGTTGCTCCTGAGGTTGAGGGCCTGGTTGCTACGGCACCTTCCAAGGAGATGCGCCGTGGTCTCCTCCTGATCGCTAAAGTCATCCAAAACTTGGCCAACAATGTCCTGTTTGGCGCCAAGGAACCTTTCATGTTCCCATTGAACGACTTCCTGACAAAGAATATCTATCGGGTGACCACATTTCTGAGGGAGATCTCGGTCGAGCCGGAAACAATGGAGCCTCCCAACAGCGACGAGTCGTTCGACTTTGGTTCTTGTGTGTCTCTTCACAGGATTTTGTATGACCATTGGGACCAAGTTCGGCAACGGCTCGCCTCAATTGAAAGGCGAGACCTCGTGAGGTCGCCTGGCGAAACCACAAGAGGAAAGCCAAACCTCCTTGAACCCCTGAGGAGCCTCATCATGAATTTGGGACCACCGCCGCTGGCTGTGACCTGGAACAGGCCACTGATCGGGGCAAACCTGCCGCCTGTTTACTCCAGGTTCCAGGACTTTATGCTCCGAAATGCGTTCCGCGGTGTCGAATCTTCGACGACTCCATCCCCCGCCATTTATGATGCTGGCGAATCCAGGGACGGCATCCAGATGATCTGCATCCTGCTGCGGTACATAGACACCGAATCTGCCGACGTTGATGCATACTTGTATTACTATCTCAAGATTGCTAGTCGACTTTGGGATCGGCCATTTGGCATTTTCATCGACGCTACGTTCTATAACGTGCAGTCCGAACCAGCGGAGAGTCTACTGCGCAAAATCGAACTGCTTACGCCAACTGAGCTCTCGAAGCAGCTCTCGCGCGTGTACATTTTCAACATGAACTCCGCTTGCAAGAAGGGGTTCCGCRAGGTGTTCAAGACTTGGATTAGGAACGAGAACAGCATCTATAGCCCCGCCAACATCGAATATCATCTCCTTGGAAGTTATCGAGAGTACGACGCCCACTTCGACCACAAGAAATTCAGCCTGAACAAGGACACCAGGGAATTTATGGATGAGACTCTGGAGGGTTTCAACATCACACGGCTGTCGAAGACCAAGGGCAAAATCGATGTTTCCCTGTCGATCAGCAAAAGCTTCGTCAGGGTTTCGACCAAGAAGAGGCAAGAAATATATCCAGCATCCCGGATTAGTGTGGTAATCAACGATGCCTTCCGCCTGAGCGAGGTTGAGGAGGCTCCAACATCCATCCAGACGGAGGATGATTCGGCGTTTGGTCTTAGGGCGGATAATGGCAAGATTGTGATGTACTTCACAAGTCCTGAGAAGGCCCAAATTTTGAGTCTCCTTCGCATGAGAAAGGCGCAATACGTCAAGGACCCAAAGCAGATGCAACCGCAGGAAAGATTTATCAAACCACAGGATGTACCCGGTACTCTGCTAAACTTGGCGTTGACGAACCTGGCTAGCCCAGAGCCCGTGCTCAGGCTATCTTCATATAACCTGCTGGGGGCGCTGTGCAAATCGTTCAAGTTCAAGGCTGCTTCGAGGCTTGTCAGCACCAAAGACATTGCGGTTCCGAGCGATCCTTCGCAGTTCATCATCCAAACCAGCCAGAAGCTAGCCGAATCGGAACCGCAGCTTACTGGGGACTTCTTGAACGAGTTCTTCGCCAGTTGGCCCAGCTTTTCTGATGAGCAGAAGCCGTTATGCCTCGCCTACATGGCTCCCTGGATACCCGGGTTGCGCCCGTCTCTGCTCGCTAATGAGGTGGACGGTGAGAAGGGCATGGAAAAGATTGCAGCTCTCTTACGGAAGCTCATTGACATTGCCCTTTCAGACCCGGCGATTGTTCTTCAGCTACAACAATGCGTCTGGCCCGCTATCCAGCAGGACGAGAAGTTGCTTGAAAGTTTCCTTGAGGAGGTCATCAAAGCGGCACTTAACAGAGGATTTGGCTTTGCGGAGACGGACACGCTGACCTCGATAGCAGGTGGAATCGGCACGGTTACCCTGCGTGGAAGGGTAATTTCCAGGCTACGCAAGGCACTGAACCGGTCTTCCTTGCGCCCGACAAAGTATCTGCCTGACAATTCGGTATGGAACGAAATTTGCGTCTTGCTACAATTTTGCCTCGCCTTGTCGTTTGACAGTGGCGAACAGGCTGAGATGTTCATGCCGGAAATCTTCCACGTCGTTACCATGCTTGCCAACACAGGCAATCCAGACGTCAGGCATGTCGTCCACCGACTACTAATCAACACCATCCATGCGGCTTGTACTTCGTTTGCCTTGGATGAGGTACGGCTCAATAAGCTGAAGCTGACGCTGGACACGTTGTCGGATCCGCGGAGCGACCTCTTCACAAACAACGTCACGTTTACACGGGATGGGGCTTCGATATCAACCAACCAGGACGGAGGCGCTGCCTTGGCAGCCACTGAAAACCTAGCGACTCTCTTGTTCGAGACCTGCTCTGTTGCCGCCCCCACTGTTGACCTCGCCAACAAATGGCGGTCGCGATGGATGGGCCTTGTGGCAAGCACGGCTTTCCAGAATAACCCAGCCATCCAGCCTCGGGCGTTCACGGTCATGGGATGTCTAGCACGCGAGGAGGTTGATGACGACCTGCTATACCAGGTCCTGGTAGCGCTCCGAAACAGCATCGGCCGCTTTGGTGATGACAGTAACAGTGACATGCTGGTCGCCATCGTCACCTCGCTCTCCAAGATGATGTCCAAGCTGCCATCGGCGTCCCGTTACGGTCTCCAGCTCTTCTGGCTTGCCATGTCCCTCCTCCGACTGGTGCCCCCCAACTTGTTCAACTGCACTGCAATGTTCTTGGAGGCGGTGCTGACCAACATCAGCACAACGGGCGACCTGAAGGGCGAGAAGATGGTTCATTATCTTCTCCAGGGAAGGGCCCAGCTGGAGGAGGCCGCGCTCTTGCTCGATGAGGCATACGGCATTCACTTTACTGCTGAGAACTTCCACTTTGCCGCGTGCGCATGCTTGGTGAGGGGTTTGACAGATACGATCACCAAAGCAACGGCGTTGAGAGTGTTGTCCACGTTTTTGGAGATGACAACTTTCACCGTGACAACTGTGAACGCAGCTGTGGCAAGCGCTACTCCAGATGGAATGTTGAGCCCGGCGGTGCAGCCGCTAAAGACCATGAGAGAACTCTGCGCATCACCATACATGGCCCTGATCCTAGCACGGACGCTCAACTTGGATGAACTTAGGGATAGTCTTTGGTCGGCGGGTATTAACGTCAACCCCAACAGCAGCGGCCTGCCTCCGTTCTCGTCCGTTTCTGCCTCTGTTGCTGCCGGTGGTGCCCTTGGGGACCCTCTCGTGGGAGGCGTCGCCAGTGACGCAGTACCCTCGCCCGCAGCCGCAGCTGCCGACACGTCAGCGATCGACATTCGCCGCGGTGCGAACGACTTGGACTACATCAAAGACAAGGATTTGCTCCTCAACACGGCCATCGAGCTGGTCGACTTCCAGTACCTCGAGGACGCAGTGCAGAACCGCACGCTGATGTGGCTCAACGAGATCGCCGTCGGCAGACCGTCGGTTATCATGCGCCTCTGCGGACCCATCATCACCATTCTCGACGACATTGTGTTGCACTGCCAGAACTCGGCGACGCTGGAGAGCGCGCACGAGCTGCTACAGACGCTGACGAATGAACCGCGGTTTTCGGGGGCGATGGAGCAGGCGGCTAAGTTGAATGAGATTCTGGATGACATGGGTTTCGGTGGGCTGTGGAGGAGTTGCAGCTTCAATTTGAGCCATCAGGAGCAGGATAGGCAGTGTTTTGGGTTGACTGAGAAGTTGATTGAGGTAAGTTTGGTCCTTTGTTTTCACAAGGCTTTTGCAAGTGACATTTGACTGACATTGACGGGTTGGAAACAGCTTATCATTATCTAAGACCGACAAAGTCTAAAGGGAGCGGTTGGTTACGCGTTAGGTGGTTATAATGGAGGAGTAAACACCATCGACTACATGTCTCCCGCATTATACAAGCCACCTACGAACAGGACACGCGGATTTGACCATACAAGATTGAGCTAGTCCCATCCTGTACGGTCGCATCAACGAAGAAGAACATGGAATGTGATGAGGCAAAACCTGCCTATTGAGAGCCATACATACAATTCCCGGTCATGGAGGATTTCAAGGGGAATCTAAGAAAAGTTGAAGAGGCTATGGGAGAGAGAGCCGGGAGTGACATATGACCAGGAAATGTGGCAGGACAGGAGAGGAGAGAGTCTACTCGAGCATTGAGGCCGATAAGAAGTGAGATATAGTGATATGTATATACCGTTATATATAAGTTTCAATTTTCGTCTTGTTTTTCTCTTGGATCGCACGCATCAGCTATGTGTCTCCAATGCCTGAGGATAATGATATTGAATTGATACTTCTCTACCTTTTTTTTAAACCCCGTTTTCTTGACATTGTTGTTGTTGTTGTCCAGGTCTCAACACATTCCATCAGAACATTGCCAAACCTTGATTACCTATGAAGTGTCAATACCTTCCGGCCATGGAAATCCGCGGACAGTTTAATGAATTCCATCCATTCCGCGGAATGCCGTCTGGTCGGGGTTGAATCCTTAAAGCCGTTACACGTACCTCGTTGGACATGCCGCAGCCGCGCGTCATGTGCAGAACTTGTGTCGATGCGCCGCAGTTGGAGTTTTGGAGGTCTTGGGGGGAAGATGGATGGGGGAGATTGGTAATCCACTGGGGAAATAATCATTCACTTGTCATTCAGTGTCACGATGGATGGCTAGGTATTGATCCAAATAGAGATAGAAGAGGGATATAGAATTCATTTACAGTCACCCCGATATTCTTCGGAGTTGGGTTCAGAGTAAGTAAGCAAAAGTATGTATGTATGGATCTTGTCCATGGTGAGTGAGTGGTGGGTCGTCAGTGGTGACTAATCCGGGGTATCAGACTCGTTAACCAAAATGTGAGGCTACAGCTTGATGCCATTCTTCCACTTTCTTCCTAGGCGGCATTTCTAAACCGAGCCTGGTGTCATTTGGACACGATCACGATATCGCGATACGAAGCTGAAGACTTTTTTTTTTTTTTCCATGTGTATGTCGCTACTTACATGTCGATACGACAGATGCGACAACCAAGCTGCCAGCAGTACGGTCGATATGCCCGTGTATGCCCGTCTAAGTATGACCTACCTAGTGAAGCAATGTGACGGTAGTTGATTTAGAGTTCTGACCCAACGAGTTTTCCTTTTGGGGAGCGGTTCCTGCATAGGTAGGTACCTCGTAGGGTACACACTACAGAAGCTAAATGTTTGTCAAGAAATGATATCCACGGCATTTGACTAACCAGTTCTTCGGGCCGGTCTTTGTTTCTTCTTCACCTACTGCCGACCCTAACCTACGGAGCTCTACCTCTTACATTAACCGAAGGTCTAGATCTAGACGCCAAAATCTAAATCAATCTAGCTAAGTCGCATCGCATCGCATCGCATCCTGAGACAACTTGATGAAGTAGCTAGCGCTCCCATCATTCTCCGCGTCACGCTTCCCGCTGTCGAGTTCGAACTGTGGATGAAATGTCTAGCATACCTAGCGCAATGCAACGTGATTAAGACGGGATGCCGGGAGGTTTGGAAGGCTGGAAGGCCTAGTCTGGGAACTAAGATGCAAAAAATGTCTTGGATATCGCGATCTGGATCTCGAACTAAGAGTCGGATTGTCTCGGATTTCCCTTTTGAGCTGCCGAAAGGGTCTGGACTCTGGCCTTAAAATTGTCTGAGGACAGGCGGGTCACATTTCTTGTTGGTACCTTGCTGTGTGGTGTATACGGTTATTGATAACCCGGTAGCCCGGAATCGTCTTCTTTGGCTCTGGTATGCACTGGTTTCTGCGGTACAGTGCTATTCAAATTCGAACTCAAAAAAGAGTGATCATGTGGGGATGTGAGATGTGAGTGGTCGGATCGATACAAGTGGGTCGGGTCATCGGCATTCGTGATCCCCACCCGTAAGCCAGATGGAGATCCCGAAGCCTAGCGGGCCTATGGGGATGTGGAGGGTGGGATCAGACCCGCACTCCCAAAGGCCGAGGTCCAAACGTTAACCCACACTCGAGGCCATCCCAGTCGGCCAGAGGCGGCGCACTGCCACACTGCCACACTTTGTCTTCCTGCGACGGATCTGGATTGGATGGGAGGTCTAACCGTGCTCAAACATTCACCGAAAGAGTTCAATGTCCGCGGAGGTAGCCCTCCGGTTCTGCAAAACTTGAAGAGTCAGAACCGACACAAAGGAGTGTTTAGTGGCTTGGTCATGCTCTCATTCTGGGATTTACAATCACTGGTGCGAGCTCATGAAAAACTTTTATCCGGATTCCGAGATTTATGCAGTAAACCCATCGGAAATACCGTTTACAAGCCACATCACGCTACGACAACACCACACCACTGCACACACCACACCACACTTTGTCCCAACTGTGCAGTGAAGAATTTTCCTAGAAGCATGTGTTATGCAGGCCAAGATCCAACCGTTGCACCTCTTCGTTATGCACCAATGACATTTGCTTTTGGACTCTTTTTTTAGGTTAGAGCGTTGCACATCCTTCTGCAAGTCTTGCGAGTCTGCAACCCTCAAAAAAAAAGGTTGGATGTAACCTAACCACTCAAAAAACTTTTGATCGTGTTGTGGGTGGGCAGTGAAGAGAGAACAGGAAAAAAAGAGAAATTGAAAATCTATCAGACTCGAAAACGAATCAGACATGTCAATTCGAAAGAAAAGCAAAAAGAGATCTTCAGTTTCAGTTGCAGTGGTGAGGCACAGCACAAGCAATTGAACCTGAGTTATCGGCACACCGTCGTTGCTGGTAGTGTTGCACAGGCCACATTTTGGGGCAGCCCATTCTTCCCCCTGTTTCCTTTCCCCTTGCAACTTTTCACATTTCCATTTGCATTCTGAGATTTCCGCATTTCCGACGGCACTGCCCATCTGCATCAGCATTTCCCGTCACCAACCGAACGAACACAATACCATGTGTTGTGCTACGTCGAAGTCAGAGTTTTTTTTTCTTTTTTTTTCATAGGGGTTCGGGTTGCTACACACCGACCACGAAAAAATAACATGCAACTCAAAAAAGTTTTCACCGAGTTATGAGCGAGAGCGAGATACTACCGTACGCGAGATACTACCCTACGTAGTCCGTGGAGAGGAAAACAAAGTGTAAAGTGAGAAGTGATACGGGATGTCCGAATGTGATTATTTTACTTTGCTCATCGGCATCAAAAGAAAACATTCAAGCGGAGGTGCATTCAGCTGCAACCTGCCTACTACGGAGTTACGGGTACGCCGAGTATCTGTCGGGTTTTCCCCATGGGCAGAAGATGGTGGTTCCGAACTAACTCCACCACGCTATGTACACTACATACTGCCCAGTACAGGGCGCAGCACATATGTTGATACTATGGGATTCTGAGAATGCCATATCAGCATGCTTAGAGGCCTTGTTCCCGTGCTCTTTACGCGTATGCGAATACAGATTTACACTATACGGGCAATGTAACAGCGAATGGAATGCACCGGTTGGAGATTATTCTACACAGTAGGTCAATGTGTAGAAGATCGTTGGGAAAATCTGAAACTGATCTGCAGTTCCAACATTCGCTCAGATGCACACCCGCTCAAAAACATACCCAAGAGCCGAAAGGACCAAGTCCCGATTACGCTCGGAGGTGTGTCCGACCGACGACGGAGAGTCAGTCAGTTCTGTTGTCAAATTCCATCACAGTAAAAACCCAGGAACAAGGGAACAAGGATGTGCCGCAGGCCCGCAGTCCAGGTCGTAAGGAAGCGCGGTCGGGTCCCACAGTCCCACACCAAAGTTCCCACAGCGCGGGACCGGCCTGCTGGGCCCAGACCGTTGCGCTCAGACACGTGGGATACGCAAGACAACGCCAGGGCCCCTCTTCAGCTGAGGCTTGCAGGGCTCTTGCTGGGGCTAGACCGTTCGTCGATTGGATACCTACATTTTTAGACTTCTGTGGGTGAGTTGTGGAAGGGACGGGGAAAGCTCCGTTGAGACTCCATTGTCGTGGTAAGTAGGTGCTCCGCTGATCGGGAGCTCTTTTGAGCATTTTGTTGTGTTCCTTTGTTTCAAGTGAGAGATCTAATCACTTGACAATGCTGAGTGTAAACAGACAGGCCTTCGCAGGCCTTCGCAGGCCTCCTATTCTTTTTGTCGATCCGTAATAGATTTGAATCAATGGAAGTATGACTGTGAATAGTGACTGGTAATTCGAAGGCTTGTGGCATACACATGACTGGGCCCGAAACCCATCGGTCTGTGTGCGTGTTTTTCCGATGCTAGCCTTGAGACTAGTTGGTGCCATGGAATAAGATCGGGTGTACAGACTGGCTGCCAACTGGTACACTACTTTGACATTGATTGTGCCGGTCTTATTGGTCGCCCTGTCATTTCTTTACACCTACCCGTGTAGTGTACGTGCTGTACTGGCGTGTTCTTGGAACCCAAGGGTGTGTTGTTGAATGAGGTAGCTTGTGCGACGGTAAGATCGGTGCTGTCGATCGTTTTGGTGAAGTCAGAAGTAAAAAGCGTTGTCGGTCCTCGGATCGAGACACAACCGACCTTTAGACTACATGGCAATAGGAAATTATATTCCACCGTTGTCAACCGCAACAAGCGGCTGTGTATTCCGAATCAACGTTACTTTCCACTTTCCAGAGGGAACGCGATCATCATTTGTCATACCTTTGGGCGCAGTTGTAGTCGCACCAGCCTAGCCTCAGGCACGAATTCAGCAATGCGATGACTGTCAATGACAGAAAGGCTTGACTGTAGTGTAGCGTGAAGCGAGATCGTACGTACCGCAAGGGCTGGTAGGGCTGCCGAAAAAAGTCCGTTAGAGACAAAATCAGCTCACTGCCGACGGGACCTACTAACAAAAAAAAAGGCGTTCGGCGTTCCGCGTACGACGGGGGTCGGGACCGCGCGGGGGGCCCTGGGCTGCTCCACCCTTCCCGATCAATTGGGAGTGGGGCTCAGTGCTTCCGGTTCCCCCACATTCATCCGCTTTCCATCTTTGTTTCGTCCGTACCTCCACGTTTCCTTCTACGCTCTGCCGTCCTACAGTCGTGCACCGGTCTGCAACTTTTTTTTTGTTCGGCCACGAGGGCGCGATGAATGACTAATGTAGATTATCAAAATTGCTTATACAAGCAGGATGAAATGTTGTCCCGACTTGGTGGTTGAAGTGTTGAGAAAATATGATGCTGAACAGACAACGAAACGAAACTGAGCCAATCACAGATGAGATGCCTAAAATGTCGGCTCTCCCGCTGGGCTATTGCAGACGCGGACCACTGCAAGAAGCCGCGCTTACGGACGGTTGCTTGTACATCGCTTTTGGTCACTTTCCCATGCGCGCTTTCGCCTCTTTCTCGGAAGTCGGATATTCCTGGAGTTAAGCGGGCATCAAGCATGTCAACCACCGTAGCACGGCCACAATAGGACGCAGACAGTCGGCCCCGAGTCGGCCGCTTCTCTGCGCTGCTAGCGTGTCCCGTTGAAAAAGAATAATAGGCTGCTGTGTAGAGCTGTACACTACATGGGAAAAGATACGAGAATGCCGCCAAGATGTCCTTTGGAAACGGGAAACTCGGATGGGCAGAGATACGACTGCGCATCCTGACTCATTTTCTCGGGCCTGTTCGATGCTAGGATTTTGAATGAAAAAAAAAAAACTTGTCTTCGAGAGGTTTCGCTGGAAACAGGTGCCAAAGCGAGTTACGCATCATGTGACACGATGAGCACATGATAAACGTCCAACCACAAGATCCCATGACAACTGCCAAAAGAGGATTCTTTTAATTCGTGTTGAGCGGAGAGATAGCTCCGATGAAAGAAAGCTTACGAATCAAACAACTCCATAAGGGTATCCGAAGTCGTCTGTGTCAAACGGCAATCCACGTATAGCCGAGGTGGCTTGAGACCGCTAAACGAACAGTGTACCCGCCGCGTAAAGTAAGGATGAGCCACATTTGCGACGCCACATCATTGCCACACCCCGATTGGTCAGAGTTCTTGCGGTCGGAGACATCAAGCATCCGTCAGCTTCTAAACGTCTCCGCGGTGCTGATGCTAGCAATATGTCCCACGCTAGGTGTAGCCGTAGGTGAAGGGCGAGTACGTGGCAGTAAACCCAGCTGAACAATGACAAGTGTCTTTCGTGACTCGTTGGTAACAACAAAGCATAAGAGAAAACTATCGGAGATGGAAGAGCCGGTCTGAGAAATAACACGAGGTCGAACAGCCACACTTACCTCCCTGAGAAACCTGGGGAAAGGCGCATCTTTCCCAATCAGAATCTTGGGGGCAAGATCTCAGTGATCCGGTAGATTTCCCGTGTGGCTCATTCTCTTGGGAAAGGGTTGTAGTTTCAAGGTCGCATATTTACCATGTGCTGGGGAGCCCTCAATCTCAGCTTAGAAAATAGGGAATATGAGAGGATAGGAGACCACTCCGCGGTCCCCGATTATAGAAAATGATACGCCGTGGCAAAGCGGAATTGAAAGGTGCGAGATGAAACTTGTGAGACGTGTGCAATGGGATTTTCAGGGTCCTGGCACAGCCCTGCGTCCCTGACATATGAGTATGGATCCGACTGCCGAGTTTCAATTCGAATGTACAGGGTCGCTTTTCCGTTGTTTGCATGGGCCTACCGCGGAATACCCGTGGGTCGGTGTTGAGGTGGTCTCTGCAAGAGAGTGGGTATCGAGCCACCTCAATGATGAAAGAGGCTGTGCTAAAAATGTGGGTCGTACCGACGGAGAGGTCGCTTGAGTGTGTCATGTGCTACACAGAAAATAGCAGACTATCCTCCATTGTAAGCTACAAACTTCCACTTTTCTTGTAGTCATTCCAAGTTTCAGTTGCAGTGAGGTCCGTGCCCCCTCCGGCTCGAACCCCTCTCAGCCGAGTTGTCGCGCGACTCCCCGATTCACGCACTTCAGTCCCTCCACACCAAATCGTCGTGACCAACGGCATCATGGCCCAGACCCGTCACAGTCGGCGTATGCGCGGCTTTAGCTAGCTCCTCCTTCTCTTGTGTCTTTTCCAAGTAGAACGTCTTTTCGCACAGTTTGCATTCCAATGGAGCCGGCGTCGGCCAGCTGTCATGAAATCCGGAATGTTCAGCAATGGGCTGCCCCTGGGCCCTGGCCGTTGTGCGTCACGACTACCTCGACAGTTCGCAGCTTTGACCAGAAAACCCAGGAAGCCAGGCAGAATGGGGACGTTTCATCACTTAGGTACCTCCCCTTGTTGGGTAGGCAGTAGTGTCGAAGCACACTCTACACTCACATGGCCTTGCTCTTCGACGAAAGCAATGACTCGAGCTCGAAGAAACCAACAGAACTCAATATACGACTCGAACCGCAAGTTCGATGCGTCAAACGTCAAACGTCAAAACTCAGCCGGGTCCCATGGAAATGCCTGGGTTGTGTCGACTTCAAACTTGGGCTATGACCACATTCCAAGACTTGCCGAGATCGCAGACAACCGAGGCCATCGACACGGGGAGACGGACTCGACACGGGCTGACATGAAGCTTAGTGAGTTGATCGTATACCGCATTGGTGTGGCCCTTTACCCCATATTCTTTGTGCTCTTCCGTCAGCGGTTCCATTCTTTGGTCATCACCTCTGATCTTTTGGTCCCCTGTTTTTCGGGCATCCGCTAACTCGTTTGGTTCCAAAGTACGACAAGCGGAAGCCCAGCGGAGAAGTCGCACCCAACTGGGACCCCAACTGCAGGGCAAGAGGTTCGAGGCTCATGCACGCATCCAGGGCACCCCAACCCTGGTCTTCCTTGTTCTCGGTCATTCCACAAGGGCTCGCTCCAAGTCGACCACACTCGATCCCCAACACCGACGCTAGTGCCCTGTGCTCCCTGCGACTCCACTGTCGAGGCCCTGTCTTCCAGGTTGGCAGGGGGGGTACCTGAAGGGAGGTACCACTGCAACGTCGAGGTACAGAGGTACGGGGGTACGTACACTACACCTCCTTCCACCGCACTCCCGTCCTCTTACATCATTATCTGGACGGACACCACGGGGCATAACATCACCCCACCAGACTCAACCGCAACTCGACTACCTCAGCGTACATTAGTCACCATTCCCGGCTCATCGCTTCTTCGATTATAAGAACTGTGTCGGTGCTTCGAATTGCTTCTCTTAAATTTGCCACTGGTATTCCCACCTACTGCTATTCCAACTACCACCAAACAAAACCACAACATATCCTACCACTTCAATATCAGTCCATACATAACACTTACCATGCCACTGATGCCGCAACCCACTTTGATGCCTTCACTACAATCTCCTAGTCCTCCTCAACAACAATATCAACAACATCGCACTCTTGGCTATCCACAGCGAACACTCTTGCCTCAACAGAAACACCAACAGCAACCGCCACAGCAACAGCAGCCGCTGGCCTACCTGACAAGTAACTTCAACCCCCAACAGTCGTCTGTGGCTTCCTTCAACTCCAGTCCGGCATTTACTACCATCGGCGATTTCGACCAAGACTTCGACCAGGACTACAGCAACTGTCCTAGTCTGACTGCATCGCCGGTGTCGACGTACTCGCTTCCTGCGTACCCCTCCACCTCGCAGCATCGCTCGTCTTTGTCTGCCTTTGACAGCATACCCAGCACCACCACAGTCCCCCGCGCCGCTCAAGGCGCTGCTGAACCTTTGTTCAACCTTTGGGCCGACCCGATGCAAACGGAAACCTGGCTACAACCCGCCGACCAACTGACATCCAAGTCGGCTGGTCGCTATGGTCACCACCGCGAGTCCTCCCTTTCTTCACTTGGCTCAGCTGGTCCGGCATCTCCCTACTCGAACAACACGTCTAATCCGCAGATCGCCGTAACAGACTTCAACGATTTTAGCGGGTTCGAGGACCTAAACTACCACGTGGTTCCCTCCAAGTCGTCGACCACTCTTCATCCCAGCTTTCCCGGCTATGCCAACTCGAATGTGGTGCCCATTACTGGCTACTCGCGTGTCCCTGCGGTGCCCAAGCAAAATAACAACAAGCCTCGGCCTGCGCCGGTGGCGAGTTCCATTATGAGTGACTCATCTGCCACACCAGCAGGCGAGGCTGAGGACGCTGGCAGGCAAAAGAATGGTGAGAGCCAAGAGAATACCGGTCTCCCTGTCCGTGACCAAAGCTTACAATTTGACGATGCAGCTGTCAACACCAACGCCCCTCCCAAGTTCGATCGGACCTTGACTGATATCATGAACGACGAGCTGTACCATCCGGATCTGGTCATCACAACCTCTGCTCCGGCACCACAGCAGACGCTGACCACGAGCAACAACAACTTCAACAAAGTGGTCGAGACCGCAAACCAGCATCTGAGCGCGATGCAGTCTCCTGTGTCGAGTAACAACTCGCCGTTCCGTCAGGGATCCCCACATTCTGCCACTCTCCAAGACTTCTCCTCTTTGAACATGGCGTCGACACCGCAGGTCCGATTAGGGTCCGCGCAACATATGCGTGAGAGCGATAAAGCAGCGCAGGATGCCGCCTGGCAGCAATCGCTTGCGAGACACCATCAGGACATGACGCCCAAGACCATCTCGCCCAAGGACGCCTTACTGGACTTCCACGAGCCTGAAGGTGAATCGAACTTCCCTCTTTTCCCTCAGCCAGACAACCACGGATTCAACTCGGACGCGATGAGCAAGGGACTCTCGCACCAGTCGCTTGATGGGCTGCCAAATTTGGGTGATATGTCCACCTTCAACTTCAACTTCAACCCGTCGAACCTCGACTCTCTGCCAACTTTCAACGGTCTTCAGCAGCTTCCCCAGGCTTTGCAACAGTACTCTTTCGTCAACCATCCCCGACAGCCCAGCACTGTGCCGTCGCTGGCGACGTCAAGAATGAGCTCTGCGGAAACTGGTATCACGGACTCTCCTCGGAGCAACGTGGTCCAGCGACCGGTGGATACCCGTGCTGAGGGTGGAACTTACACGTGTACCTACCACGGCTGCCCTCTACGCTTCGACACGCCTCAGCTTCTCCAGAAGCACAAGAGAGAGGGCCATCGTCAAGCACACGGGCTAAACTCGAGGCAACCTAACGGCATGACTTCGAATAGGGTGGATACTCAAGCTGGTCCTCACCGTTGTGAGCGGATCAACCCAAGCACCGGCAAGCCATGCAACCAGATCTTTTCCCGACCTTACGATCTTACCCGCCATGAGGACACAATCCACAACGCACGCAAGAAGAAGGTCCGCTGCGAGATCTGCACGGACGAGAAGACTTTCAGCCGNGCAACCAGATCTTTTCCCGACCTTACGATCTTACCCGCCATGAGGACACAATCCACAACGCACGCAAGAAGAAGGTCCGCTGCGAGATCTGCACGGACGAGAAGACTTTCAGCCGTGCGGATGCGCTTACACGACATTTCCGGGTGTGCCACCCGGACGTCCCATTCAATGGTGGAAAGCAGCGTAAGGCTCGTGGGGGCCGCAGCGGTTGAATGCTGAAAACACGTGCGTCCCTGATTGGCAAAAGCGCTATCGCTTCTTGACATTCAGGGTCCAATCTACCGTCAAAGCGTGCAGGAACTAGACATTGCGTCGCGCTTTGATGACGGAGTCGGATGCAATCTGGCGACGAGATCGGCAAAGACAAATATGGAACAAGCCTGTCAGGAGCATGCAATCACTTGCACAGCGATGACGTCTGCGGATGCAGCACGTTACTGGACAGGCTGAGCAGGCCGGAAAGGGAGGGGTTCTAAGACATGGCTTGCAACCCAATTGCGCCCTCTGATTGGCCGGAGCGAGCCTTGCGGTACCCCGCCAAAATTCAGGGTCCGTCATGGCGTCGCTCGCTGCAGGGTCTTTGGAGTTCCTTACCGTCTTTGGCCTTTGCGCACTCTCTGTTCTTGCTCTCCTGCATCATTGATTTTTTGTTGGTGTTGCTCAGCCACGCGGTAGAAGCAGCAAGGTCAGCCGAGCGGGTCGGAAAGATTCTGAGGAGTCTTGTGTGATTACGGTGGTTTCTGGCAAATCACCAGCTTCCCGACCGCTGCCCGAGGAAGACCGAACATTGGGAATGGTCTTTCTGTACCCGCCATATGACGTCATTTGCAACCTTTGGACCCGGTTGTCCACACCAGCCTTCTATCATCAGCATCACTATGAAAGGACACAAGTCCAGACCTGACATCAGAGACGGTTCAGGCCTTTTCTGAGCTTGTTCGATCTCTACCAGCGATGATTTCAGCGAGGACAGATTCTGCGGACAATTGAATTTTTCCGATGATGCTTTCTGGTGGGATGCAGAGTGATGAGGTGGGGTGCGCCGTACCGCACTATCGATGAGTGGCCGGCAATGACGACAGCTTCCTTTATGGGAAGTTCCGGGAATGGTGTCATGTTATTTTTCAGCTTGGGTTCCTCATTGTATTCATGTTACAGCGGGACGCTTAAATGTCCAACATTTTCCTTTTTCAGTCTTCTGCAATTTTTGGGGAAACTGTATTGATGTACAACACTTTGCATGGGACGGCATTGATAGATCGTTGAAGACAAAAGCCAAATGTGGGCTATGATTTCATTTTCTGGCGGCCATTTTCATCTTTCCTATCACAAGCGGTTTCGGCTTTCAATAGTTCGGCGTCATTGCGGGAGATCTTGTTCTGTTTTGGGAAGACTCTGATGTATTATGACTTTTCTTCTCTCGATATTCCTGGACGCTTTACATCATTGTACACTCAAGTGGAAAGCGGATGTTCTAGAGACTATACAGGGTATAAACGAGAGAAGCATGACGATGTTTACGACGGGAAAACGAAAAGGAACAAGGGAGGGAAGAAAGAATGAGCGAAGTGACAAAAATACCTCCAAAGAACAGCGATCTTCACAGATGTACTATATCATGTATTTTAGATAGAAACAAAACCAATAATCACTGAAAGAATGAAGCAGAAAAAGATAACACAAATCCTGCGATGACGGCGTGATTGTCGTGTGTTTCGCACCGTGATACCAACCGAGGGATATTGGACTTGGCAGCAGTAGTTCCGTAGTCCAAAAGCAGCACACCTTAACGCTATCAACCATACCACTGAACTTCTCAACAGCCATCATCCCTTGCAACTTGCCTGTATGTAGAGAGCTCGCTTGTTAGTCACTCGGTTTTGCAGGCTCCAAGCCATATACCTCTAGCGAAGCGGTACCGAGTATCCATCGTCCATCATCATCCTTATCTCCTTATCTTAGTCATCATCATCATCGTTCTCATCACCGTTATACCAACTATCATCTACCACTCACATGGAATCACGATATAACACTGCGTCGCCCGTTTATCTTCTGAGTTATTACAATCTACAAAACCCCTAAGTAAGTAGGGTTCGAATCAATGGCGATGACATAGACAGATATAACTTTGATGGGGTGCCTTTGGGTGCCTTGGACTTTAGACTAGGATTTGGGTTTGGGTTTGGATTTGAGTTGTTAAAGAAACTCACACTGCTGGATGGATGTACTGTGGATGTGCCGTGCTCGGGCAGTCTGCTATATAGATCCCCGAAGAGACGAAGACACGAAGACGGACCACCCTAGATACTAGAGGTAAGATAGATGTAGGTTTGGATTGGGTTTGGGGGGGGGGGGGGGGGGGGGGGGGGGGGGGGGGGGGGGGGGGGGGGGTTCGATCCAACGGAGGGAGGGAGTCTTTGAGTGAAGGGAGCAGAACAGAACAGAACAGAACAAATGTTGGATTAATCATCCAACCGTGTCTTGAATATAGTTAATTACAGTGTTGCATACGTTAGTTACTAATTATCTGGCACAAACAGACATCGAAAGAAGCAAGCAAACGGGAAGAGCAATAGCTACGTATGATGAGTGAAACGGCGATGGCGGGAACACCTAATGGTGGTGGGATGCTGGAGTACGTGGTTTTAAGTCTGTTGCGTTGTTGTGTCTTGTGTGTGAATCTTTGCCATGGCTACGCTACCTCGCTATGCCTTGGGGGGTTTCTCATCCTTTTCGTTCAAGACTCTGACCTAATTTTTTTTTTTTCCTAGATGTTATGTAATTATAGAAGTGAACCTCTCCTATCAGCTAGCTGTGTCTTGCCGAACCTTCGTGGTTGATGAAACTGGAAGTTCCACTGGGGGTTAACCAAGTTTAAGACGCTTGCTTGCTTGCTTGAAAACGAGGAATTGGGGGGAATTCTCATGTAAGCCATCGAGAAAAGCCAAATCTTTTTCGCAAAGATATACTGATTGGGGTTTTACGCTCAACTGTTTACTTCCCATTGTACCGGACTTCTAGGATAGTTTGAAAGGATCTTCGTAGCGGAATTTATAGGGAGATATGTTGGGTGAGATAAAGTGAACAAGGCACCTTCGTATTGTACCTATTTGTCCATAAGTGAATTGTTGATCTATGTAAAATAATAAATTTCTTTTTAGACCCAGGCAGCAATGAAGCAAAAACATTACAAAACACCAAACCCAGTTTTCGCCGCCAAGTTCAGGTCAGGGTGTGGGCTACCTATTCTACCAAATTTGAGTGATTGATGCATTTCATTTCTCCATGTTCCTTCCATACTTATGTCCATCCGCATATTTTTGTACACCCGGTAGTTCATCATAAAACAACAACATGCGACACAACACGACACGACATGACACGGCACACCCACTCCCAGAGGTGTATGTGTGTGACTTATAGCACATGAGAGTGGTGCTCAGTAGGCACCTTGGTGAACACGTCGAACGAGCCCGTACCGGTAACGCCCAGCTTACCGACAACCAGTCTGCCTGATGGGGTGTCGAGGCTGTCCCAGTCGCCGTCGAGGACGGCGTCCTTGAGAAAACCGACGGTGGTTTCTGTTTGTGAAATAATGTCAGCGATGAAGCTCAGGCTACAGGTAAGGTAATGAACGACTGGGTGATAACGTACCGTAACTCATCTTGGTGAAGGGGCTGACGTTGGTGGTCAGGCCCATACGGTTGAAAGGAGTGAAGCCACCGTTTCTGTAAATTTACTGGTCAGTAACTTGTTTCTCGCTCATTTTGTTTGTGTCGGAAATTTGAATCTCACCTGGTCATGTAGTCACCAATGAGGTTCAGATGGCGGGGGTCGACACCGATACCGTGACCCTTGAAGACACCGCTCAATTCGCGAACGATGCTGTTCCTGGCGGCCTCAACACCATAGATCTCGAGCACTTGAGCAATGTCGTTGGTCAAGATCTTGTTGGGGTTGATGTAGTCGGCATACTGCTGCATGGCCTTGATGTTGGAGCCCTCGGTGTGGATAAGACGCTCCTGGTTCTCCACGACGAATGTCGCGGTGCCGAGTCTGGGAATCTGCTGGATGAGCGCCTTCTTGACCGCCTCGGTGACGAGGTTGAGCATGAGAATCTTGGGTGTCGCGGGGTCAAACTCCAAGATCATCTCGCACCACTCGCCGCCCTGCTCGTCGCAGTGGAAGCGGGCAACGAAGTCGTTCTTGTCCTTGATGCGTGCCTCGCGTGATCGAGACTTGTACACGGACATGTCGCCATCGGCGTTGCGGTCCTCGGGCTCTGGGCTGCCACCGTAGCCCTCGTCATCAAACTCAAGTCTCTCCTCACCCTCCTCCTCATCGTCATCCGCCCGCTGCAGAGACTTCTGGATGGCATCATCATCATCGTCGTTGGGGCCGTAGGACACTGCCTCGTGCCTGTTGGCTCTGTTCTTGGCGTTGGTAGCGTCATCATCACCGTCGTCATCGTCGTCCGCGTCGCCGTCCTCGCCGACAGCACGCTCGCCGTCGGGTGCCGCCATCTCCACAGTACCAACCTTGACACCAATCTCGGGAGTGGCAGCAGAGTTCTCCTTGTACTTCTTCTTGATCTCCTTCTTGGTGAGCTGACCAAGCAGGGGCAAAAACTTCCTCTCAACAGTGGCAAGAACATCCGCAATCTCGATCGCATATGTCTTGCAGTACTCCTCAGACGGGAAGAAGCGCAACCTGATCTCGAAGAGCTTGGCGAGAGGATAGCCCAAGCCACGGCCCATCTTCTCCCTGACGGTAACCTCCTTGGTAACATCGGCCAGGGGAAGAATGCTGATGGACTTGGCAAACTGCTCGCAGTCGGCATCTGAGAGTTCAGGGTTGGGGTAGAGGGTCATGGCAGGAGTCGAGATCTTGGCGGAAGCGGTCATGAGAATTTCACGAAGACGGGGGATACCCAATGTGACGTTCTTGGCCGAGTGACCAGCCAAATGGAAGGTGTTCAGTGTCATCTGTGTCGAGGGCTCACCGACGGACTGACCGGCCACGATACCAACAGCCTCACCGGGCTCTACCAGCGACCTGATGTACTTGGCCGCCAAAATCTTCTCGGCGGTCTTGCGGGAAACGATGCCAGAGGAGTCGCCCTTCTTCTCCTTGATCAAGCCATCCTTGTTCTCCTTGACGTACTTGGTCATCTTCTCGAAGAAGTTCTCCGAGGTGGCAAAAGCATACAAGGCAGGGTCAACATCCGACTCAATCGGGTTGAGCGGGTCACGGGTATCCCTCGACTTGATGGCAGCCTTCATCTGCTTGATCATCTCGTCCTTGTGCTGGAAGAGAGCCTGAGTACCCTCTTCCGAGTAGTTGAGATGCGCCAACTCGGATGCCATGTTGCGGAGGATGAACTCGAAATCGTTCAAGTACTTTTGCTTGGAGATATCGATACCATCCTCACCGAACAGGAACTGAATGATGGAGCCATCCGAGTCTCTGACGGAGCTGTCGTAAGCGACCTTGAGGCCTTCCATACCCTTGATCAAACATCTCTGAAGATAACCGGAACGTGATGTCTTGACGGCTGTGTCGATAAGACCCTCACGACCGGCCATGTGATGGAAGTAGTACTCCTGGGGGCGAATACCAGTCAAGAAACGCTGGACGATGTAACCACCAGCTCTGGCGTTGGTGTCGAAGGGCTTGAAACTAGGAAGAGTCTTGCCGCTAACCATGAGGGGGACACGTCTACCTTCCAAAACCTGCTGGCCCAAGTTGCAAGAAATGAGGTTGGCGTTGACAGGAGAACCCTTAGCACCTGATGTTGTCATGCTTTGCATTTGGTTCTTGGGGAACTTCTTTTGCAGACCAGCAGGAAGACATGTCTCGGTGATCTCGCTGGAGAGTTGGGCGCAGCGTTGGTTCATCAAAAGATCCAAGTTCTCTTGCTTCTTGTCGTTGCGCATAACTTCCTCCAAGCGTTGCAAAAGAAGGGGATCTTCAGGAGTAGGCTTCTGCTCCTCGAGCGACACATACTTGGCGGCGACCTCAAGACCGATGTGAGCGGCGGCCTTGATCTTCTCCCTCCTGTCTGCCTCTCCCTTGGGCGTCATTACTAGATCGTCCATACCGCACGAGAAGGCAACCATGGCCAGGTAACGGGTGAGAAGACGACCCATGCAACTGAGGAGCTTGCCGGCAGCTGAAGGGCCATAGACTTCGTGAATCGAGTGAATGAAACCGCCACTGCTGGGACCCAGCTGAGACTTGTCGAGAATACCGGTGATAAACTCTCCATCACGGAAAGTGACCTGGCCTTCTTCTGGGGCATGGTCACCCCACTGATGAGCCTTGACTTGTGTAGAGCCGTTCATCCACAGGTCACCGCAGTTTGGTGGCTTGATGTTCTTGAGGATTGTGGTAATGACTTGCTTACCCGTCCAGCGGGGGGCCGGCTTGATGATCGCCGGCGGTACAAGCTCAAGCTTGTCTCCCATAATATGACCACTCTCGGGTCGGAGAGCGGCGTAGATGAGTTGGTGGTAGTTGGCCCGATCGAAGAAGGTGTCCTTGTTACACATAATGACGGAAACGGACAAATGATCCTGAATAAGACCACGGAGAGGCTTGCCAGCGGTGCCGGAGATGTACTGGTGGTCAGTGTCGGCGATCTGAAGGGCCTCGGCACGGGCAATCTCGTTTTGGGGGAAATGCATGTTCATCTCATCACCATCGAAATCGGCGTTGTAGGTGTTGCAGTTGGCGTAGTGCATGCGAATCGTCTTCTCGCCCGGCAGCACTCTGACTCTGTGACCCATAATGGAGGGCTTGTGAAGGGTGGGCTGACGGTTCATGAGGACGACATCGCCGTTCGTGAGGTGGCGGTGGACCTTCTTGTTGCGAACTCCGCTGAAGTTGTTATTGGTCGGGGCCAAGAGCTGGTTGGAAAGGGCCGCACGCTCCTCCGCGGACTTGTTCCTCAAGTTGATGATTTGGCCGTTCTCCATCTCGATCGCAGAAGCACCGGGCCACTTGTCCATGCCGTTCTGGACTGCATTCTTGAGATCTTGGAAATTGTGACTCGTTACCGGCTCGGGGTATGTGAGCTTCCTGGCGAATACCGGAGGGACACCGATTTCGCTGGTCTCGATGTTGGGATCGGGAGAGATGACGGATCTGGCGGCAAAGTTGACACGCTTACCCATCATGTTCTTACGGAACAGACCCTCCTTCTTCTCGAGCTTCTGCTTGATACCGTCCTCGTTGCGCTTTCCAGCAGCACCCTGGACGGGGTTCTTATCGCGATCGATCAAGGAGTTGACGGCGTCTTGAAGCTGCGTCCACGCCTGGTAGAGTGCATTAATATCCCTGGCTCTGCGTCCGTCCTCGGGGGCGTTACCCTTTGCGGTTTCGGAAACCTCGCGGGAGATCTGGGCGACCATAGACGACCCCCTGAGGATCAACTTGTAGAGACTGTTTTGCTGCGCTTCCGTTACTTGGTCGCCCATTCTAGCCTCGGGTCTGAATTTGTTGGGAGGGACGAGGAGTGTCTGGATGAAGAACATGTCGGCAGTCATGGGCTTCGCGTGCTTGGGACGAGGCTTGGAGCTAAAGAGCAGAGCCACAATCTCTTGCTCCTTCTGGAAAAGGAAGTTTAACCTCTCCATGACCTCGAGAGAGCTGATGTATCTCTGGGGAAGAGCCCTCTTCTCGGCCTTCTCCTTCGCCTTGGTCTTGCTGCCCGCGTCCGCCATGACGACGTCGCCGTTCTCGTCGAGCTCTTCGCCCTCGCCTTCGCTGTTGTCGGACTCGCTGGCTGTCGACTCGATATCGGCGATCCCCTCGTCGTCGTCATCATGATCCTTCTTCTTGCCGCCCTTCATGGCCAGCGCATCGGCACGCTTCCTTCCAGCCTGGGCCATGGCAGCCTTCTCCTTTTGTGTGAGGTCGCGCTCGAAAATCTTCGTGTACCGATCCTTGCGGTAGACGGGAGAGATGCCGTCGCAGGTCCTGCACTTCTTGTCCTTGATGATGGCAGCCAGGAACTCCTTGACGAGAGCCCTGCGCATATCGGCGGCGCCCTCGTGCTTGCCCTTGTTGATGTCGCGCATAGTAACCTTAGTCCTATAGTCGCGGAGAACAGCGCGGACATATGCTTCCCGTTGGCGGATGGTGCTGTCGTTCAGGTTGTTTCCCTCCTCCTCAGCCTCGTCATCCTCCATTTCGGGCACGTCGGCCAGCTGGAATTGGCGAATGGCGGAACCGAACTCGCTTTCGCCGAAAGAGTCGATCATCTGGGCCTCCTTGAGAAGGCCGCACTGCAGCAGACGGAGCATGCAGGAGTAGCGGTGGATTTCCCTACGGGGGAGGCGGAACCGGTGGCAGTAAACACATTGCGCGCGCAGCAGACGGTATGCTTGGTCCATGAAGACGGGGTGGTAGACGGGCACGGGGAGCTCGATGTGGCCGGGATGGCCGGGACATTGCGACTGGCCAAGGTTACATGTTGTGCAGCTATTTAAGTCAACACCACTATCCAGACCACCAACCTTGACGTTCAAACGGGACGGGGAGTCTCACAGTGAGTCGCCCCAGGAACCCAAGGCAGGGTCGTAGAGACCGCCGGGGACGGGGTTCAGCAGAGTGTCGAAGGTGCTCTCATTCTCGATCTTGCGCACCGAGATGGCGCGGATCTCGTTGTCGGTCAGGAAGGTGAACTCGACGCTGTCCAGAGAGGACGACACGGACTGCGAAATATTCATGGTGGGCGAGAGTGGTGTGGTGTGGTTACGGATTCGGAATCCTTAAAATCCCATGGCGAGGATTTCTCGTCTGAAGATGGCCGCAGGCAAGATGCACGGTCGGGGGGGACAGCGGCAACTTGCGAGGCCAAAACTTGTTGCAAAAAGTAAATTGAGCCTTCAGGGTGTTTACACAGCCAAAAGCCTTTCCCTAGGTATCAGTCTGCAGCTTCGCCTATTGGTGGGGACTTCGAGATGGAGATCGCGCGAAAGAATATTTTTTGGCGGTCGCGGCTGGCAGAAACTCGTTGCTAAACGCCTGTGGGGAACCCGCACCTGGCTCGCTGGACGGGATCCATTGATTCAACAGCAGGCATCCACTTCCTTGTCGCTATCGTCACTGCAACTCCACGTTTCCATTTGTTTTGTTTCCTCGACTTCAATCTTCCAAAATCCAATCTTCATCACGACGGGACCTCGAAATTCAACCATCAGGGCCGGGACCTGACCAGGGCAATCTGATATCGATTCATTCATCCGCTTGACCTGAAGAGCGACGCCACTTCGCGCCTTGTCACCACATCCCGGCAACTTTACAAAGAGGAAGAGGTCTATCAGACAGGCATTTCACATCAACATGGATCGAGGACAGCCAAGCGGGCTCGGCCCTCGCCATGACGCGACATCACGAGTTCAGAAACCCGAATCCGCCGCCGATCGCATGGCCGCACTCAAGGCCCGTGTCGCTGCAGCAGTCGGAGGCGCCAAAGCAAAGGGCGGCTTGAACACACCACTCCATCCCGCTCTCGCAGACCTCGGCGCGCCCATCAAACCCGGTGACTCTCTCGCGGCCGCCGCAGCAGGCCGTCGAGCCGCTCAGAAAGTCGCAGAATCATTCAACAGGAAGGAGCACCGAACACCTTCGGCAACAACAACAGGCCAGCCCCGAGCCAATCCCTACCTAGACACCAGCAGCCATGGACCGCAAGGCAAGCCCAAAGAGCCACGGCAGCTCATCTTCAACCAAAAGGGCAAATACATTGCCCAGGCGAACGCGCTACGGAGACAGGCCGCCCTGGAGGAGATGAAGAAGAGGATCGCAGAGCAGGCTAGGAAAGCAGGACTAGACGAGGACCGAGACATTGAAAAGGCATTCGTCGTCGAGGCGCCCCCGGATGTGGAATGGTGGGATCAGGGCCTCATCGACGGCAACGACTACAGCAACATTCCCGACTCGATAAAAGTCAACACTCCCGACAGCGTCGTTACCATCTATATTCAGCACCCAGTTGCCATCGAGCCACCACAGGACAAGCTTGCCGCTGAGCCAAAACCCATGTACCTTACGCCCAAGGAGCAACAGAAGCTGCGTCGCCAACGCCGCATGATGGAGCTCAAGGAGAAGCAAGCCAAGATCCGTCTCGGTCTGGAACCGGCCCCGCCACCCAAGGTCAAGAAGTCGAACCTGATGCGCGTGCTGGGCGAGGAAGCCGTCAAGGACCCGACGGCCGTTGAAGCGCGCGTCAACCGCGAGATCCAGGAGCGCTTCGATCAGCACATGCAGTCCAACGAGGAGCGCAAGCTCACAAAGGAGCAACGGCACGAGAAGCTCGCTCAGAACCAGCAAAAGGACGTCCAAAAGGGCGTCCACACGCTTGTCTTCAAGATCGGCAGTTTAGCCAATGGCAAGCACCGCTTCAAGATTGGGCAAAACGCCCAGCAACATGCGCTCACGGGCGCGTGTATCATGCACCCCAAGTTCTGCCTGGTGATTGTGGAGGGCGGCGAGCACAGCGTCAACGCGTACAAGAAGCTGATGATGCGCCGCATCGACTGGACCGAGAGCGTGCCCTCGCTGGATAGGGAACCCAGCGCGTCCGGCGCGGCGGTGAGGGAGTGGTTGAAGGCGGAGGATGAGCAAGGCATGTTGAAGGACTTGTCGAATAACAAGTGCCAACTCATATTTGAGGGCGAGTCCAAGACGCAGTCATTTAAGAAGTGGAGCAGTAAAGTGTGTGAGACGGACCAGGAGGCTAGAGAGTTCTTGTCTCAGATGAAGATGGAGAACTTTTGGACGCAGGCGAAGAATACGCCGAGCCATGTATGAACTATATGGCGTAGATGGAACATACCATAATACTTCTTTACCAGTCGGATGATGATATAACTTGGCTGTACGGGAAGAGAGGCTACCATGGCTCCGCTAGTATATCAGTCGAAATGGACGAGTATGTACAAGTTTTAAGAATCTTGAACATAGCTCACTTGATTTTGAAGTCGTTGACATTCGTGCAGTGATGGAATACCGGCATCTTGGACGAGATCTGCGTACCCCAGATCTTGCTTTCTTAGTCTGTTGTTTCCCCACCCGAGGCGAGCTATTGAGGGGTTGCAATCGGGATCAACCTCCCACTTCCTCGGCTCTTGTCTGTCTTGAACGCTAGTCTCCTCACGGGGTCTGCCTTTGGTGTCACCATATAAAGACCAAGAAAGCAGCTTGTCACATTATCTGTTCTTGTGCCTGAAACCGTTCACATCCCAATCAAGTTATCTTCCAATTTTCATTTTCTCGGTTAACACTAAGTCGACACGATGGTTCCAAAGCCCAAGATCACGCTCTACCTCGACACTGTTAGCCCGTTCGCGTACGAGGCGTACCACATCCTCCGGGTACGTAGGACGTCACCGACAGAGTCCATCAATCCACAACCTACATACCACAAGTAGAACCAAGCAAGCAACGGATCGCTAATGAGATATCTACCAACCAAACAGAACGAGCCAATCTTTAAGAATGTCGACATCAAATATGTCCCCATCTTCCTCGGCGGCTTGATGAACAAGGTCTGTCTCCTAGGGCTATCTACTCCCGGACCTTCGCCTTCGCCTTCCCTCCATCCATCACACCCATCACAGCATCATCACATCATCACTAACGTGCACACCAACTCACCTAGTGCTCCAACACCCCACCCATGAAAATCAAAAACAAAGACAAATGGATCAACGTCGAACGCCTCCGCTGGGCCCGCGCCTTCTCCATCCCCATCATCGCCGACATGCCACCCAACTTCCCACCCAACACGCTCCCCGTTCAGCGCGTGTTAGCCGCCATCGAGTCATCCTCTTCGCAATCCCAAGCCGCAGTAATCTCCGCCCTCGACGCCCTCTACAAATCCTTCTGGGCCCTCGGCCAGCCCATCCACGAACCTGCCCAGCTGCGCTCCGTCCTTTCCTCTTTGCTAGGGGGAGAAGAAGCGGCCGATAAGGTGTTGGGAGCAGCACAGACCGCTGAGGTCAAGCAAAGACTGGTGGAGAACACGGATAAGGCGTTTGCGGAGGGGGCGTTTGGGTTACCGTGGTTTACGTGCACCAACACGAAAGGGGAGACGGAGGGGTTTTGGGGGGTTGATCATTTGGGACAGGTGGTGCAGTTTTTGGGGCTGGATGGAGAAAAGAGTGGGAATAAAGGGTGGAAGTCGGTTTTGTGAGTGAGGACTGGGAAGAGGCGAGATGCTGTGGTTGGAGGGCTGGTGGAGGAAGAGGCTAGTGTAGTGAGGCCTGGGATCACAGGACAGGACAGGCAGGCGGGTCAGGCTGTAGTTTGTGGTGGTGGTGATAGTTGATTTGAAAGTATTTCGGGAATTGAAGACGAGATCTCTCTGTAACTACCCAAGAGTTTGATTCAGCCGGTGACTCATTTCAAGTGCTATTTGATCCAGCCAGTTGGAGAATTCCCATGAAGGAGTTCACGCATCATCGGTCATTTCTACCGAGTGCATCACGTAAGTGACATGGTGTTGCTGAACCCGCCAGGACTGAGGAAGCTATCACGATCTCTTGGATGAACCATTATCTCCACAATATCCTCACATGGCTCGTGCAATGGAAGCCATGCCCATCGAACGGGTGGAGCATTTTCACGCGCATCACGGTGGACCGCTGAAGGGCGAACCCTGTCATAACTGCGAACGGACGCGTCTCGATATGCGGGTCACAGTGATGTTTATGTCGAAGTCACGTCGCGTGAACATGAACGCAACGCGTTGTAATTTTCTACCACTAACGGACATTCACAGCGATGCTCCATAACGCCTAATCGCTAGCTAAACTCCCATCATATCATTTGCGCTGTTGCTCCGAAACTCCTTTCTCCTCTATCATCAAAGCAGGCATACAGTGGTGAGAATTGTTGTCAGGAAGAAAGGTAAACGTGCAATGTCTGTCGACGACAGGGTATCGTGTGATCATGAACCAGGCCCTTTATTAGACCAAATCCGCCATCAGCGCTGCTGTGCGAAGCCATCCGTCCTTTTGTTCCGGTGCTCGCCAGCCGCTGTGCCCGCGTTGTAATGTACAAGCCATCAAGTACTAAGATGAAGAGAGAGAAAATGTAGTATCATCGCAATCAAGAACGCCGGATTACCCCCCATGTGTTGTGCCGTGAATGAAAATCCATCAACTCAGACGCGCATTCCCAAATGTTGTGCCAAGTGTGACGCGAGAAAAGTTGTCATGACCGCCCCGTGATATAACCCCAGAATCTGACTAGACTACCCCCAACAAAAACCAAAGCAAACTACTCCATGTCGAAGAGTCGCTTAGTTGCGCTCACCGCGGAGGCGGCGGGCGAGCTGGATGTCCTTGCTCTGGATGGTGACACGCTTGGCGTGGATAGCGCAGAGGTTGGTGTCCTCGAAGAGAGAGACGAGGTAAGACTCGACGGACTCCTGGAGAGCGCCGATAGCAGAGCTCTGGAAGCGGAGGTCGGACTTGAAGTCCTGGGCGATCTCACGGACCTGTGTAGCGACGCGTCAGCATGTGAAGGTAAGGTGACATGTTGTTGACAGGCGAAAACTTACGAGACGCTGGAAGGGGAGCTTGCGGATCAGAAGCTCAGTGGACTTCTGGTAGCGACGAATCTCACGGAGAGCGACGGTACCGGGCTTGTAACGGTGGGGCTTCTTGACACCGCCGGTGGAGGGGGCGGACTTGCGGGCAGCCTTGGAAGCGAGCTGCTTGCGGGGGGCCTTGCCACCGGTGGACTTACGGGCGGTCTGCTTAGTGCGGGCCATTGTGATGGTTGGTGTGTGTTGATAAAGTGTTTTTTGATGGATAGGCGATGATTAAGTGATGACCTGCGCTGGTGGTCGAGACTGGTTGATGACGAGAAGTAGAGGCGGGAGTGGAAAGGGGAAAAAGTGGTGGGGGGTGCGAGGTTTATGTATGTGCGGACTGGGGTCAGGTGCTGGCTGATTTGGGGTGAATGGGTGGTGCGGCGCGTTGTGTGGCTGCTGCCTTTCGGTTTTTTTGCCTTCCTTGCTAATTCCGCTTTTTCCTGGTTGATTTACGACTGCCAATTTTTTTGGTTGCGGGCGACCAAACCGGGGTGTGAACCGGGGTTCGTTTTGCACTGATAACTGCCCTTGGTTTTGCTGGCAAAAGAGCGCTGTTTTGGGCGGTCGATTTGGATCGTGCACTGCTGACACGGCTTTGCAGAATTATGATTGGTCCAAATTTCTTAATAACGACGCACATACCACACCCAAAGATGGGGTTAGGAACACTGAGCGACTAACGCATTCTTTAGTTCGGCCCAGCCGTCCGATTTCAACATTTCCCGTCTGTGGAATGGGTGAATGGATACAAGACCAAACCAAAGGTACAAAGGTACATGCCCAACCAACATTCACCCATAGGGCTGGGAAAGGTGAATGCTCTTGAAGGTTTGCATACCTGGCACCAGGTTCAGTCCATTTTCTCTGTTGTGCAAGGAATCATATACAAGGGCCGTGGAGGCCATTACGTACAGGGGGGATATGTGGAAGTTGAAGCTTGAACGAGGATCGTGAAGATGGAAGGACTGTCCCATATGACAGAGCGCTTGCTAGAATGGCCTCAAGAGGTGCTTCCTTTGTTCACGCTTCAGTTCATGATTACATAGCACTGCTCGTTTTGCTTCGAAAGTCTCTGGCCAACTGGAACCGTAAAGATGGCAAGTTGAATGCCACATTGTGTGCGGTCACGGCTACCATTCAGTCACACATGAAGCCCGTTTGCAGTTCATGGAAGGCTTCTTTAGATGCTTGTTCATTATCATCGTAAATGGCACTTTTCACTTGTTTGGTTATAGCAGTCATCGTACAGTCGCCTCACTTATCAGAGAGGACGAGAGGCAGCCATGGCAGTCCAGATCTACAATGCCACATACACCTTTCTCTTTGTTTCAGAGTAGACTCAGATGTGGAAGGTTAAACGCCACAATTAACAAGAGCCCCCAAGAGCATGCCTCATCCACGACGGGACTTGAACCCTCCCGTCAGCCCTTTCCAGATGACTGAAAAGACTAGGGTGCATGTAGCTGCTACTCTCAGGTCCCGGATGGGTCTCTCCGCAAAAAAAGACGGCAAGGCTGATGGGACCGGCTGATGCACATGGTACGGTATCCAGAAGGCGATGGATGTTCACTGCGGGTCGCCTTTCCGTGTGATGAAGGAGGTGTGTGAGGACAACAAAGTGGAAGTGAAGGCAGATCCCATCACTCGGTGGTGACTGGGCTGTGACGTGAAACTGCTGCCCAGCAAGTGCCAGAGTGTCACCAGTGAGATGCGGTCCCCGGATCTGGATGAGCCACCCGAACGGTACGTACCGATGATCAATCCCTGTGCTGCTCCGTCGCAAAGAGACGACCCTTGTTTAGCAGCTAAAGGAAAAATCCTATTTGGGTTTAGCGACAGTTTATTAGTGTTTACCCTGATGCGCGAGGTGAACCATCTGAGCCACTGTCGAAAATGCAAATCGGGCAGAAATGCTTATTGGCTGATATTGATTCGAGGTGGGACTGCACGTCTTCACTCTGCGTTGTTGCGTCGTCCGACGGTCCGTCCCCCTGCAAGGAACGTGCGCCTTGGAACCGCGTCTCCCAAAATCAGCCAAGGGAGTTGACGAGTTCGCACAAAGTGGGGCATCAGAACCTTTTCTGGACCAATCAACAACAAGATCAGTGATCTGATTTGATTCCCACCGCCCTGCATGCCGCAACCGCGTTCCCGTACTTAAAGTCCGCTCTCTTCCCCGCCTTCTTCCCACCTTCCACGACTTCCAATCTCCCATACGACCGGCCTTTTTTCAGCCTTACCACCTACACCACTCACTCCCACCCCCAACACACATATCAAAATGACTGGACGTGAGTTATCTCCGGATCGCCAACACCATGTGTCGCAACATCATGACTGACTCGTATTCCTCAATTAGGCGGCAAGGGCGGCAAGGGCCTCGGAAAGGGCGGTGCCAAGCGCCATCGCAAGATTCTTCGTGACAACATCCAGGGTATCACCAAGCCCGCTATCCGCCGTCTCGCTCGTCGTGGTGGTGTCAAGCGTATCTCTGCCAGTACGTCATTACCTTCTCGAATCCCTGTATTCCCAAGGATAGTCGACTAACATGTCAACTTTTAACAGTGATCTACGAGGAGACCCGTGGTGTCCTCAAGACCTTCCTCGAGGGTGTCATCCGTGACGCCGTCACCTACACCGAGCACGCCAAGCGCAAGACCGTCACCTCCCTCGACGTTGTCTACGCCCTCAAGCGCCAGGGCCGTACCCTCTACGGTTTCGGTGGCTAAATGTCTCGCCGTCATTTGCCAACGTGCCTCTTTTCTGTTTTCTTCACCATAACGACGACGCAAATCACAATCACGTCTTCTCCCATCACCAACACAACCATCATGATGTTTATATACCACTAAAGTCGTCGTCTTTTATCATGATGATGATGATGTCACCACCGCCACCACAACATTAAACAACCGGCAACAACACGACACCCAAGGGGGGGGAAGGAGGGCGGTTCATGGTCGGTCCTCTTTTGCACCACACTTCACTTGGTTGCAGCGTTCCATCTCAGGATTGTCATTTTCGGGTTTTATCACGCGCAAAGGAGGGGTCTCTTTTTTCTCAATATGCTCTGTACATCACATCAAGGGGTCATTCACAATAGGGGTGTTACTACTTTTGCAACTTTTTTGAGCGCTTAATTGACTCAAAACGCCCTCCGGGTTTTCTGGAGGGTGATTCCAAAATTGTCTGGCGAACCCCCTTTGTTTTTAGTGAAATGATGTCTGCCAATGAATGATGGATGTGTCTTGACACGTGTCTTTTGGGTACATGTAAACAGGGGCGCGTGCTCGTCGCGTCCCGTGGGTTTGTCCCCAGTCTTGCTTGGAACTTGGGCGTGCTGGGGTCTTTGTATGTGACTGTTCGCTCAAAGAGGGGGCCCATGCGTCGTCTCCCCAGAGAACACGCAGTTCGCGGAGAGGACACGAAGGTAGTATGGCCGGAACTCCTGTTGATGTGTTCGGCACTCGCAGCTCGACAGTCCCAAAGCATCTTCTATGTGTCTCACGGGCATCGGACCTATGTACCTCTAGATGCTAGATAAGCTTAAGTGTGGAAACAGAACCTGATGACAACACGTTCTACCTCAATCCAGCTTTATCCTGTTCGTTCCAGGAACATACATCATCGGAGAAACACCATCTATCCAAAGGCGGGAGCCAACCACCTGCACACACCCCCCTCCCTACCTAATCAGTGGCGAACTTCGCTCCTTGACATGTGCCTGATACGGGAACACTGTTGGGGGGACCCCCGATAAGACAGATGGGGAAAGGGGGGGATGATGGGCCTGAGCGTACACGGATCTTTTATCTTCGTCTGAAGTTGCGTGAACTGAATGCACCCTGCATGTCCCTGTCGACTTTGTTGGGGTGTGTAAGGTACCTTATGTACCTGTTACTGGGTTGCGTTATCATCTATGCTTGAAAAGTTTGACGAAATGGAGAATGTGTTACTTTCCATTTCTTTTTTTCTTTCTTTTGTCTCTTCATTGTACTGCATATAAGTGAGTTCGCACATTGTATGTAATGTTTGTACATGGAACACAGAAGTTTTGATGCTTGAAGAAGAACCGTATAGACTCGGGAAAACCAAAAACAATGGTCGTATAGAAAACGCAAGAGTTAACGGTCTGGCAGTTTCTTTTGGCGACATGTAGGTGTCTGGTTGCCGGGCATCTTTAACATTGCCTGCCAGATTCTAGTTTTCCAGAGTCTAGTTGGTATACTACCGCTCGCTCTTTTCAGTCACCTCAGCTTGCCATCCATCATGTATGAACAGAGTGTGAAGCATCAGATGTTTATCAAGGTTAAGACAACTTGAAAGACCAAAAATTGAACTATACTCAAAAGTAGTTTCCATCATACAAAGATTCATTCAATAATTTGAAGCCAGTTCGCCGTTGTTCTTGGTTTGTGTTGCTGTAAATTCATATCTTTTCTTTCCACATGTGATTACAATCTAAGATATATTGACCTGAAACTTGAGTAAGCTTTAGCTGTACTTTCCATGGATGTGGTGATCGACTTAATGTACTTCGTGAAATAATCAACTATCAACATTGCACGTGGTTATCTAGAGGTAGTAGTAAATTCGATTCAGCCATGGTTCTTTCTGATAGTAAGCACCAAGTGAGTTAACTACCCGGAAGCATGCCTACTGAAGACCTTAAGAAGAATCTCAACATACCCAACGAACCTCTCTCTCCTCTTCCCAATGTTCTTGGCGGTTCTTCTTCATTGTAACAACGTCAAGTCATTAGCACCTTCGTCACTGTGCTGACTACTTAGGTAGGCACCACTCTGGTGGCAGGGCTGCCAGTCAGTCCTCCCGTCATTTGTGTAAGTTCGTCATTCAAGTCAGGTCGGTGATTTTGCCCACTCACTGAAATCGAATCCAAGTGAAGGGCTCTCAACGTGACTTCATTGACAGCCCTGTCAGTGGTCACCGTCTCACGTAAGAGAGATATCGAACAGGATTCCGAACTAAATCCCAGGTTCACATAGTCGTAGGAAGCTTAAATGAAGAAAATAATTCATATCTGTTCCAGTTGCGTTTACCTGGAAGGTTGCGTTCTTTGCCGGAGTTTCAGACACATCATTTAATGGATCATGTTATGTAGATGTGAGAATGACTTGTTTTCGAACCACCTAGAAAATTTGGAGCATAACGCGGCGGCTTCGACAATGGTGATTACCGATCTGATTGGGCCGTGGCGGTTCTTGTTTTGTCTTCAAACTTTGTTAGATTGTTACTACATCGAATCTCGATCTCTCAGGCAGCCCGGATGAGACACTTAAATTGAAATCAACAAAACAATCTGGTTATTGCAAAGATATATACGTAATACACATTTTGTACCCGCGTCGTCCTCTTTCAACTGTCGCGGAACTAATGTTCAAGAGCGGTTACATGTCAATTCGCGAAAACGACGCTCTAAAACTAAAAGCTAAAAACGTTTAAATGAGACCGGGCTTCGCCTCAAACAAGCCCGTTGTTGACGCGGTGCCTACCTATCCAGCAAGCAATTTCCCGAAGTTGATCAGCCTCACTTCCGGTGAAATCAGAGCGTGTCGAGACACAGTTCGGAAAGTCAACGGGTTTAGCCGGGAGCCACGAGCCACGTGGCAGCCCATATCGATGAAGGACATGATATGCAGAGGCCGTCGCCGATCCGAAGAATGCTTGGTGATGGGATAAAGGGGTGTCTGTGGAACTAAACATCACACCTACCGGTTGGCGTGATGTAACTCCGTATAGCAGATATTGTGCTATGCTTACACACGAAAAGCTTCCCGAGCTGACGGACCTCACCTTCTCCAGCAAAAGCGGCGTGGGCGTGGCAGCGTGAAGGCGGACCTGGTAAAACAACTGGGGGATACCACCTTTACCATAAAACGCCCAAGTATAGGGATAACATGATGCAGCGGATTCGTAAGCTTAACCACCTGATCAAACCCAACCTTGCCATTCCTTGACTCGCTGAGACCATTTTCCCGCCTCCTTCATCCATGCTTTCTCCTCTCGCGGGGCAGGAATAAGCATAAACCGCGAGACGGAGTGGAAGGGGGCGGGAAGAAAGGGAAGCGACAAGGAAGGGAAAGGCAGAGGAGAGAAGAGGTGAAGTCAGGTGATGCTCGCTCATATCGTCTCCATCCAGCCTTTATTCCTGATCGAAGTCATTCCTTGGAAGTCCCCTTCGCCGGTTTCCAGTGTTCATTGAACGTGGAATGGAGAGATGTCTTGGAGCTTGGGTGCTCCACTAAGCTGAATGTACGCACTGCGACTTCCAGACCTGCCAGTGGCCCAGTCCGCCTTGACGACACCTTGTAGCTTCCAACTTCCGAAGCCATTTCCGAGCTCAGATTCCCAGGTTGCTGACCTGAATTGGAGTCACTTGAGATCTGGATCCTTCAGCTTTTTTCAAGCACCGATTCCATGCTTCCCCATGGGGTCGCGGCTCAGCATCGAACCATAGCAATGGGAATGTCTCCGATATCGGATGTGCGCACTCGCAGTGTTGTCAACTTGACTCAGTTTTTTTGGTGGAAACCAAATGCCCGGAGTTGTGCGATTTTCGCTGTTTTACCTGTGTCTCTGCGTTAACAAAATGAAGAAAAAAGAACACATTTTCACAACTTCAGGTTGTTGTTGATACTCATGTCGGTGGTTTGCTCCGAACAATAACCGGCCCCGAAAAACAGCCGACGCCGTTGAGATCCTTGCTTTCACAACCGTTTCATCATCAGAACCAAGCAAGTGGGAAGGGTCCTGTCTTGATTCTTGGATTCTGGGGACTCCACGGGGATTGGGCTGCACAAGTGGCCCAGCTCGCGGTGTGTGTGTTGCAGCACAGACTGCACGACGCACATAAGAACTGGCGGCCAACACGTGGCAGATCTTTTTTTTTCGAGTCGGCCCGGTCCCAAACGCAAGCCCCAACTGACGCCCGACGGTGACTTTGGGTGGCGGCCGTGTCCAGTGTGAGGCGCAGATGCTCCGCATTTTAGTTGTGCAGCCAAAAAAATGGCACACACCCTCTTGCGTCGTCAAATCGTGGAGAAGGGCCCGGGGCACGGAGTGGTGGGCGGCGGGCGGCGGGCGGCAGGCGGGCAAGGGAGGGCGCCCCTCTGAATTTCCCCCATACCTCGCCGCGTGTCTTTGACTGGAAAACGGCGCAAAAGAACCCACTTTCTCCCCCTTTTTTTTTCTTCCCCGCGCAATGGCCAAAAGTGGACACAGACAGCGGTACATCGTGGCTATTTCCAAGTTTGCGGGCGAGTTCGCGGGGTACACCAAAAACAGAAAGTTGGTTGTGAGAGTTGAGGATGATGCAAAGAAGAGGTTGTGATCGCGAGCCAGAAAATGATTGAATGAGTGTGCGACTCGTGTGCAAATGACGTTGCAGTCCACAGCAGAGCCTCAATTTAGTTTTCGCAAGGAAATTGCTTCCCTTTTCTTGCATCTGGGCCTCTTGGGAGATGCTCACGAGACCACGTTCCGGTTAAATGCAGCTATTTATCCAAAATACCCGGCCAATCAGAGGCCGGGCAGCTGTTTATCCTACAGCCGACTCGGTAACAGCTGCTCACTGTTCCTCGGTCCGTGATTGTCGTGCTTGGAAAACTCAGTAGTATAAGTGATTGCAATGCCCTATTTCGCGTGAAGCAGTGACACCTGTGGAAGCGATGCTCGTTGAGCCTGTCAAAATCGCAAAAGTCGCAGTCGCAACATGAAGGAATCACGGAAAACGCACGGGCCAACCGCGCCCGACTCTGGAGGTGACCAGATATTCTCCGCGCCCAGCTTCCCCAACATCCCGCAGCGGCCAGATGGCTCTTTGGCTTCTCGAACACCCCGTCTCCGGCTCCAACGCATCTCCAGTACTCCAGGTCCGAGAATCTCACCACTCCCCATCGCATCCCCATATTGCTGCCGACTCCGTATCTTGAGCTACCCCCTGGGACCGGAGCAGAGACAGACGATCTCCCACAACCCAACGAAAGAAAGGGGGTGCGACGACGCAACGGTACCATCACAAACAGCAACGCAGTCCAGTTAGCGGCCCTCGCCCTTTTCCCCGATCACCGAGGCACAACAAATTCCGAGCCGGCGGAGGTACGACAGGATACCATTGGGTCCCCCACTCCGGGGCGAGAGAAAATTTGGTCTGGTCAGGCGGACGGCGGACGGCGTCAGCACAGTTCAAGAAGACACGGCATCAGCGCGGCGAAATTGACCCCCCCGGCACGACACTCCGTTTTTGCGTTCTTTTTTTTTTTTTTTTCCCTTTTTCGACGACGACGTGGTGGATGTTCCGAGGTTGCGACTTGCTCTGGCAAGTCCACAATGCTCACGGAACCCTTCGGTGTTCTTGATTTTGGGAGTGTTGGCATCGAAGACGGGCCGATAAGGGTCTCCAATCGATGGAGCCTCGGTCTCCACCGATGGAGCCGAGTTTTAGTGAGCTCAGGCCATTGTTTTGCCAAATTTCAGGAGGCGATGAGCAGGAGGGAGATATTCGCGGCAAAAAGTCTTGTCGAGAAAGCAGAGCCGAAAGCAAGTGCACGGCGGTTGACCAAGACGAAGCGGCAGGATATGTCGAATTGGGCGTCTGTTTTTGCCTTCTTGGATGCGGTTTCGAGGTGTTTGTCAGCCGCTTCGAAACAGCCGCGAGAGCGGCAGCAAAGTTCCGGCCCCTGACGAATGCGAGCTTCATGATTGGATCGGAGTCCGGACGTGTCCACTTTTCCCTTGGCCAGTCGATCTTGGCGATCTGCCCCTGGCAATCCGGCCCTTTGCGCGGGAATAGCGACACGGCGGTTTGTCCGACTGTTGACCGGCAGTGAGATCACTGTCAGGCCACCATAGGTATTTACAACTGACCGGCAACACTGCAAGTGCAGTTCTGCCCAGGCTCGGTTCGCTGCCGAGCAACAAGTTGCAATCGCTTGTTGGCTTATCACGTTCAGAAGGCAATGGGGGAAGTCCAGATGCTCTGTGGGAAGCTGTTTTTCAGATGCATTACAACGGCGAGTCTGCCAAAAGGTCAGCACTGCAGCGCGGGCAGGATACCATGGCATGGACGGTCTTTTGGCGGGCCTTCTGTGATGAGATGGAGCCATTACTGCTTTGCATTTTTTGATGGAGGAAGACGGCCCTTTTTTCTATTAGTTTGGCCATGGTTCATAGGCGGCAGTTGGAAACGGTTTGGTTTGGCGATCCACCATTCCACAACAACTGAACTGACCGTCTTGTTACCGTACGTTGTATTACACAGGACCAGGCAGGACACGAGACCGTACCGGATTTTCTTGATTGTATACGCAGTCTGGCAGCATGACACAACGTCGGGTCGGCAGTAACTCGAAGCGAGCGTCTTGAGTGCCACGGCACATGGCGCCGTTGGATCCCCGGGAGTTTGTTGATGGAAGTCCAGTGTTGGCCCCCGTATGACAAAAGCACCAGACCATAACGTGTTGAAGGTGCTACAGTCTCGTTCTGAAGCAACGTAGAGTAGCCTCAACCTTCCTCAAATATCATCATTTCAGTAGCATCTGCATTTACAAACTTGTTGGTGGTTGTTCTCGCCGAGCTTGCATCCTGGTGGCCCTGACACCGACGTCTGACCGTGTGAACCAAGCTCAGACCGAATCCAACTCTCTGGATACGGTGTATCCTCGGTATCCTGTCGTCCAGGCTCCATGAACTGAACAGGGCTTTAATTTGGCCGAAGTGTAATTGACGCAGCCGTTAGTTTTGTATGCCGGTGGAAACTACCGCAGTAAGAGGGATTTTGATGGTCCGTTTCTGTAACGTTAGCGAACAGGAACTTCAGATCCAGGATCTTGCAAGCGCAGGTGGGTAAGGCCCATTGCGGCCGGAAATTGGATGAGCTTCAGCAGGATCTGCTCATCTTTTCGGAGTGTTGTGCCGGGGGTCTACGATTCAACGTCACTGGTCCCTTTTGACCATGTCGAAAGCCCGACAAAAAGAAGGAAGCGTGGCCCCTTGCGGCAGTTCGTAATCTTCATCGGTGCTTCTGGGGTTCTGCTTCTTGGGAGCGTAAAAGGATCGCTCGTGACGCTTCACGAGTTTGTGGCGATCATTCACGAACGAAGTTTCTTTTGGGTTGGAGCGGTGCCCCCTGAACGTTTCTTAGCGCCGCGGCACGCCGCTCAGTAGCGGTTGACGGGTCTTGGCCCTCGTTGGGTGTTTCTGGTTAGAGGAGCCGCATCTCGGCACATACCCGCTCCCTTTGGTTGCAGTGCCTACTGCCAAGACTTTAGGGCCCGCTTAAATGGACTCGAGGATTGTCGACGTCATCCCATGGAAGAAACGTTGCGGACGAAAAAGTCCAAAGCCAGGGCGGAGTCCATCAGCTCCAGGGCGTCCCTTACCTGCACATACCGGCGACCAGGGATTGCACCCTTTCAGCATGAATGACAGCACTAAACTTCGTTCGGCTTCCTTTGTAACATTGCATATTCTCAACGGGCGTTTGGTTTTTCCTACATTGCTCACTGGAACTGCACTGAGCGGAATCGGGCCCAGACCCCCTCCGAAAACATCAGATGCATGAGGCATCGGGCATCTGCTTGTTCACACCAGATGACCATCACGGTTTTTTATTCTGCAGTAACCTGCCGAGCTATCTCACCGGATGCCTTCCCTTGTGTTGCAACACAGTTTCACGCCCGGAATAATATGTGGCAACTGCACCAATCGCTTCGAACCGCGCTTGCGATTCGTTGGTGGCGTGCTTCTTTTGGTGGCACTTGCGCTTTGGCCTTAATCAGGAAAGAGGAGCCATGTAAGTGCAGTGCAGCACCAGAGTACCTACAGCAGGTATCTTCAGTCATCTCACACTCTTGAACTCGGGCTTTTCAAGTGAGGTTCGGGAGAATCTGGACCAAGGGGAAAGGGGGACTGCATGCCCTGGGAACATGCTTTCCCCCCAAGAGAGCCGAAGGGAAGCCTTGCGTCCAAGAAACAGCAGTCGGGCCGTCCGTCACGAGGACTCTTTCCCAAACGGAAGGGCCGAAAACCACTGCATTTTTCACGTCACGGTCATGTAACAGCTAAAACGGTGACCGATCCCCGGTCTTGTCGGCTCTCTCTGGGGACTGGGGAGTGTGCAGAAGAGTTCTTAGCGTAATGTGGGCAAATGGTACGGGGATATCTCCAGACTGGAGAGATGGGACCTTCTCCGTAACTCTGTGCATGCATCGGCATCCCCAGTCGACCACCCCGCGCCAGGGGCACCCTCCCGCACCCACGGCACGCACCCCGTCCTTTGGGAGACGTTGGAGATGTACACCCCCCCCCCCTCTCTCCTTCCTCTTTCCACGCTGCTCGCGACCCGACATATGTCGATGGAGTCTGGTCTTCTGACATGTACCCTCTGTACCTTCCCTGCTTCTTTCAACCTCGATCGACCTTTCCTGGACATGCATGCGTGCCCATGCGTGGGTCGGCTCCGATGGATCCCCAGCTTCTAGGTCATTTCCAATTCACCGACTCGCAGCTGCTTCTTTCCCCGGTTTAAGCATCCAACAATTGGGGCCCCGATGGCAACTCGAGCGACATAAATAAAAGGCCCTGTCCACTCTCCGGGTATTTCTTCTCCTCCCAGTGTTCTTTCGAGTCTCCATTCTTCAAACATCTTCCACTCCTCCATCAAAGCCTTTAAAGGTTCACACTCCTACCATCCACCATACACTGTTTGGTCGTTGGAGTGTGTCGATATTTCCATCAGTTGATCTGCCATCCTATCTACGACTTTTCGCTTTCTCAGCCACTGTTCTCAGCCACTGTTCTCCACCCAACCGAGATCTCGAACAACGGATGAAAGACTTGAGGATATAAATACAACGATACGATCACAAAAATGGGTCTCTTCTCGAAAAAGTCGGCTGCGCCGAAGACCCAAACACAAGATGAGATTGACCTCGCTGCTGAGCAGCAGGTCACTTTCCGGGCTGTTTTTCTCGGTGTCGTCGCCTCCGTAGGTGGCTTCATGTTTGGCTACGTCAGGTATGTTTCCCCTTGTACCCCTGTTGCCCCATCGCCATGGTACATGGTTGCTGACCATTTATGGACAACAGTGGTCAGATCTCCGGTTTCTTCGATATGGACGACTTCGGTCGCCGCTTCGGTAACTACCACGACGGGAACGGCTGGGTCTTCTCGGCGTACCGCCAGGGCGCCATCGTCGCCCTGCTCCCCGCTGGTGCTCTGCTCGGTTCGCTCGTCGCTGGCAGGATTGCGGATTCCCTTGGTCGCCGTATCGCCATCTCTGTGTCCGCCCTTTTCTCCTGCATCGGAACAATCATTGAGATCGCCTCCACCACGCACTGGGCCCAGTTTGCGGTCGGCCGTCTTGTCACTGGTGTTGGTATCGGTGCCCTCTCCGTCGTCGTCCCGATGTACCAGTCTGAATCCGCGCCCGCCATTCTCCGTGGTATCCTCGTCTCGTGCTACCAGCTCTTCATCACTCTCGGTATCTGGACCGCTGAGATGATCAACTACGGTACTCACGACCTCAGCAACTCCAGCTCTTGGCGTATTCCCAACGGTATCTCCTTCCTTTGGGCCTTGGTTCTCGGTGCCGGAATATTGTTCCTTCCCGAGTCTCCCCGTTACGCCTACCGTGTTGGTCGCGTTGACGAAGCCCGCAACACCATTGCCCGCCTTGCCGGTCTCGAGCCCAACGCCCGCTCCGTCAACATGCAAATCGATGAGATTCGTGAGAAGCTCGAGGAGGAGAAGGCTGGTGCCGACACTAAGTGGTACGAGATTTTCGGACCTAATCTGTTGCGCCGCACCCTCATTGGCATCATCCTTCAGTCTGGCCAGCAACTTACTGGTGCCAACTTCTTCTTCTACTACGGAACCACGATTTTCAAGGCCACCGGTCTGAGCGACTCTTACATTACCCAGATCATTCTTGGTTCCGTCAACGCTGGATGCACCGTCGCCGGTCTCTGGGTTGTCAAGAATGTTGGCCGCCGCAAGGCCCTCATCGGTGGTGCCCTGTGGATGACCATGTGCTTCCTGATCTACTCTTTCGTCGGAAGATTTGTGCTCGATCCCGTCAACCCGGCTAGCACACCTGAGGCCGGCAACGTCCTCATTGTTTTCTCATGCTTCTTCATTGTCGCCTTTGCCACCACCTGGGGTCCTCTCGTCTGGGCGGTCGTTGCTGAGCTCTACCCTGCTCGCTACCGCGCTCCTGCCATGGCCCTGGCCACCGCTTCCAACTGGGCCTGGAACTTCCTTATGTCCCTCTTCACGCGCCCCATCACCGACTCCATCAGCTATTTCTACGGCTTGGTGTTCGCCGGATGCTGCCTTGCCCTCGCCGCATTCGTTTGGCTCTTTGTGATAGAGTCCAAGGACCGCACTCTTGAGGAGATTGAGACCATGTATGAACAGAAGGTCAGCCCTAGGCACTCGAGCAGCTGGCAGGCTGAAGGCCCCTTGGGCCATCGTGATGCGGAGGAGAAGCCAGAGGTTCAGAGTGGATCTGCGACAACCTCGCACCATGGAGACGTTTAGAATACGTCCAAGCGCAATGGTTCTCGCTCTGACACGAAGCCAGAGGTCGTGAGAGTCGAATAGGGATGGGATGATGACTTGACACGCACGAAAAATGGAATGCAGTGGTCAGTCGTGGTAATGGGGTTTGAAAGGATAATGAAATGCATGGTTAAGTTGTGGTAATGAGATTTGAAAGGATAATGAAATGCATAATTATTCGCGGTCATCGGAGTTTTTCAAAAGGGTCTATGGTATTGGACTTGGTATTCTTGATAGCACACATACAATAGATCTTGATGTGTACGCTTACATCCAAATCCACTACATCTTGGTTCTACTCGTGATCCCTACTATTCCTCTTAATCTGGAGACACCGCCCGGAAATCGACAGAGTTGCTGCCTGCTCTTTCAGTGCACCGGGCGTACTGCTGGCTCTTGGAATCCACTCGTCGTGTGGTCCCAAAGCAACACCGCGAGAATACACTGTCGCCGACTTGGCGTCTCGTCATTCACCACGGCAAAGAAGGCAATGATCAGTCTTACTGTCATTATCCTTTGGACTCAAGTAAGTACAGAGCAGGGGCATGGATCCAATCCGATCCGCGACTCAGACCGTGGAAAGAAGGGGGAGATGATTGATGGTGTCTGTCATGCCTGCGAATGATGATTCGGAAGAGGAGGAGGGAGCTGACGTCGGCACGCTGATTGGGGAGTTGATCAGGGGAGGGCTCAGGGAGATGGAAAAGACGCAAAACGGGATTGGATTAGATTGGATCGTGGGTCTAGAGGCGGGTGACTACATGGCTCGAAGGTCCGAAGGAGGGAAGATGTGGCTTGAACATTTATGTGTCTGTATAGGCGTGCGTGTAGGTCTACGTGTAGGTGTTTACTAGGACGTTAGCGTGTTATTTACCCAAGTGAAGGAGGAGGCAGCAGGTAGGCTCGCCGAGTGTGGCCGATGATGGTGGTTGTGAGGTGTCCAAGTGATAGCTGCTCGGTGATTGACCGGTTTTGGTGTTTTCCACCGCCGTTGTCGTCTTGGTTAGCGTTCTCACAACCAAAACCACCCCTTGATACAGTTTGTAAGGGTATGTATGGTCGCTGAACAGCATGGATTGCTCCCATAGGAAGTAGCCGGCGTGCCCAATCTCGTGGCAAAATTCGCGGAACCTCTTTTTGTTGTTATCGCCGGGAAAGAGGCTGGTCGATGATTTGGCGGATCTCACGCTCGTCCGTTTCCAGAGGCTCTAAGGACGGTGGCTTCAAACTCGTCTTCCAGCTCGCTGAGCCGTTGGCGTTGACGCTGCACCAGCTCGAAGGATTCGATGTCTAGGCCGCTGGGCGGAATGGTTTGCGCATGGTGAGATGACTGGTCCGTTCTGTTATGTCTATGGTCAATGTGAATGGATTTGTAAACGAGATCCGATTTAGATAGTCACGAATAACGTACTGAGCTTTCGGTCAAAGGCCTCCAGTTTGGACAAGAGGTTGGGGGCATCATCATAGCGCGTCAGTTCGCGTTCAAACATGACGGATGAAGTGTTGTGCTTGATGGCAAGTGATTAGTGGACGCGATGAGAGTGTCATATCATTCGTAGGGCTGAAGGCAGCAAGCGCGGAGAAACGCGTATCAGCGGAGCGGAGCGGCGCGAGAGCGCGTCGTGGGCTGGGCGTAGCGGGAGTTTTGTTTACTTTGATGTGAAGTGTGACATGAAGCTATAGCCGGACAACACCTCGTCGTTTACTTTTACTGTTATTTAATGGTCCTTTGTTTTTAGGTCATGGCTCCTTTGGCGTGAGGGGGGTTGAGTGTGCGTGTCATTGCAAAGCGCAAACACGGGTGAGGGGTTAGGTAGAGTCCTCAATCGGAGAGAATGTTCGACAACTATACTGTCGTCCTCAATGGCGGTGAGATTTAGCAACTCGGATCCGTGAGGAACGAAAGTCGAAAAGTCGTGCTCAAGCAAGCAGAGAGGTGTTGTTGCTGTGGGAGGGACGGGAAGAAAGAAAGGAGGGGCATCATCCGCGATCCGTCGGGGGTAAAGCGTCCGAGTACAGGAAGTACCTAAAGGGCTTGCTATATCTTCTTGGACCCCTGCTGGTTACCTAGTCTTGGTGATGAGGTTGAGTTAAGGTGGGCTAAGGAGGTACTTGTGAGTCCCGGTCCCGGTACTTGATGGCATCCTCCACTCCGCTTTCGGAAGCGGGAAGCAGCTTCAATGGACCCGCTCAATTTTTTTGGGATGATGCTTGTTTGGACAATTGAGTCACGGCGAACAGCGCACAGCTTCCTTTCCGGCCTCCTTCTCCAGCTTCCACTCTCTGTGCCTTTTCCCCTCACCACCAAGACAAAGCTCCTGTACATCTTTACACATCTTCCAGTCACGAACATCGAGCAATTGCCCCACCATCCCGCAAGGTGGCCGCCACACTCTCTGGCTTTATGCGGCTCTCAATCTAAACACCACCTAATCAACCTGAACCGCCGCCCGCAGTCACTTCAGCTGCAGTCGCTGCCGTCACGGTCCAGAAGCCCTCGCCATGGCCGAGTCCAGCTCTAATCCTACCCGGATTAACATCTTGGGCAAGGACAACATCATCATCGACCACGGCATCTGGCTCAACTTCGTCGCTCAGGACCTCCTCCAGAACATCAAGTCCTCCACCTACATCCTCATCACCGACACGAACCTCTACGCGACCTATGTCCCCTCTTTCCAGTCCGTCTTCGAGAAGGCTGCTCCCCAAGATGTCCGCCTTCTTACCTATGCCATCCCTCCCGGCGAGTACTCTAAGGGCCGCGACACCAAGGCCGAGATCGAGGACTGGATGCTTTCGCACCAATGCACTCGCGACACCGTCATCATTGCCCTTGGTGGCGGCGTCATTGGCGACATGATCGGCTACGTCGCCGCTACCTTCATGCGCGGCGTCCGCTTCGTCCAGTGCCCGACCACCCTTCTCGCCATGGTCGACTCCTCCATCGGCGGCAAGACCGCCATTGACGTGCCCATGGGCAAGAACCTGATCGGCGCCTTTTGGCAGCCCGAGCGCATCTACATCGATCTCACGTTCCTCAACACCCTGCCCGTGCGCGAGTTCATCAACGGCATGGCCGAGGTCATCAAGACCGCCGCCATTTGGGACGAGAACGAGTTTACCACCCTCGAAGAGAACGCAAAGGCCATCCTCGAGGCCGTCCGCTCCAAGAACAAGTCGGCCGACCGCCTGGCCCCCATTCGCGACATCCTCAAGCGCATCGTTCTCGGTTCCGCCCGTGTCAAGGCCGAGGTCGTCTCGTCGGACGAAAGAGAAGGCGGACTCCGCAACTTGCTCAACTTTGGACACTCCATTGGTCATGCCTATGAGGCTATCCTGACTCCTCAGGTCCTCCACGGCGAAGCCGTTGCCATTGGCATGGTCAAGGAAGCTGAGCTTGCTCGCTTCCTCGGCGTCCTCCGCCCCAGCGCCGTTGCGCGCCTGTCCAAGTGCATTGCCAGCTACGACCTGCCCACCTCTCTGCAGGATAAGCGCATCGTCAAGCTTACTGCTGGAAAGGAGTGCCCCGTTGATGTGCTTCTCCAGAAGATGGCCGTTGACAAGAAGAACGAGGGCCGCAAGAAGAAGATTGTCCTGCTTTCCGCCATCGGAAAGACCTATGAGCCCAAGGCCAGCGTTGTCGAGGACCGCGCCATTCGCATTGTTCTCTCTCCTTGCATCAAGGTCTATGCTGGTGTCCCCAAGGATCTCAACGTCAGCGTCACTCCCCCTGGATCCAAGAGTATCTCCAACCGTGCCCTTGTTCTGGCTGCCCTTGGTGAGGGTACCACCCGCATCCATAACTTGCTCCATTCCGACGACACCCAGGTCATGCTTAACGCCGTTGCGCAGCTCCAGGGTGCCTCCTTCTCCTGGGAGGATGGCGATGTGCTCGTCGTCAAGGGCAATGGTGGCAAGTTGCAGGCTACCTCGACCCCTCTGTATCTGGGCAACGCCGGAACCGCTTCTCGGTTCTTGACTTCTGTGGTGGCTCTTTGCAACCCTACCGACGTCAACTCCACTGTCTTGACCGGCAATGCCCGCATGAAGCAGAGACCCATCGGTGCTCTCGTAGATGCCCTGCGTGCCAACGGTGTCGGCGTCAAGTACCTTGAGAAGGAGCACAGTTTGCCCGTACAGGTCGATGCTGCTGGCGGCCTTGCTGGTGGTGTTATGGAGCTTGCTGCCACCATCTCGTCCCAGTACGTCTCCTCGCTCTTGATGGCTGCCCCCTACGCCCGCGAGCCCGTCACCCTTCGCCTGGTTGGCGGTAAGCCCATCTCCCAGCCCTACATCGACATGACCATCGCTATGATGGCTTCGTTTGGTGTACAGGTTCAGAGATCTGCTGAGGACCCCAACACCTACTATATCCCCCAGGGCACCTACAAGAACCCCGAGACCTATGTCGTCGAGAGCGATGCCAGCTCTGCTACCTACCCTCTCGCCATTGCCGCCATCACTGGCACTACCTGCACCGTCCCCAACATTGGCTCCAAGTCGCTCCAGGGTGATGCTCGCTTCGCCATTGAGGTTCTCCGTCCCATGGGTTGCACCGTCGAGCAGACCGACGTCTCTACCACCGTCACTGGTCCTCCTGTTGGCACCCTCAAGGCCATCCCGCATGTTGATATGGAGCCCATGACTGACGCTTTCCTCACTGCGTCCGTACTCGCTGCTGTCGCCTCCGGCACTACTCAGATTACTGGCATTGCCAACCAGAGAGTCAAGGAGTGCAACCGCATCAAGGCGATGAAGGACGAGCTTGCCAAGTTCGGCGTGCACTGCAATGAGCTCGAGGACGGTATCGAGGTTACTGGCATTCCCTACACTGAGCTGAAGAACCCAACGGAGGGCATCTACTGCTACGACGATCACCGTGTGGCCATGAGCTTGAGCGTCCTCGCCACCATTTCGCCCCACCCGGTACTCATCCTTGAGCGTGAGTGTACTGGCAAGACATGGCCTGGATGGTGGGATACCATGTCCAACTACTTCAATGTCCATCTCGAGGGCGAGGAGGAGCCACACAGCAGCCATGTATCCCACGAGAAGCCTCGGAAGGGTAACCCCAAGTCTATCTTCATCATCGGTATGCGTGGCGCTGGCAAGTCTACCGCTGGCAAGTGGATGTCCGAGGTCCTCAATCGACCTCTCATCGATCTCGACCATGAGCTCGAGAGGAGGGAGGGCCAAACGATTCCCGAGATCATCCGCAGCGAGCGGGGCTGGGAGGGCTTCAGAAAGGCTGAGCTCGACCTCCTGGAGGATGTGATGAAGAACAACCCTACCGGACACATCTTCTCCTGCGGTGGTGGTATTGTGGAATCAGAGGCTGCCCGGAAGATGCTACTTTCCTACAGCCAAAATGGTGGTATTGTTCTTCTAGTTCATCGTGACACCGACCAAGTCGTCGAGTATCTCATGAGGGACAAGACCCGCCCCGCCTACTCCGAGAATATTCGCGAGGTTTACTATCGTCGCAAGCCGTATTTCGAGGAGTGCAGCAACTTCCGCTACTACAGCCCTCATCCTGATGGGTCAAAGGCCCTTACCGAACCACCCTTCGACTTCAGCCAGTTCCTCTCCGTCATCTGTGGGCACAGCAACCACCTCGAGGAGGTGAAGAAGAAGCCTCATTCTTTCTTTGTCTCCCTCACAGTCCCCAACCTATCCAAGGCGCTGGACATCATCCCTAAGGTGGTTGTGGGCTCCGATGCTGTAGAGCTGCGTGTGGACTTGCTGGAGGACTACGACCCAGAATTTGTGGCCAAGCAGGTTGCACTTCTTCGGTCGGCCGCCAGGATTCCGATCGTCTACACTGTGCGCACTGTCAGCCAGGGCGGCAAGTTCCCCGATGACGACTATGAGTTGGCCCTCAAGCTCTACCGCACCGGTCTGCAGGCTGGCGTGGAATATCTCGATCTGGAGATGACCATGCCAAACGAGGTCATTGAAGCTGTGACGAACGCAAAGGGATATACACATATCATCGCTTCTCACCATGACCCCAAGGAAACACTCTCCTGGAAGAACGGCGGTTGGGTCCAGTACTACAACAAAGCCCTGCAACATGGTGACGTTGTCAAGCTCGTTGGTGTCGCCCGCGAACTTGCTGACAACTTTGCCCTAGCACGTTTCAAGGCCACCCTCGCTGCTGCCCATGACAAGCCTTTCATTGCCTTGAACATGGGCACAGCCGGCAAGCTGAGCCGCGTGCTCAACGGCTTCCTGACTCCGGTTTCCCACCCGGCCCTGCCGTCCAAGGCTGCTCCAGGTCAGCTCTCGGCGGCTGAGATCCGTCAGGCGCTGGCTCTTATCGGCGAGCTCGAGCCTCGGTCTTTCTACCTCTTTGGAAAGCCCATCTCGGCGTCGCGGTCACCCGCCCTGCACAATGCGCTCTTCCGTGACAACGGCCTGCCTCATCAGTACTCCCTCTTCGAGACTGATAACGCGGCTGACGTGAAGGACCTGATCCGGGCCCCGGAGTTCGGTGGAGCGTCGGTAACCATCCCTCTCAAGCTTGACATCATGCCTCTGCTGGATGAGGTGTCTGATGCTGCCAAGGTTATTGGCGCGGTCAACACCATCATTCCTGTTCGCAACGGCGACAAGGTAACTCTCCGCGGTGACAATACCGACTGGATGGGCATGGTCTATGCGCTCCGCGACGCCGGCGTCGTCAAGTGCTCCAAGGAGTCCCCGACTGCCGGTATGGTTGTCGGAGCTGGCGGAACCACGCGGGCTGCCGTCTATGCTTTGCATGACCTAGGCTTTGCCCCAATCTACGTCGTTGCTAGAAACGCCGACCGCGTCAAGGCTCTTGCAGAGTCGTTCCCTGCCGAGTACGACATCCGCTCGTTGAGCACGCCGGAAGAGGTCGCGGCCGAGTCCACCGCCCTGCCTTCCGTTGTGATCAGCACTATCCCCGCCGACAAGCCCATTGACCAGAGCATGCGTGAGGTCCTCGTTGCTTCTCTTCGTCACCCATCGGCCGCGAGCGGAAAGCATGTCCTGCTGGAGATGGCCTACACCCCGCGTCACACCCCCCTCATGCAGCTGGCGGAGGACGCGCACTGGCAGACGATTCCCGGACTTGAGGTCCTCGCCGCTCAGGGCTGGTACCAGGTATGTAACTTTGATTTGGTAACTACACATGATATTCATTTGCTAATTCGCTCTTGTTCAGTTCCAACTCTGGACCGGAATCACCCCGATCTACACCGATGCGCGGGCGGCCGTCATGGGTAACTAGAGTAGCAATTAGTTGTTGTTGGGAGGGGCTAGGAAGGGGCTCGTCTACTTCATGTCGAGTGTGTTTCGATTCTATCTGTTCACATAGTGTGGCAAGTTCTTAAGGTATTCAAAAGTTAAATGTCAAAATTACTTCGTATGGTATTCTGGTCTAAATAACTTAATCTGAGGTGATGTACCTACCTCTACCGAGCTTGCACCCGTCGTTCCTCTCGTGAAGACATCTGCTCGCGTCTGCAGCAGCACAGTCCGTGTTACAATTGCTCGTTGATCTTGACGCCTCCTCGCTCTCTGTCCGGGTGTCTATCTTTCTACAGTGTACAGAGCAGCACAGCCTCTTTACTGACGGTTCGGGTACGTAGTACTTTTGTTACCTGCGGACCCTACGGATCCTACCTTCGGTGCTCGTTTCCGACTCGGCAAACCTTGTGTTGTGATAGGCTGCTGTGGATGTTCGAACGGTGGGTGATCAACTTGCAGGCGGTGGGTGATGGATGGATGGATGGATGGATGGATACCTGCAAGGTAACGGTGTTGTTGCTACAGAAGGTGTTCGCTGCATACCGACCCCCCATCCCCTTCTAACGCATGGTTGTTGGGAAGAACTTGGGGGCGACGAGATTCACCTGTCTGGTGTACGTAGGGGGGGCTGGGCTGATGGATGAGGTCAAGCAAGGGTTGGCGTAGGTAGGTCAAAATACCACATACCACTGACCGGAAGAAGAGGTCAAGCGAGCAAAATATGTAAGCAGTGGATGGATCAAGTCCAATCAACATGAGAATCCCCCAACATCCTTGAACGTCGTATGCATGGAAGCCTTCTAGAAAAACAAGAAACCGAAGCTGAATAGATTAACCGTACCAAACTTTCACCGTTCCTTCGCCCGTTCGTTGATGCTGCAGTAGTAGTGCGAAGTAGCAAGTAGCCTGGCTTCTAGAATACGGGAGAGCGAGCAATTACGACGCTACCACCCCCCTGATCGCTTGTAGGGGCTACATGCGGATTGGATTATCACTCGAATCCATATCGCACTGCCTTACAACGTACACTACCTACGGGATGTCCGAGCCGGTATCTGGTCTCGTGCGTGGAACGACATATTCTGTGATAGATATGTAACCGGCATGATCGAGACGGATGTTGGAGGTTAGATCGGCAAGTATCTCAAGTAGGTAACTTATTTGAGACTTCTAAGCAGGGGTGCGGCTAAGAAGGGGGGGCCGGGGGGGGGGGGTTTGATACACGACATGACACGACACGACGACACCGGTGGCAAAGCCTCACTTTACTTTACTTACTTCAATGGTTGTTGGAATCGGCCCCCCGCAAGGTTGTGCCCCCAACCATAGGTAGTGAGAGTGTTTTCTCCTTCTCAAAGCTTCGGTGCCTGTACGAGTTTCAAATTACCTAGAATAGGTAAGAAAGAGAGAGGAACGAAGGTTGTCCACGGAATGGAGCCAGGACGTGATTGAGGAGAGAGTTTAGGAACTCTCTCAGTGGGGTACTAAGCAGGTAACGAACGAAGTAAGGTAGGTTAGGTAGGTTGACATCCTCCAAAGTCTCAAGAAGACCTAGCAGTAAGCTGTTTTCCAGAATTTGACAAAATTCAATCAGAGTGTCAGTGACGGATATAGTGTGTAGCGGAGTTGGAAAGTTTCTAACGAGAAGCTTCACACTCTTCAGCATTCTCCTGTCCCAATTTTGACTGGTTGAAAGCATACCTCAACACTCATGTATAGAGGTATCACTCAAAGGTAAAGACAAAAGGTCCATGATTCAGTTCCGTTGATTTTTTGCCCTGGCCGCCTTGCGTAGAAGTAGGTAAGGTAGTCTAGATCTTGTGCCCTGCAAGGGACAAGTAACCTATTATCACAGCGATATATAAGACAAACATAGGTGCAAAAGAACCTTACCTAAGGTACCTTGCTTACCTACCATGTACCCATCTACCTGTAGGTAGGTACTCCATGGGATACCACATCCAGACACATCTTGCGTCTCCTTACGCCACAGTGTGTAGGTACGTGAAGTCGCTCACGCTAGATACAATTAATAGGTCGGGGGTTTCTGTATCCTGTGTCCTGTTTTTCTTCTTCTGCTTCTTTTCCCTGTCAACCAAGCATGGAAATCGGATCCGATCGGATTGATGCCATGTGGACATAACTACATACATGCCCCTTGTTTGACTCCCAAAAAAAAAACAACCTCCGAGTCTATATGTACTGCAATGACATTCGAGTGCTATACAAGTTGGCAGTTCGGATCGGCGGTTGAGAACTTGAGGTTTCGATGGTGGCTCGTGTGACACGCCTCGTCTTGTCCGAGGTCAGGCTATGAGGGAGGTAATTCGGGGTTATAGGTGGTGACTAGTGGACGCGGAGTCTGTCGAGGGGAACTGGGCATGGATCAGTGGTGGTGGCTACAGGTAGAGGTAGTTTGTCTCCGGTGGAAGGGAATAAAGAGGTTGCTCTTTTGGGCAACATCTTGCGGCCATGAAAGGGCCTTCTAAGATATTGGTTGTTATTCTTGTGTAGTTGTGTTTTCTTACTACGCTAAGTAAAGTTAGGGAAGGGTATGCGTTACGTACTTTACATCGATCGCTCTTAACCCCGTTCATATCATCGGTTATCACACCGGCGTCGATGAGATGATGACAGTAAGTGAACGAACCGCTCGCTTGGGTATCAGAGATAGATGGAGATGGAGAACTTCCCCTCCCACCGAGCTTACATCGTAAGTGGGAAGATTCAACCTTTCAGATAAAAGAAGAGTAAGTACCTAGACAAGAGAACAAACCCGAATTAAAACAGGCTTCTCGAGCTGACTTTGCACAAAGCCGGAGTAGGTGGATTTCGTTAAGGGGTTTCTTCTCCCAACCGGCTGTTTGTTCTCTGAGTGTCAGCAACTTTCCAGAGATATGAAACAAAAGTGTCACCAAAATATGCAGAGACAGGAGCTGACCAGGCTAGCAGGCTGAGCAGGGGAGAAGGAGAAAGGATTAAAAAAGATGACAAAAAAAGATACCTCTACCCATCTCCAGCGGCCGAAAAGGACCAGCACCATTGGCATCACCGCATTGCATCCATTGTGCCGAGTTAGATCTGATACCTACTATCAGCCGTGTTTCATCTTTGAAGACACCACTACATAGGTAGGAAAGACTTGCTCAATGGAACAATGGGGTCAAAATGTGGAGAGTGGGTAGAATAGAAGAAAAAAGAGATTGTGGAGGAGGAAAGGAGGACGAGGACGAGGAGGCTGAGCTAAAGAGCTGAAGAGAGAAGTCAAATCATGGCCTCAGCCCAGCTGCAAGGTACCCGCCCGCAGCCCGCTCTCGCGAGGTTCCGAGTTGCGTAGAGGGTAGTGTGGCGTAGGTAGGTTTACGTAGGTACTACACGACTGATCCGAACGGATTGCTCGCATATACATATGGGGGCTAGGTAGTTTCATCATCAGTAATCACGACTCTTACTCTGAACTGGAAAAGTTGCAATGTCCTTAGTTTCGGATTATGATGCAATACACGGGTAGGGTGGAACTGGCTGCGATGAACATAGTTGAAGTAACCAACATGACACTGGGGATATTAACGACGACTAGCCGATGGAGGCTGAAGGGAAGTGAAAGTGTGGCTCTGTGTGTGTGTGATAGGTGTCAGTTGGTTTGAGAATTCGATGCCTGGTCTACCAGGATTTCGGCCTCGATATTAACCCGTCGGGAAGAGAAAGAGAGAAGTTGATGACAAAAAGAGAAGAGATCACTGAAATGATTAGCAAAGAGAGAATCACCACCCAGGGCTAGGTGTTTGGGTAGCAGTAAGACAGTGTAACCTCTTCGCCCGCTATAGTAATAGAGCTCTCGGCTAGCCTGCTGCTAGATGTTGCCGGTGCCAACGTTGTGTAAACAACAACGACTTCAGTATACGACCTGTTCGTCCAAAGATTCTTCACTGTTCACGAAGCTTGGGCGAGATGAACACTTACCACCTGATTTGTTCTCGTTCAAACGGCCAACGAAATGACCAAGGTATATTGCGTCAGCTGTATAATGGAAACATGTTGCCGAATGTTTCAGCAGCAGCAGCCTCACAGAAATAGGTGCTGTAGTGTTGCATGCAGTGCTCCCATGCTGCCAATGGTATCGTTAGGTGATGTTATTCTGGGGATATGGCCCGCTAATATGCAACCATCCACAGAGCCAGGGCATCCTCCCCAATCAGCCCTGAAGACCTGCCAAGCATTTTCCAATTCGGTTACTGCTACCGTCAGGTAATCAAATGACGAAGGACTCTCTGTCTTTGTATCGGCTTTTGAGAGACATATTTGATATGATTCGTCTCGGTCTGATGCGAATCAAGTTCGTCTCTCGGTGAGCCCCTTTCAGGAAGCAGGCATGTTGTACGATTCTTGCGCGGGCAATAAAGACAGAGTCGTATATGCCATGGGAGTCAGGTGCCCAGTCGGCTGCCAGAGACCTCTAACCGTCCCGCGTTCCCTGTCCACTCTGAAAGAGCGAGACGAAAGGTAATCTGATGTGACCTACGGCAGTCAGCTGCCAAACGTTGATTGGTCCGGGGTTCGAGATACAGCCACGGGACCTCCGAAGAGTCGGAAAGCTTGGATACGACTTGACCTTATCTGCAGTCGAATTACTGTTGATTCTGACTTTTCGATGCGAGCGCGGTTCGGTTGGCTCGATGGTGATATCGGTTTATCGGCTCGCCTCTTGCACTAGAAGTTAAGGTGCTGAGGCGCAAGAGACGAAGAGGCACAGCAGGATGGTGTCATGGCCCGTTGACGATCGGATTTCCGCAAGGTCGCAGAACGCCATTCATGCCAAGTTATTTCGCCTAGGAAGTTTCCGAATGAATTGTCCAGAACCCAAGTAGGACGGGGCCCAACAGCGTCAAGACGTCCCTACCGAAACTTGAAGGCATATCGAACTGTGGAGAGACAACGGTTTTCGGCTAAGGCTGATGGCTCACTTTGCGCATTCGGTGAGATGGCCTTGTGCGACGAAGGTGACAAATGATCTCGTAGTGGTTAACATACGAATGCTAAAGCCATGGTCAATCAGTTGATAACAACTAAGCTGGCTTAATAAACACGCCGCGGGTACCTTGATGGATGTTGAACGGAGGTTTTTAGGACGAAGAATGTCTTGGACCCTGGCTCCCTGGCTCTCCACACTGTTCATGACATGTTTATCAGGACTTTCATGGGTCAAGTCCGAGGTCATGACGATATGCTGCCGGTCGTCTTCCCAGTCATATCCCTGGCAAACCACAGGGACATGGGGTAGAATTAGGCACCTCTCGTTACAATGTCCCACAGCAGTCGCATCGAGGGGCCTTTTGCACGACCGGCATCAGGATGAGCCTCCACCGACTGTCTACGGTTATCTGGCTGCCTGGTGACGGAGCAAGCGAGGCAGGGTAAGGTACCTCTTGTAGTTGTTTGGCCGAAAAGCTTCGAGAAGGCGCGGAAGACACCAGACTCAGAGTGACCGGGAACAGCACCAGAGTTGCCCCGGTTGTGTTCCACCGAGATGATGCCCCTGAAGAGTACATACTCGGTGCTCAAGTAGATGTACAGACTACAGGACCTCATGCCGTGTCCGCTCCTCTTGTCTGCGGCTGTTAACTGTGCGGATGGTTTCTGCATGACTTGAAATCGGTTGATTCCATGTTGATGGAGACGCGTATGCGCGATGGCGCACCGTTATCGTGGAGATGAAATTGTTGTTGTGAGAGATGAAATGAGAAGCGAAGATGAAGGGATGAAAGGTGAAGGTTTGGGGCCAAGTGGATAGCCCCCCGCAGCTGCGCTGAACTGGGCTGAGTAGTAGGTAGCCTTGTGGGATCCCGCTAAAGAGTGGAGTCGATCTCCAACTTCCAGGGCTCCAGATCTGCCTCTGCGCCTGGTCCCAGCGGGTCCAACACTCAGAAAGCATGCCCCTGGGCCGTCCACTTCCCCGCACCGTTCATCGCGTCAATCATCACACTCCCGTCAACTCACTCACTCTTCACTGTTGACTTTCCCCGGTCACCACCTCACACCACTTTATTTTTCTTTTTTCGATCCGACTCAACACGGACATTCACTAATCACTTTTCTCACGTCTCAACGACCTCTGCCCACAAGCGGATACAGAATTGGGGCCCGAAAAGGAACCAACGTGTCGATGCCCTCAAACCTCACTTGTCTCCCTTCTTCAACATTGGGGGCTGGCCGTTACGACTACACTCTTTCCGTCGTCTTTCGGAAGCCCGCTGGACCACTCCAACCACTCGGAATGTTGCTGAGAAGAGCATCATCTTACGCCCATCATCAGCAGACCCAGAGAGATGCCCATCGCCTATTCGTATTGCCGCGTCTGTTGTCGGCCACTCGACCACTCAGACGACTTCCCTGTCCAGCAAACAGGCGCAAGCGCTCGCCTCCCCCACATCATGGCCAAGAAGCCAGGGAGCCAGCCCACTCAAGTCCTCCTCTGCCACACCGGCTTCGACAGATTGCGCCCCAAGGTACCCGTGGATGGCGCCCCCGGGTGTCGTGCTTGCCATACCGTTCTCACAAAGTGCCACTTATACTGTTGGCCGATTCATCATGCTCTCTCCAATCCATCATGGTTCTTCTTGTGTCTCAAGGAGAGCAAAGAGGGATATCCATGAGTTGACCGGCTATCTATCCCCTGCGGATTGGCTACCGAACGTGTCCGTCATGGCACGTTCTTGACAGGGCAATGAGGTCTCGGGTCTTCTTGACCAGACCCTTCCCGCGCAACGGAGACCGAGGAGGCTGCATGGGGCCATGGGCATTGCTGTTGCTAACCCCAACAGAGTCTCTAGCCAACATTGTCCCTCGCGAGCTTGCACCAACCATCCAGCCAGGGGTTCAGGAGGGATGCCGTGAGCTGCTGTGTGACTGGTCACCCAGCCCTGTCACAAGTGCTTGTTGGGACTCCGAGTAAACAGCTGCCCTATACAAAGCCCCAAGGTACCACTACCTGTCTTCAGCTACCCAGCAATGTCACTCCAGTAACGGGGATATACTGCAGCCTCTACTTTTATTAGATCGACCCTCGTTCTGCACCCCTGATAGGTATACTTCATCCGTCTGAGAGGTAGCACCTTACTGCATCGAGTTCTATTTTCCCCTCTCGGGTCATCATCCATACTGCTATTTTCCGAGTCCGTCATCTCTCTACACTGCACTCGGGGCCCCTCTGCACCATCTTCACACACAAATCTAGGACTCAGAGAATGAGACTCTGAGCCAACATGTTTCTCAACCTGTAACCGACAAGACAGTTGCTTGTTCTGCAGGAATCCCTTTTCCCAATCAGGGTGGTGTCAAGCGATCTTGTCACCCAAATTAGTCCTCATAGTCTTTAATCGGACATGTCCTGTTTCCTCTTCCAGGAACTTCAATCACACACCCTCTCTTTCCTAGCCTTACCTACCCCATGCGCAGCCACCACCGCAAACCCATGTCTCTGGTGAGAACAAGAGGTCGAGGCTCCACTTACCTTGCTACATGCTGCCCATGTCTCTTCTTCTTGTACTGTGTGTGTGCTATGTCTGCCCCTTGCCCAGTCATCTGCATCCCCATGATGCGCATCTGGCCCCCAATTTCTATGGGGAAGCTCTCTGTATAGCAGCGCTTACTCCATTCTTAGCCAGGCAGAAAACATGGTCCCATCACAGAGGTGTATAAGACACCCCGGTTGTCTGCCTTGTCATCCACACCCGTTGTTCTGTGCTTCCACAGCCTGCCTCACATCTCAGGACCACCATTCCTGGGGATACCAAATACTTGGCCCAACTCCCAATACAAGATCCGTACCAACCGGCTGCCATCCGCCCATCCCTATATCTGGCTCGCACCCCATCCTTTCATAAGGCGAAGCCCCCCTTGATTGCGTCTATACATCCAATCGGACCCCCGGCGCATCTTACTCGGCACCTCCCCCCCCCCCAATCGCTCTCCAACAACAACAAGGTCCATCGTGTGTCATCGTGTCCTTCCTCGGTCATACGAATTCGTATATAATCGAACATCAGCCAACATCCTCCCACCCCCATCACCAAGAAAGATCTTCAATCATGGCCCTCACTCCGCCTTCTCTGACTAGGTCGCCCTCAACCCCCTCGCACAGCTACTGCCCTTCTGAAAGGTCATCAGTTGATTATCCCTCGCCCGGCCTGGTGGAACAGCAATACAAAATCTCGTCCATATATGGTGACCACTCCTGCTCCGTGACTTCGTCTATGGACCCGGGGTCATCACTACCGCCGCTTGAATCAATGGGCCAGCCCGACTGGAACAGCACCGTCATCCTTCCTGCCTCCTCCGCCACCGGTATGCCCAGCATTCTCGCCGCAGAGTACGAGTCGTATGGGGGCTATCCTTATAGCCACGATGTTTACCACTCTCATCACGGTGGGCATGCTCTTTCAACATCTACGCCGCCGCCTCCCGGCCCGTCGTCCCGATCTCCGATTCCACCTGCATCGAGGACGTCACTTTCCTACCATTCAAACACATCGATGGGTGGTCCGCTAACACCGCGAGTCAAGATGGAGACAGAGTATGGGTCAAGCATGGAAGTCTCACATTACCCATCACCACGTTCGATGAACACTTCGTACCCTTCAGACAGCGGCGCCTACACACACAACACTACTGGTTATCTCTCAGATGGAGGATCATCGGGATGGCAAAAGCCCGACTACCAGCCCCTCGAACCCGACTTCTATCCGGGCCCCGGAGCCGCGCAAACATCGGCTTTCCTCCAAAACGGACAACGATCTTACCGAGTTCCCCGTCCCAAGAGGCAACAACGGCGCCTGACGACAAAGGAGGAAGCCAACTTTCAGTGCGAGGTCAAGGGATGTGGGAAACTGTTCAGCCGAAGCTACAACTACAAGGCGCACCTGGAGACGCACGAGCCCAACCGGGACTATCCCTTCCCCTGTCAGGAAGCCGGTTGCACCAAGAAGTTTGTGCGCAAGACCGATCTCCAGAGGCATCACCAGAGCGTGCACTTGAAGGAGCGCAGCCACAAGTGTGACTACTGCAGCCGTCTGTTTGCTAGGAAGGATACTTTGCGAAGGTAAGCCCCTCCTCTCCCCCTTTAACCACCCTCATCCTTTTTATTTCTCGACACTAACAGTTACTTCCACAAACAGGCACATGGAAGATGGTTGCTCCAAACGCTTCGACATCGGCACCATGGATCTCCGACCCGAGACCTACGACAGCTTCGCACGGCCTTCCTCCTCGGGGCCTATGAGTCAGCACTATCCCCTTTCTTCATCCACCAATAACATTGGTGGTCTCCCACCTATGGCTATCCCTTCCCTAGGCAGCAGTGGCATTCTCTCGTCGCTGCCGGCTTCAATGAGGGCTGATGGTGGCCAACAGGGCCATTCTTGGGGGAGGTGATTACCTTACCCCAAGTCCCATTATGTGTGTATCAAAAGATGATTAGACATGTTTTTTTTTTTTTCTGTTGCTTCTCTTTCTTCCAAGTTTAGGTTGTCGTGTTGGAGATACCAAAAGGGGGAAATATTGGGAAGAGCGGTTGTGGGATGGACAATAACTCACTCATCGCTCGCTTGTACGATTAATGTGCTACTTTCTTTTCTGCTCTGTTCGATATCTGTTCATCATTAGCGGGAAGTTGGGTTTTGTATCTGTCTGAGCGTTTCATTTTCTTCTTCTTTTTTCATGCAACAGTTCATAAACAGAGGTCGGTCGGTCGGTCGGTCGGTCATGAATGGACGGACGGACGGTTCTTTTCTGATTGGGTTTTAGTTCAGGGCGGTCGGTTGGTCGGTTGGTCGGGCATAGAAACATTACACGGGTTATAACGAGCGGGCGGCAGAGTCTGGCTTATCATCTTTTTCTGGTGGTTTTTTTTTTTTCAGCGTGCAACTTCATATTCAGCGGTTTTTGTCACAAAAGCTCATCTTCACGTCATTCGTTAGCATAGCTTTCTTCCTCTTTGTCTATTTACATGTTTCTTCTTCTTTTACAGCCCAGCACCAGACTTCTCTGCTTATTTTATCTTCTTTTTTATCATGTCTGAACGAACACACACACCCACACACACACATTACTTTACTCTGCACATATCATGCATGACCATTCACAACTATGCTGCACATCAAAAATATAGAAACTTACATCAAGACTGTACCCAAAGCCCGCCAAGACTGATCCCTTACTTACCCTTCAATCAGCAAAATCCGAGCAAAATCTTCTGAAAATAACAAGATGAAACCAGAAAAAAAAGAAAAGAGAAAAGAAAGTTTGCGCGCCAACAACACAAGCAAAGCAGAACCGCGACGAGCCAAAATGTCGGTTAGGTGAGGTAGGTTAGGTTAGGTCAGGGAGGAGGGGTATGTATCGTTGGCTTACATATGACAGAGTGCTGTCCGAACGGGTGTTTGATTGCTCATCACTCCCATCACATTCCATTCCATCACAGGACAGGCACACACTTCCGAGTGAACTTCCGAGTTCCAACTCAACCAACTTGCCTCTCACGCTTTTCTCCCAATGGAGATTTAAGAAAATGTACCATGTCCAGGGACTCGGGTGGCTTAGATGCCCCACTGAATGGTTCGGTGTACAGGGGCCCGGGGGCCGCGGGGTGACGGACCAGACCCGATCGAGGGGCCAACGTGATGAGTGCGATGTGATAAGTAACGTTGTAAAGTCTAAAATGGTACTTGTAGGTACGTACATGTAGTAAATGGCAGGGAACAAAGGGCAATATGGGGACAACTGTTCCGTATTATCGTCCTCGGCGTCTTGCTGTCAACCAAAACAAAGGGTTACATTCGATTTATTTGATTTGACTTGAGAGAGCAAAAATGCTCACTCGCGTTTAGGGACCAGTCAACTGCGGGGTTCGTGCAGGACTTGTGATGGACGGACGAGTGGACTTGGTACCTAGGACTCGATTGCGAAGGCCGGGCAACAACATCAGGGGGCGGGATAGACGTCCTCAGGGGGCATCCTTTCCGACTTCCATTTGATCCAGAGAGTGACGCAATCAAATAGAAGACCATTCGTGCAATGTCAGTGGTTCAAAGGGCTGCTGTATCTTTGCTGTAAGTCATCCGCTAGCGCACGGCAGCGCACCAGTGAGGCGCTGAATATAGGATGCAAGGGTCGGACCGCCATTTTACTGTAAAAGTGTAGGTCTAATGTGCAGAAAGGCGGGATGCAGTTGGTTTACGTCTCCGCCTCGACGGGACGGGAGGTATGGAGGCTAACAAAATTGAATATATAATCACAAAGTGGAAAGCCAACTGAAAAGAGTTTCCGCCCTAGCGGTGGGGCACAGACCGGGGCCGGTTGATCGCCGGTCCCGTCCCACACGGCTCAAGCGGCGGCGGCTGCGGCGGGGACGGGAACCTCCACATGCTCGGCGGATGAGGTGCCTTGCAGCCAAGTGGATACTGTAGCTCGGACGACAACTTGGCGAGACGACATCGCTTCTTCGCTTCTGTTGCTCTTCTGATGCCATAGGTAGTCAACCCAAATCCGGTTTGCCCAATCACTCCACGGCATGAGGTCAGGTGAACAACATAATCCAACATCCCACACAACACAACACACCAACTTTCTAAACCGCTCGCAGCATCTGGCACCATTTTTCAGCTCTGCGGTCTGCGGACACCCGAGCCGGGATGGTAATGCAGTGTATCCGGAACTCAGCCTTATGATAGACGATGCTGTCCAGCGAGCGAGAAAACAAAAGGCCAAAATCACGGCCGTGGCACCGCCATAATGCAGTGCTATCATCAACAATAACAACTAGGCAGCTACTTTTTATTCTCTTCGGTTTCCAAGTCTAAGCCTCCCACTCATCGACTCATCCTTGGCTGGTTCGGATTTTTTGGCCCCCAACGCCAATGTTCACTTTGCGAGGAATGCAAGGGTACCACTCGTCTATCATCCACCAACCACGAGTCCACGATAGGTAATAGCAAAAGGTCAATCTGTCTGTTCTCCAAAATTGGACAAAGCTCATGATTACCTCAGGGTATCTTTCTCTTCTCATTTTCCTGCTTCCATTCCATGTGTTTCTAGGTTCCTTTTCTGGAGGTTATTTCGAACGACACTAGTGTTTAGTTGCATCCAACCAACAAAGCAAAAAAGCCCTTTTTTTAACTCGCCGCAGCAACCCTATGATTGGCCCAACAGCCGCCGTGATAAACGCATGGGGTTGCACGGCATTTTGTCTCTTTCTTGGCTTGGCTAGCCTGGCTTACCACCAACCATACCCGGCAGTCCGGCCAGACACACGCGAGCGAGCGAGGGAGGGCATCGCGCTTCCGCCATTTCCTCATCTTCCGTCGGCGGGGGCCTGGTCTTCTCCTCGTTTCTTCTTCCGTCACTCCACAGGGAACTTTGTTATCAACTGTGCTGAGCTTACCTCTAGTGATGAATCCTACCTAGCAGTCCTAGCTAAGGTTCGAAGCTATGACTAACGTGCGGACAAACAAAAGGCGGACTGACCGACTGAACTGAAGGCCGAGATGTCAAGATGCGGATGCGGGGCGGCGAGCACAAAATGATGACGGGATCTCCCCTGACTCCCTCCCTCCCAGGGCATGTATGCTCGTTTCGTTTCCAACAATCAGCTCTAAGTCATCCAACATTACACCGTGCTTGGTACGGTGATTGGTACAGTATGTGTGTGGCCTTACCAGCCCAGAGAGAGCTTCCATCGCTGCTTCTAGAAGCTCTGCAGCTACATCGCCGAATAATATGGGCCATCCTAGGTGGCCTGGACGGCACTCCTTTGCTGTGCGTCCGGGGTGAGTGTGCTTGTGATCCTGTGTGATTCCCATGTTCAAACCTGCTGGATCTCAGGACTTGATCAAGTTGGACACATACCGGCGAGTGAGTTGATAATGTCCTCATTTTGAGCATTTGAAAACCCAAACCTGTCCTTACAGGCTCTTTCTTCACATTACAGAAAACTTCAAACAGATGGAGGAAGAAGGGGCGGTAAGAGAATCTGCATGTAATCAACCTCAGGATCGTCCCGGTAAAAGGGGGGTGTGTCGGACTGCATAAGAATAACTATTGACTGGCTGACACGGGTAGTGCCTCTCATTCAGTATCGCTTCACTCTTGTGTTTGGGTGGTTACAGCCCACCAAACGAACTACTGCAGTGCTGTAGTCTGGTGGTGTCCCTTTTTTTTTTTTTTTTTTTTTTACGGAACTAAAACAAAACACAGAAAGAAAAGGGGTGTGCGTGAGACAAAATATCCAGCCAACCAAATGCTGTTAGTTAAAGATCACCGACAAAGCGGGCAAAGCGGTGCTACGGAGGCAGGAGAGAGATCGCCGACCAGCTGACACAAATGCTCGATTGGGTCAGCGACGTGCCTCAAATAGACGTGCTTACAGTGGGAACCTCCGAATTCGTATCATCATGCTGACGGATGGAGGGTTGAAAGAATTTCCGCAGAGTCCAGTCGGTATTCATACAGTACAGTTGTACTAATAGTACCTTCATAGAGGTACTTGCTACCTACTATTCGGAATGTACAAGACAAAACAACATCCTTCAGTCGGCCTTGCATGACACACACGCACTCACATAAGGAGGACGGAACCAGAATACCACCCTTGCTTTCTCCGGTTACAATGCATTGTTGACATATCTTTCCATCTACCACATCGGAACACCCGTAGTAGGCAAAAGGACCTGCCTGAGCTTGTTAACTGGAAACAAAGCGCGGATATATCCGCTTATAGCAAGGAAGGCAAAAGGAGACAATGGCTCTTTGATATGGGAGCCACCAGGCGGCAGTGAGAGCGATGACGATGAGGCTCATTATATTGACACACGTTTACATGTAGAGTAGACTGCAGACATATGGCATCGGTTTTGTTGACACGCAGCTGTCTGGAAGTCTGGCTCCGATTCACCATCCGTTGACTTGGGGGGCCTGGTATTTCGCTGTGTTCTTTTTCTCTCTGGCTTCGCTACACCAAATACATGTATCCGGCAGAAGGCTGTCAAATAGCTGGACCCCAGCAAGGATCATTCTGTGATTTCCTTATCAATATCAGAAGATGACACTGTGAGAAGGAAACAGGTCATGATATGGGACAGGACAAGAAAGTCCCCTTAGGTAGGTACCTAGTCAAGAGGCCAGACCGTATTCTAGGGCATTTCTTATTAGACACACAAGTGCAAGGTAAAAGAACGTGTACTTTGTCTTGTGTCTTTTGATCCTCTCACTCACGCCACCCACTCCAACGCCCACTCCTCATCCTCCAGTTCTTCCCCCACCTGTTCCTCCTCTCGGTGGTAAAAACTGCTACCTGTTCTTACTGATGTAATACCTTCTTGGTTCATATAATGTAAAGGCACAAAAAATGCCGACACAACAACACCACCTAGCTAGCTGCTTCGCCTTTCACTCTCCCACCATCTCCGGTCCCGATCAGTAATCATTAGAGGAGGAAGAAGTCTGATAAAGTTCTGACGGGGCCATGAGGCGCCTTAGACAATATAGTTGTAAGCAAGTACGGTACCTACGCTCACTACCTCTACCTATGGTAAGAGAACCTGATGCGAGTAGGAGGCGGAGTCGGTTCAATCCTCCGTCCCCCCTCGCCCCGATCTAGACTCAACGGCGCGCCTATCAAGACCCAGATCACCCACCCAGGGAGAGATACTGGAAGGAGATACTGAACGGAGGAAGAAGGACCGCGCTGGGAAGGGGACCGGCGGGAAATCCTTTGGAAGACTGGAACTGAAAAGGTCTGGCCCCAACCGGCGGTTAATAATCAGACAAGCGCCGAATAATAACGCTAGAGGTGTCACGTCCCGCGCATAGCGCACCAACAGGCATCAAAGGCGTTGACAGATATGTAGGTAGCGGTACCTTACGTAGAAGTCTAGTCAGTTTTGAGCAAGCGATGAGTGAAAAGTGTCTTGTTAGGTCTTCGGGTGGGTGGTGGGCGGGTCATGATTGTTGTTGGCCCTTTTTCTTCCCCTCATCACGGTCGCCCGTCCATTATGCACCAACAACCGCCGGGTGGCATACGGGAAGTGCGGGACCAAAGTCACCAAAAGTGAAAAAATATGCCTAGCAGTCAGTCGGTTAGTTGATGTCATACAAGAAAGTTACCTCTACCTCGAGGAACCGTCTCGATAAGCCTGGAGATATGCGAGCCCCCAGAAAGATTGAAACCCGAGTAGTGTTTTATAGCTTTCATCCAATATGCTAATCTTGGGATCTCGCCTCTGATTCTTGCTAAGGAAACATTGAAAGAGCTGAAGTGTTAAAGGTCGTAGTTACTCGACGGACGGGATTGGCGAATGAAGAGCCCCCCAGTCGTTTATTCCGAGCGTATGAGATAGGTGAGGTACTCTCCCATTCTTTGTGTCTTTCCTTGCGAGAAGACGGGGGCGAATCTCTTGACACCACTTCCTCCTCTCTATCGCGAAGGCGAAGCGATGTCTGTCACTGTCAGAAAGCGAGACACCTATCTATCCCTTCTTTGCTCAACACCACTCCCTCGGTCTCTGTACATCCCGGGAGGGAGTTGAACCTGGCCATTGATTGAGCGCGATTACCCAAAAGTGTGAAGCCGAACCGAGACCCGGGCAACCAAGGGGACAAACAAACTACGTGCCCTGCGTGCCTGCCAACTACCCCTATGTAGCCCAAATTTCATCCCATCCCCCCCAGGCCCAACCAGCTCCCGCTCCCGTCCCGCTCTTGCCCTGTCTGGCCCCTTATAAGCCACCTTCCCGTCCCCTACTTCCAACACACCTCCCAATGGGACCGACAACCACACACACGACGAGCGACCCGGGGGGATAATGCCAGAAGATGCAAGTCGGACGGTATAAGGGGCCGTCTAGTGCGGCGGCGACCGAGTAGATATAATCTGCTCTATACCCTATAACTCACGAAGCATGTCCTTGTTGATGGCATATGTCCCCCTACCGACCGGCGGGGGTAAGATCGACTGGGGGCAGACTGTCGAGGAGGCGACGGGTTCGAATCTGGGGGCGATCACTTGACCTGGTCCCATTCTCTTTTTTTTTACAACTTTTTCTTTTCCGTTTCGTTGTGCTTTCATTTTCCTGGATCCTCCTGTTTTCGCTCGTCTGCCTTTCTCTCTCGGTCGCTCTTTTTCTTCCAATTTGTTGTTCACTTTGAATAAGACTCATAGATAGAGAGACACTCGGCATGATCGCGCGCTACATTTGATGTTAGGCGTATCGTGATGCGCGGCGCGTACAGCGAGAGTTTGTCGCCTCCGTGATCCCCGTGTTTTGATATCATAGACAACCCTGACCAAGTCTTCGTTAATCGCGACGGCCAAGTGAGACCGGGTTACTGCTCCAGCCAACTATCAAGGACAAGTATTGTCGCCTTTCAACCAGTCTAATGTGAACATTTTTCGTCGATGAACAAAAGAACAAGACGATTGCTCATCCAATAAGAAGGCCTCTGTTTGTTCATGGCTCAAACGTCATTACACATTTGGCACATGCGCAGTTGTCGAAGGTCGTGGCGTGTTGGTGGAAGAATAAGGCTGGTCGGGATCCAATGAGGGCTTTTTCGACAGTGGGTGAAGGTCAGCTTGCGTTCAGTATCAAAGCTGATGGCTCTCATGAAGTCTGAATCTGAGAAGGTTCCAAGTCCGCACTTGCTCTACTAGACTTCAAGCATCACGGTCACGGAAGAGAACGCGTTTCGTCGATTGCGGCGTGTGCACGGAGTGTTGGGCGTGGACGGTCAGAAACATCAATAAGAAACTTTCAGGGCCAAGAAATCAACTCAGTAAGCCACAAAGATTCGAAATTTCGAAAGTGTTTACATAACAATGTAGTGGCTGCTTCGGAAGTGAAGGTGACGATGGAGCTGTGAAGTGCAGTGATGCAGTGATGTTGAACGAAATGAAGACCACAGTGCAATTGAGACCCAGAAATGACTGTGTCGAAGCCGGCCAATCCGGCAGGCACGTTGCAGCAGGCCGGCAATAAGCGTGCCGGACCGGCAAAAGTTCACCGTGAACTGTCACCGTGCCCGACCTTGTGCCAGATCCGGATTCCCAGAAACAGCATCCAACAGAAGTTGATCGCCACAGGCCACCGCCAGGCAACCTTGGCACGTGCTTTCGCGACTTCACAGATTTGTGAAATAAAACGGCAAGCGCAAATACAGACCGCGATAATAATAGAGAAACGCGGTTTAAGAGAGACTGCATAGAAGGGAGAAAGATTTGGACATCGAAGAACAGACGAACGACTGCCCCCGCCAAGACCCAAGATAGAAGCTCCAGCGTGCAGACGATACGCTGTACATCTACTTTAACGATTTCACGACTTCTCGCTTCTCACCAAACCAAACATCGAAATAGAACATCAAACGATTACATTTCTCACTCCGGACATCCGCGTCGGTTAGATATTCTGCGACATAGTAGACACAGCGGTCTTCGCGCAGCCATTCCTAATCCCTTTACTTTGTCCCTGTATCCAATGCCGTGATACTAGACGCCCACCATGGAATTCAACATCGAGTAAGAATCAAATCCAACATGACGCCTTCTTCGTGTGTAAAAAGCCATATGACTGACATGGGGGTAACAAAGCGACCTACCAGTTCTGTTTCCTTACCCAAGGATATATCCAGGTATGTGAGCTCATACAGACGGCACACCATCACAAGTGCTGACCAACTGGCCTTATAGAACAATATGCGTACATGGTGGATCTGAAAAGTGAGCATCCAACACAAACAACTCATACTCATCACACGCCCACTAATCACCCCCCCCCCCCCACAGAAACYCTCGATGCAGGCGGGAACTGCGTCCTGGAAATGCCTTCGGGCACCGGCAAGACCGTCACCCTCTTGTCACTCATCGTCGCCTACCAGCAATACTACCCAGAGCACCGGAAGCTGATCTACTGCTCGCGAACAATGTCCGAAATCGAAAAGGCCCTCGTCGAGCTGAGAGCCCTCATGAAGTTCAGAGCCGACCGGCTCGGACACGAAGAAGAGTTCCGCGGTCTCGGCCTGACAAGTCGAAAAAACCTGTGTCTGCATCCCTCAGTCAAGCGGGAGAAGAGCGGTGCCATTGTCGACGCCAGGTGTCGCAGCTTGACGGCCGGCTTCGTCAAACAGAAGAGGGAAAAGGGCGAGAATGTGGAGACGTGCGTCTACCACGACAACCTCGACCTTCTTGACCCGCATAACCTGATCCCTAACGGCATTTGGACACTGGATGGTCTGTTGAGGTATGGCGAGGAGAAGAAGCAGTGTCCTTATTTCACTGCCAGGAGGATGGTATGTTATTACAAAGCACTCGATATCTTGGGCATTGTCGCTAACGGATTACGTCTAGATGCAATTCTGCAACGTCATCATTTACTCCTACCACTACCTCCTAGACCCCAAGATCGCCGAGCGTGTGTCCAAGGATCTATCCAAGGACTGCATTGTCGTCTTTGACGAGGCTCACAACATCGACAACGTCTGTATCGAGTCTCTAAGTACCGACATCACCCAAGACTCGCTTATGAGGGCAACGAGGGGTGCTCAGAACTTGGAGGCCAAGATCAATGAGATGAAGGACTCCGATCAAGAGAAACTTCAGTCCGAGTACGAAAAGCTGGTTGAAGGACTCAAGGGCCTAGACGAAGCCCGACAGGAGGATGCTTTCATGGCCAACCCAACACTACCCGACGATCTGCTCAAGGAGGCCGTCCCCGGCAATATCAGGCGAGCCGAGCACTTCGTCGCCTTCCTCAGAAGATTCATCGAATACCTCAAGACCCGCATGAAGGTCCGCCAGGTCATCTCCGAAACGCCACCATCATTCCTCGCCCATTTGAAGGAATACACCTTCATCGAGAAGAAACCGCTTCGGTTCTGCGCCGAGCGTCTAACCTCACTAGTCCGGACCCTCGAACTCACCAACATCGAAGACTACCGGCCCCTTCAAGAAATAGCCACCTTCGCAACCCTCGTCGCCACCTACGAAAAGGGCTTCCTCCTGATCCTCGAGCCCTACGAATCCGACACGGCCAAGACGCCCAACCCGGTCCTGCACTTCACGTGCCTCGACGCCGCCATCGCCATCAAGCCCGTCTTCGACCGCTTCAGCTCCGTCATCATCACCTCCGGCACCATCTCCCCCTTGGAAATGTATCCCAAGATGCTCAACTTCTCCACCGTCGTGCAAGAATCCTACTCCATGACCCTCGCCCGCCGCTCTTTCTTACCCATGATCGTCACCCGCGGCTCCGACCAGGCCTCCATCTCCACCTCCTTCCAAGTCCGCAACGAGCCCAGTGTCGTGCGCAACTACGGCAACCTCCTGACCGAATTCGCCCGCATGACGCCCGACGGCATGGTCGTCTTCTTCCCCTCCTACCTGTACATGGAATCCATCATCTCCATGTGGCAAGGCATGGGCATCCTCGACGAAGTCTGGAAGCACAAACTCATCCTGGTCGAAACGCCCGACGCGCAGGAAACCTCCCTAGCGCTCGAAACTTACCGCACCGCCTGCTGCAACGGCCGCGGCGCCGTCTTACTCTGCGTCGCGCGCGGCAAAGTGTCCGAAGGCATCGACTTTGACCACCAGTACGGCCGCACGGTGCTGTGCATCGGCGTGCCGTTCCAGTACACCGAATCGCGCATCCTGAAAGCCCGCTTGGAATTCTTGAGGGAAACGTACCGCATCCGCGAGAACGACTTTTTGTCGTTCGACGCCATGCGCCACGCCGCGCAGTGCCTCGGTCGCGTCTTGCGCGGCAAAGACGATTATGGAGTCATGGTGCTGGCGGACAGACGCTTCATGAAGAAGCGCCACCAGTTGCCCAAGTGGATCAACCAAGCCTTGTTGGATGCGAACACGAATCTAAGCACGGATATGGCGGTGGGTAATGCGCGGGCATTCCTCAAGCAGATGGCGCAGCCGTTTAGTGCCAAGGATCAGGAGGGCGTGAGTATCTGGGGTATGAAAGATTTGAAGCGGCATCAGGAGAAGATGGCGGAGGATATGATTGTGGAGTTGAGGACGGCGAGGGAGGAGGAGGAAAGGGAGAGGAAGAGGAGGGAGGAGGAGGAGAGGAGACGGTTGGAGGAGGAGAGGGACAGGGTTAGTGATTATGAGATGGATGAGGATGATGAGGCGGAGATGATGGCGCTGGATGCGAGGATCGGGTAGTGTTCGAAGGTGAAGGGGATTTTTGAGTGGGATAGAGTAGGTGAAGTGAACGAGTTTGTTATTTGGGGAGTTGTAGCTGTGGTTGATTGTATCACATTGGCCATACCGTAGTGTATACATGCCATGTAAAACATGACGGAAACTTATCACGGTCTCACTGTTGATCATGAATAATTCATATGAACTGTCCTAACCTAGAGCTCCAGTCACAATACAAGCTATCTGATCAACACTCAACCTAACCGCCTACTCCACCCCCGTAAGACCAACTCTTCCAAAGTACCCAACTCCATCGTTCACATTCGTTAACCTCTTTACATCCCATTACCCCAGTACTTTCGCTCCTCCTCCCTTGTGCTCCCCTTCCACCCAACCGGCATCCCCTCCAAAATGTCCACCTCCTCTGATTCCGACTCTCATTCTCTCTCTCTTTCCCATCCTAATTCTCTCTCCCTTTCCCTTTCCCTTCCCCTCTCCGCTCTACCCCCACCCCCCCGGGGCCCCTACTATGTAGTTAACCCCCCTTAGGCCCCCTTAAACCCCTCAGGCCCCACCCATCCCTTCCCGCAACCTCCTCCTCCTCCTCCTCTTCATATCTCCCAGTACCCGCTCCGCCCGGCCTTTCTGCTGTATATGCGTCATCGGGCTCGAGGGGTTCGGTTCATTCTCATTATCGTTATTCATCAATTTCTTCCTCTTCCTCCTCCTCTTCCTCTTGTTCCTCCTTCTCTGCTCCTTCCACCATAGGTCTCCTCCCTCCCAAAGCCTTCTTCTTCTTCTCTTCCTGCTGCACCTTACCCTTACACCCCCAACACGGCTCCTTACCGATGGATTTTGTTTCTTTGTTGGACCACTTGGGACAGTGTTCTTTGGGGGTGAAGGTTTTTGGGGAGGAGGAGGAGTCGTGGGCGGCGGCGGCGACGGCGGAGGGACACTTGGTTTCGGAGGTTAGGGTGAGGGTTGGGGTGAGGCGGCAGAGGGGGCAGAGGGTGCGGGTTATGTGGTGGGTGCACATCTTTCTTCTTTATTTTTTAAGTAAGAACTTGTTAACCTGATGTAGCAGAATGGTTGGGAATGGGAATGGGAAGGGGCAGGTGTGAATGTTAGTAAGGTGTAGCTGAGGTGGTAGGGTGTTGGGTACGTATGCATTCAAATGATGGTTGGTTATATAAGCAAGTAATAAGGTAGGAAGGAGGATGCCTCCTAGCGTGAGTCATTATTATCATTGGATACAGTGGTTGTTATGAATGACAGCCTTGTATATACAACCAGATGACTATCACCAAACAATTTATGACTGATAGATGGCCCCTCTCATCATCATCATCATTGCTTCCTCGGAACCACCTTCAATAGCGACGCCACCCTCGACCGCTTGCTCAGTCCCACCCTGTACTTGACTTTGCTTTGCGTTGACAGAAAGTTCGTTGGCTTGATAATCTCTTTCTCCTTCTTCGTGTCCTTGTCTTCCTTTTCTTCCTTCGTAACAGGTTCAGGAGATGGAGGAGGCTTTGCCTCAGGAACAGGAGTGATTTCCTCCCGGGTATCCTTGTTACTTTCCTTATTTCCTTCTTCTTCTTCCAGGTCCTTTTTCAGGTCTTGATCTTGATCATCTGACTCCGACTCCGCCTGGAATGATTTTGAACGGCCATTCTTCCTTGCAGAAGAGGCCGGGACCTCCTGCACCACCTTGTTTTTAGGTGGCCTGCCTCTTTTTCCTTTTGTTGGTGCCGCTGTTGCCGCTGCTGCTGTTGCTGCTGGCCGGCCACGTTTACGTGGAGGTTCTTCCTCTTCCTCTTCGTCCTCGTCACTTGGAGGTATTTCCAGCTCCGCTTCAAAGGGGCCCTCTTCTGCTTCTTTTTCAGGTTCTGACATCTCTTCCGGTGGATCGGAGAGGTTTCCATCACTTTCCCTGTCGTCTATGACTATAGGCGCAGACGCTTTTCGTTTCCTTGTGTTGGTGTCGGTGGCACCCCTTTTCCTGGCTGTTGTTGGTGCAGGCGATGCTAGCTCGTCTCCCTCATCGGGTTCGGGCGCTGGAGTCGGTTGTTTGGTGGCTTTTTGAGTGGCGGCGACGTCAGACTTTCGTGGACGACCACGTCTTCTTTTTGGTGGTGGCTGTTCAGGCTCTGCAGGCTCAGAAGGGGCCACTTCTGGTTGCTGATATTCGGTACCTTCAAAGCTATTGTCCATAACAACCTCTTCCTCGGTAACCATTGGGACGGGTTCCTTCTTCTTTCGTCCTCTCTTCTTTTTGACGGTACTGCTGAGCGCAGTGGCATCAGTAGGTTGCTCGGTAATTTGTTCATTCTGCAACTGATCATTGCCGAGAATTACGGACGCTTGATGAGTATCCGTTGCGTCAGGAGCGTAATCGGCGTTATCCTCTGCACTCATCTCCCGAATCTCTGCCAACCGACTACTTCTCAAGGGGATAGTATCCTGAGTCGCATCTTCCTCAAAGAACTGACTAGCCTTCCTCTTCCTCCCACTTCTTCGCGTTCCAGGCGATGCTCCACCAATGACATCCGGAGAAGAGGCCGGAAAAGTTGTTCTTACTCTCGCCGGCGTCCCTATCTCCAAACTACCCGATCCCAGACCCGATGTTAGAGTCATCATAGTTGTCGCTGCGGCATCCAGCGTACCATCACCGTTGTCGCGTATGAAGTCGCTGAGATGAGAGAGCGCAACAGTAGTCATGCCACTCGACTTGTACGCAGTCCCGGCCCCGGCATATAGTAGTCCTTCTCCGAACATTTGGGGTGGATGCGGATCTGATGGCGGTACAGCAGGTAGCGAAGACTCTGGAGGTATGTTTTCGTGTGTGGCCCAAATGTCCTGTGTGGCCAAATTGTCTTGTGTGGCCAGGTTATCTTGTGTTCCCTGGGTGGACAAGCTGATTATCCTGTATTCTTCTTTCTGGCTGGCCGTAAGGGTACTAGGAGTGATGTATAAGCGCTGCGGCGCAGTGGCAGACAAGCTGCCTGTCGAGACATTCTCTTCGCTTGATATTGGTTTCTGGTAGCTACGGAGTTGGGCCACGGAAGAAGGCGCATCTTCGGACGGGGGTAGTGGGATGAAGCTGACGTCATCGTGATCGGGTGTCGCATTTGGATTCGCCACGGGGAGGCTGCTGGTCGAGGGTTGCGAAGCGCGTTTCGCCGTTGCCTTTGTCTTTTTCTTGGGGATTGAAGGGATTGTATAGTCATCATCTCCGTCGTCGGGGAACTCGTAGGGGTCGATTCGCACGATTGTTGATTGTCGCGGTATCTCTTCCTTCTGTTCGGAAGACTTGCCGTATGTTCGTACCGCCTGTTGTACCGAGCCGGATTCTTGTAGTGCACCACCCGTGGTTACACCTTGGCTGGTCTTCCCTTTCCCGTCGCCGCTTTTCCTAGGAGTGGTGACCTGGGTGAGCTCGGTCAGATCGATGATATTATCGCCTATCTTTCTTTTAAGCGGTCGACGGCTGGCGGGTACCGGGTCGGTTATTGAGGAGGATTGGTCGCTCTTTTGGGCAGGCTGGTGTCCTTGAGTGGTGATGTTGGTGCCGATGTAGGTTCCTGTGATGGTGACCGCTCTTTGTTCGTCATAGACGCGCTGGAAGAATGACAGGTCCGTCGATACGTTGCTAACATCATGGTGATTTTGGTTTCCTTGTTGAGCTTCGTTGGGCTGCACAGGCGCGGGCGCGGGCCTGGGCGCGTCTTGGATCTCGTCAATGGCGTCGTCGATCGGGTCGTCGATGTGGTCGAAATCGCTTTCCTCGTCATCCGAAGCGGCGATCTCCCTCATGGGAGCCATTTCTAGGCAGTTTAACACTGAAGATATTATAAACCAAATGGATGATGTAGCTGTTAATGTTGTCGTCCCGGAGCGGGGCGGCGACTTTGTGGTTGCCAGGCGAGACGCGTCTTGGGACGAAGCAATTAAACATTGAAACGCGCGGTCACGATGCCAAGACAAGACCGGGAAACCTTCCGCCTCACCTGAGTGGTTACTGGTTACACCTCCGTGAACCCTAACCCGTATGTTGCAGGCATAGAGGTCGGCATCACAAGTCCAGCGATACATGACAAAGTCAACGATAGGAGAGATTGATGACTTGAATAGAGTACTACTCCTTGCCATCGATCGGCTGCTCGCAGTTAATTCCCCCATTCGTTGTCTCTGTCTGACAGCTGCAGTGATGGCGTGCAGACTCAATATGTGCATGTCCGCCATACTGTATGCGGCGGGAGCATTATCAGACAACGGCATCATAATGTCGTCTGCCTACTTATAGTTGCGGGAAAAGGCTCTAGATGAAGTTATCAAGCCGTGGTAAAGGCAAGCAACGTGGACGAATTTGCCACGATGAGCAGGTCGCCGTTCTATGCCAACGGCTGGTGAGCTCTGCGATAGCATCACATGCCTTTGACGGGAATGCTTTCAGCCGCTCCATGTCAGAAGATAGCAATCTATTGCTCAGTCATGCTTTGTTTCTTGTCGTGTAAAAGCCAAGCACATCGGGCTGTCTTCACTCTACGCGAAGGTGATGAAACTCATCGGTGATGAGGAAGAAGGGGTAAAGACTATGCTGTGTAACACATGGGCTTCTAGAAGGCAAGCATCAAGCCGTCACCACCTGTATGTCGTGCAATGAAGGGATAGTGTACTGTGTGAATGCGAGTGGGAAATAAATGGCCTCTTGGGCAGGAAATGGCGACGGCTGATGGTTTGGTGGTGTCTTGGTGCGTGATCAGCCCGGTTTCCAGGGGTAATGTTCTGGTCCGATTGCGACGACGGCGAGGATGAATATGGAGATGGACGGAGGAGAAGTTGCCAAATCGTGACCTGGACAGTGGGAACAGAAAGGGGAATTTCCTTTACAATTTAGCGATGATCATCGACGTTGGTTGAAACATTTGAAGTTAGCTGGCTCGGTACCTGTGCCTGGCTTAGCCCGATCTGGTTTAGCAACGGTCTGACCCGCTAATCCTCGGCGGGGAAGGGCCATTCTGTCAATTGAATTCCGAACTTGGATTGAAACATCATCACCTTTCCTTCTCCCACATGCGACTGAGACATTTCAAATTTCCCCATTGGATCCGACATTTCAGCCTCAACACGAATGAGTGTATGAGAGACCATTTCCATGGACTCTACTTGTCTTGTCGTACAACATCGCGTACTGCGTGATTGTCTCCCCGGCCCGTCTCCCTCCCGTCCTCATCACGTCTATCATCATGAAGTCTAGGAGAGGGGACGATTTGAGGACTGTGGTTGGCTTCCACCGCCGCCACTCAGCATCGTCTATCGACGTATCGTGCCATGGATCACTTTCAAAAGCAGCCCATCAAGGTGCCACTGGCTATCACCAACAATATATTCTTTTGTCTATTTTCTGCATTGGCCTCTCTAACTGAGCCTTTGTTTCATCAGCATTTGGCATTGGCCAAGGTTGGGACCAATGGTCACCATCAAACAGGCTAGCATGGGGTATCAGCTATAGCCCCTTGCAATTAACAGAAGTCCCGTAAAGAGCTTCTGGAAACTGCATCCGTCTTCTCCCTCTTGGCTTGCTTGTCCATATTTCCACTTCATATCCCGTCCACAGTATCATAATGCACCGTTAGACTGACACCAGACCAAGCTCCAGCCAGAGAGGCTAGCGTGGAACTTGACCATGGCTCCGTATACATCACTTTAGTGATACCAAGACCTGTCAAGGCAATAGGCATTTCCTATGACAGCAAACAGCCCAGTGTCTTTGAGGCTCGACCTCGTTACCCTTGTCATGCCTTGTCAGGGTCCGACACCCGTCGGCACGTCTCCGAGGGCCCTTGTTCATAGCAGCCGTCGTTCTGGGGTCGCCCACTATGTATATATAAGTGGTCTGGTTTTCTTGTTCTCATTGCTTTTTCTTTTCCAGAGTATCATAACACACACCTTCTCAAACAATTCAAGAGCTTACTTGACATATCTTAACTCCACATATTCTGCAGACTTATACCTTTCTAACACAACACTAGCCATAATGAGCAACGGCGGCGGTCAAGGTGGCGGTTTCTACAAGTATCGGTGCAAGCACTTTTACTCTTACAACTGCATGAATTGGGTCTGGGTCAACTACGCTGCATGTGCTACTTGCCTGGTAAGATCAAGCATTTTCCCCTATACGGTGCCCCATATGCTAACCTCCTGACAGGCCATGGGACGGGGAGAAGAATCGGAAGTTGTCCCATCGGCAAGACGCTTCGAGATTCGCGTACCTCGGGCGCTAGATGGCATGCTGTCCTACGAATCAGCCTGGGTTGCCCCTCCCGTCTTTACTGGATTCGAACCAACACTCAAGACCGGCAATCCATCTATGGGCGGTAACAACAGCTCGACCACCAGCCTTGGTGATTTCACTCCGCCATTTAGAGGGTCTCCTCCCGAGGTCTATCCTACAACAATGACGACAACTGATACACCTCGGCCTGTCATGGTCACGACAGGCGTTCACAGGATGAGCTAGGTAGAAAGAGGAGACATACAATACGCATAAAGATCAACAGAAATATCTATGGGTTATCACGTTTTACGGGTTGCCTTCATGCCGGAGATTCGACACGGGAAGATACTGGCTCGAATGATTTTCTTGAAAGGGGGGAAGGAAGGACTTGGATACCGGCGTGTTTTAGGCGCCATGAGATTGCTGTTTTGATACCCCCTCATACACATACGGAGCTTCAAAGGGCACTGGGTTTCTTCTTGATTTGCATTTCTCTTTTAGTAGCAGCAGTACACGGACTCATCATCTCAGTTTACTATCTTGAGTGAATAAAATCTTGCTCCCCGAACCATGCCACGAATGCATGCATCAATTCTCTCACCTTATTATAACTGACCATTTATGACTACTACCTAGCCGTTATGGAACAACTTGACACCTTGGAGATGACAACGCATAAATCCGACAAGGCACGGCTTCACCGGGAAATAGGACCGGCGTCTAGAATACCACCCACACCTACAACATAAATCCACATGTTCGTTACTACACACATATGTACCCAAACATCCCATATCACATCCACATGTTCGTTACCGCACAAACAGTTACGTACCGGTAAATGCCACCCCTGCTTGTTGTTCCCCGATGGCCGATTACCGAATCAAGTACGATGGACGTTTCTTGACCATGCCATTACAATGTCAATGTAACGCTATTGCCCGCATTGACAGATACCAGTTGCATGTTTCGTCCACAAGCGAGTTCGCTTCTGATCCTTCGATGAGAGCTTGTCTACAACTAGGCAGGTTCTTCTGCGTTATCTCTTCATATGTAAAGCGTTGGTTACCTACGCACATGCAGTCGTGACAGACAACATTATCTGCCACCCATCTGAACATTTGAAAGGGGTGTCATAAAGTATCTAACTATATAGACGTATATAAGGTAGAAGAAAGTTACAACGGAAACGTATGCGTAGGCAAGAGGCTACTAAAGAGCCAAGAGACTACGAAATTAGGTACCTATGTACTAGTGAGCGAGTAATAGCCAAGAAACATAAACGAGTGATTAGTGAACTGTTTCGAAGTGCTTGGTAATTACTATGAAGATGACGCTCTTCTTAAAAAGTTATCAAAGATCAAAGTTTGGAAGGAAGGAAGGGAAGAAGAAGAAGATAAAGCCAACAACGAACCCGTCCCGGTAATGAGTTCGGCTCCGTCCCGTCCCGCCTTGTGCCGTAACGTCGTACCGATTGAATTTCCTTATGCTCATTTTTGTGTGTGTTTTGTAAACATCGATCAAACCTACACTAGGTAGGTAGTAGGTACCGTTCGTAAAACCGAGTCACTCAATGCTTTGTCTTCTTTGCCCTTGTTAGGTAGTATCCATGTCTGCTGCGGCACACAAGAAAGAGGGAAAGAGAGAGTGCCGAACTGCCCGTTATCCCGGCCCCGCCGTTGCCGTCGGTTGCGACGGAAGGAATGATGAATGTTACAACACGAAAACAGTTTCTCGGAGATATTTTTTCTCGACAATTTCGACAGTCCTTGCTTGGGATACAGTACGTACTAGATGGAGGGTTTGGGTAAAGGCCGTGTTTGACGGGGACTTTTTTACATCTTGAAGAGAAGCCAGTTGAGACAAACAATGGCTGCTGCGTACCCCGACTTGGAAGGACCTGCAACAAAGTAACCTTGTCTACCTCAAAGGGAAGGAAGTCTTTGAGGTCTGAGTGACAGTAAGATTGGATATCGAGTCTCTCAAACGTGAATCGTGAACACCTGGAATGGAATGGAACGCAGAGCCGTTCACCATGCTCCCCCGCTTTTTACACTACCACAACTCGGACCCGAAACTGATTTGCAAGTTTGAAGTTTACACTCCCCTCCTCATAAGCCGTTAGCGATGATCGCCAGATCACCCGACGAAGTGAATATAAAAAAACGTCCAAACAAACATACCTTAACCTTGCCATGATGAGCCGGAGCTTTCATTCCGACGGCTCATGCTAATTCATCTTCCGCACAGACATGTATGTGTTCATCGCATGAACTGATTGATCCCTAGCTGAAAGTTGCTGAACGCTCGGCACTTTTGAAACGAAACTTAAACCGGCACTCGTATGCGAACTACACTACAATATGGATCGGAAGCTCCGTTAACGCCGAGGAAAAACCGTTGGAACCATGTAACACTGTTTGAGCACTAAAACTTGGCGTTGTTTGCTTAAAATAGCAGTGCCAAGTGGAACAATGTTGACGGAGGAAGCTACACAGTAAACAAAATGGGAAAGGGGAGCGATTTCGATTTCGGTATTTTTCGATGTTAGTGTCTTGGAAGCTTGGAGGAAAGCGAGAAAAGGCCCGAGATCAGGTGAGGATTAGCTTGATCGTCTCGTCTGGATATTTCACTGTTATGTAGCTTCGCTGAATGGCCCGACGTTAACGGAACGTTGGTGGATTCGAAAAGCATTGTAGTGCAGTGTGAACACGAGACACGGAAGCTTCCATGTTCCTCTGATGGCTTCATCTTCCAAACCGCGTCATCAAAGCGGCATATCAAGCCGTAGGACAAGACGGAATGGGAACACGGTGACCTCGATGGGCCCAGTCACCCCCGGTACCCCCACCAAACATCCCTACAAGGATGTAACGGCATGGCGTTTTCTCTCCCTTCCCAATGGGACCGTTGGGTGAAACATCGAACGATATCATCTCCCTGGACCGTCTCCGACATGGACAATCACGGAGACTTCGGGGACAAAGGCAAGACGGCATTTCGGGAATGATGTGATGATGCACGAGGCCAACCGGCACCGAGATACCAGAAGATGCTCCCTAGGCAAGCAAGCAAGGCTACCACGCTACGCCACACCGGTACCTAGTGTGAATACCTCACCTTACCGATCGACACTTGCGGCCGTTATATCTGAGATCCCGGAGAATATTGAAACGTCCGGCATTCCTTCAAAACACCGGCGGACAGCCCGCATATCGCAACTCAATATCCCACGGTGTCGCACAGACGTTTGCTGAGGATCACGGTGCGGATGGGAAAAAAAGGACTTACCAGTTTGACAATGCCGCATCGGCACCGGTCACTCCCCTACGCGGTTGAGTCTAGGATACCTATACTTCAACGTCAGTATCGGACCATGTGAATGGCAACCGAAAACCGGAGCTTGGAAGTGGAGGGAGACTTATCCTCAAAAAATGCAGAGGGGTTGTTCCTCCCGCCATCTTTCAGGAACGAGGAACAACCGGGGACCACCTCCCAAGAAGCCAGTCCCCTATCTTAAAGGACCAGAACTCCAAACAGCAAAGCTAGCCTCCACAAGGACACAGATTAGGCCAGAAGCGAAGACCAAGAAAGAGGGGATCCGAAGGCCAGACAAGTACGAAACTTTGACTCCAACTCGAGATGGGTCCCGGCCTTTGGTTCTCTTCCCTAGAAATCCACAACTACCGTCCTCCGAAATCCAGGGCTGCAAAAGCATTGGTTCTCAACGAGTCTGGCCCAAAAAACACTCTTCTTCCCCCGATCGGACACGGACACGGACGCGGACACCCCCAGAGGCTACTAAAAGACACCCAGCCACCACGCTCACAGTCCAAACCAGCAAGCCATGGCGGACCTGTTCAACCCTCCAAAGAAAACCGCACCGTCATTAACACAGCAGTCGTCAAGTGTCGGCAACCAAATCGATAGCCGGATCGTCGAGATAACCGTCCCATGAGTCTTTCCGTGTGTAGAACACTGCCAACTGAGACTAGCTTTTGTTTCCTCTCCGCACTTCCGCACCAGCCGGGAAAGTGTAAAGGAGGGCAGTACCGCACGGACAAAATGCGTCCTCAAAAACCGTGCTATCATCTTTCTCCCGGAAGTGAACTTTTCAGCGCACTTTAGGCGAAAGGAAGGTGTCTGCCAAAGAGCTTCTCTCCTTTCGGATCAAAGATTTGAACAAACGTGGTTCTGGCGTCCAATTCGCGACGTAGGACGAGGCCATATGTGCAAATCGGTTAATGCGCCTGGCCGGGGATCTCAATGACACAAAGCCAATGACACGTTGACGGTATGTTGCCGAACGCGGTTCCACAGAGTCGGTAGAGGTTATCCGGGAGGAAGGCGTACAAGTGAGTATCCGCTCCTGCGCATGCGATACAAGAGAGATTGGAGGGTGCAGAGAGCGCGACAGACAGGCGTGAAAGAATCCTTCCCAGCATTTCCGTTTGTAGTCACACAGCCCCCGCTCACCACACAAGTGCAGTGATTCAGGCGAGGCAAGCTGAAGACCCGAAAGATGAAATGAGGGATGTGATCGTATGTAGCCATATCTTCGCTCTCCCCTCGTCACTCCACAGAGCATGCGTTGCGAACGCAAAGCCCCAAGAGTCAGAGCCAGAAAGAACTTGTGGATGACAGGCATGGCAGGGCACCCAAATGTATCCTACCCCAACGCGGTATACCTAGCCACAGGACATCTGCAGAACAACCCGCTTCAGTGACCAGAGTACTGCGTCCAGTGGTCCAGTCCTGACGAGCGACCTCAGGCCAGAGGTTCTTACCAGCTTTTGACTCATGGGACCGGACACCTCGCCCATCTGGCGCACCGAAGTGCACAAGACGACTGGAAACTTCTCTCCTTGCCGGTCAGCCTTTGCCATCCAGTAGAATACCAAGAGCCTAGAGGACGCAACTTTTCAGCGGCGCCATAGACCCCGAAAGCAAACACCACGATGACGCAGACGTAGAAGGCGAAGGGTAGATTTGACTGCCGGAGCGCGCAAGGCTTGGGTGTGTAACCAGTGTGTATACTTAGGGTTAAGTTCCGAGACCAATTCACTCTGGGCGCCGGAAAGGTGGGAGAAACCCGAAATCCGCAGTAATCCCATGCGCGGCAAAGCTTGAGAAGGCTCCTGATACAGGACTCGAAGCTGCGACGTACTGCGGAAAAACCGAACACCCGAGCGGCCACTAAGGACATTCCTTTACGGGAAAACTGGAATCGGAGAACTGTGGGGGAGGCGTCGTGCTCTGAAAGAGGGTTGAAAGACTCGATGGGAATGGCTGTCGTCGTCGTCCAGGCCAGCGCGTTTTGACTGTATAACTCGACAGGATTGACTTCTAACTGTATTTCGGGTGGATTTCCAAGGATCGAAACAGAGACCGACTTGAGGTTGGGCCCATTCGGGCTTTGCGAGGATCAATGTGGTTGGGCATTGGAGGTCGAAGGTGTTGTCTTTGTTGGTTGAAAGGAGAGAAGAAGAGGAAAGGAGGGGAACGTTGGGAAGACGCGTTGGAACCAAGGGTGAGATACGACTGCCCCTGGGAACGCGCTGTGCACCTGCCTCATTGTGCACCGTGCGCCAATGAGACAGGCGCGAAGTCACGGGGGCTCTTCACTGTACGTTTAGCGAATGGCAGGTACACTACCTCCAACCACTAACAATCTTCTTTCACCTTCCACGCCTCGCCACGGCAACGAAACCTTGAACTCTACAAGTTGCCAAGCATATCACTTCACTCATATCGGGATCGCTATGAAATCATACACCTAGATAGTTAGTCTATCACTTATGAATATCACGAATTCAAGAGGCGGACTCCCGGTTCAAGTGCTGATTAATCAACGTCCTCGACTCGAAAAAGGATCAACACCCGGTTGACATCCTCGTCTATCAAAGCGTAAAGAAGAAGTGAAAAGATAACCACCCAGTCGTCACCATGGCGGACCTTATGGATCTAGACCTCAGCCCCGAAGAGCTCGCGCTCAAGCAGGCCATGGGAGGCGGCGACAAGAAGAAGACGGAAAAGACTGCGCGCCAGAGGCTGATGGAGGAGATCATGGACGTCGGTGGGAAAGCGTTCAACCCGGATTCAAGGGGTGACTCGCAAGCGCGGGCGCAAGCTGTTCGTGATTTCGAGGCTCTCATTGAAAGGCAAGCCTCCTCACCTTTTAGCCCCAAGGTGTTCGGCTCAGTCTGACCTGTGACTACCTCTACAGGACCAAGACACTATCATTGCTGGCCTCCCTGAACATCCTCATCAGGCCCGGCAACACCCCCGACTGGTTGCGCCTCAAGCTCAGGGAATACCTGACGGTGATACCTCTTCGCGAGGAAGGCGTTAGGGCTAGTCTGGAATTTGCCTTTGCTGTTCATCCTTCCAGCACCGTCAAGCTCTCCGAGGCCGCAGTGCCTCAGAAGAGAGGCGCCAACATCACTCACGAGGCCCTTGTGTTGGCCAGTAATCTTTTGTCGTCACCGCCTTCTACCGTAACTCCGGATGAGTGGTACTCGGGTATCGCACCGCAGTTGTTTGCGCTGCTTGATGGAGGAGAGGGACCTGAGCTCAAGAAGGTCGTTGCCTATGTTATTGGATTCGGCATCCTGGGCCGCAAGGTCTCTGGTGCGCCAGGTATGCCATCTCATTGTATTTTCGAATATTCTTGCAGCAAAATGCTAATTCTTGTCAAGGCACCGCCGGCTGGAAATATCTTGCGGAGCCCCTGTTACATCACATCAAGCCACCTCCAGGGGGAGTCCCCAAGACAGACACTGGCGATGATGACGAGGTGATTGACCTAAGTAAGGACAAGGTCCTGGTTAAGCAGAAGGACCTAGTAACTGCACTGCAACGACTACACGCACTGATCGTTTCACACCCGAACCCTGGCTTGTGCAAGCGGCTGCTCTCTCCTTTACTGCTGCCACTCTGGGCACTTACCACTTGGCCAAACTTGGAGAAGCCGTTGAGCGAAAAGATCACGGAACCCGCTTCGGAACTACTCAAGATCTTCCTCAAACTTTCGCCTTCTGCTCCTGTCCTATTAGCGCTCGTCCACAATTTGGGTTACGTTGGCGGCTTTGACAAGAAGAAGCCCGAGTGGGTGTACAAACAGACCGAACAAGGGGACATCCAGATTGTCGATACCAACCGTCCTCTGCAAAAGGCAGGGGAACAATACATCGGCCTCTCACTTTCAGAAATCGATCAAAAGATACCCAAATTGCTGGAGTTGGTTGACTCGGCTTTTTCCGAGGCCGATGTCTCGTCAGTATTCCTCGATCTCTTCGGGCGATGGCTCAAGTCAGCTCGAGGCCAGAAAAAGGGCGGGATACAAATCATCAAAGAGAAAGAGGAGGAGAAGGACCCGATAGCTCAGTTTACCGAGGTCAAGCTCCTTCTAGCCATGATGGAAAAGTTTCCCGAGAAGCTCGCTGGGCAACCCAAACACATCCTCGAGCTAGTCAGCCAGGTACTCTCAGAAGCCAACAAAGAAGACAAGGAAGAGGCCGGAGAGGACGAAGTTATCCGAGTAGCACTCAGTCTCCTCAACATGGTCATCACCGTCCCCGGCTTCCAAAAGAAGCGCGTCGATCCCGACGTCCTCCGCGTCATCGAATCCTCCCTCGAAGCCCTCTCCAAGACCGGCGACAACGACAACGCCAAAACGGCCTCCAACCTCACCCTCCTCCTGCGCTACCGCGACGAAATCGACGCCCTCGAAGGCGGCGACTTATCATCCTCCACCACAACCGGCCCCACCGACCGTCAAATCGAAGACCGCAAGACCTACTCCCTCGCCATCTCCTACATCACCCAACCAGACTCCCCCCCGCCCGTGCGTTCGGAGGGTCTCAACCTCATCTCCAACCTCATCACCTCCCACTCCCCCATCCTCGACATCCCCGGCATTTTGGTTCTGCTCTCCACCCTCCTCTGCGAGCCCAACTCTTCGGAGGAAGATTACATCCACCTCCGCTGCATCAAGCTCTACACCCAACTCGCCTCCACCAACCACCCGCGCGCCGTTTTGACGGATCTCATCGACCGCTACCTCGACCCGCGCGAATCCGCCCTGGCGACAGTCGACGCCCGCCTCCGCTTCGGCGAGGCCTTACTACAAGTCATCGACCGACTGGGCCAGACCTTCACTGGCGAGCTGTCCAAAATGACATGCGAAGCCCTAATCAGCCTGGCTTCGCGCCGCGGGCATAGGCCCAAGACCATGGCGCGCCAGGCGCGCGAGGCTAAGGTGCGCGAGCAGAAGCACAAAGAGGCCGAGGACGCGTGGGACGGCAGCGTGCCGGATATGGCGGACCCGATTTCTGCTGAAGAGCAGGCAAGGTTGGATATCCTCGAGGCGATTGTGGAGGGGTGGTCGTCGGGTACTTCCAAAACGGGTGAGGAGGATGTGCGGATTCGTGCCTCTGCGCTGTCGATTCTGGCGAATTGCATAGAGACGAATCTGTCAGGTGTGGGAGCCGTGTTGGCGATGGCGAGCGTGGATTTGTGCATCAATGTTGTGCAGGTCGAGAGACAGCTGGAGAAGGGGATACTCAGGAGGGCGGCGGTGAGGCTGATTATGAGCTTTATCAAGGCGTTGGATGAGGCCAAGCAAGAGGGGAGGGTGTTGGGGATTGCGTTTGGGAGTGAGACGCAGGAGCAGTTGAGGACGATTCTGGGGTATGTGGAGGGGACGGATGAGGATGGGTTGGTGAGGGAGTATTGCCGGGATGTGCTGGAGAGCTTGGAGAATTGGAAGATGGGTAGTTTGGTGGATGAGGTGTCACTGAGTCAGGCGAGAGGAGGAGGGTTTGGTGGTGGTGGGTTGACGAAGTTGGCTGGGTTGGTTGTTGATCCGGAGAGGTCGGTTTCCCGCGGTGGTGGTGGTGGTGGTGGTGGGAGTGCTGGAAGCAGTGGTGGTGTTGAGATGTTTGGTGGTAGACCTAGGATTGAGGAGATTGAGTAGAAGATCCTCATCCAGGTAAAGTCATGCACGTCATGGTTTGTGTTTCGTCAGAATTCAAATATTCTCCATTCATTCTCTTGCAAAATATTGGCCCCTTTAAAGGTCGTGGCACGAAGGCGTGGGTAGACGGGCATTGGAATAGCATCAAATGGAGATATTAGCACTAAAACTTGAGCGAGCAAATGCACATGGAGAAATGGTTATGTCCCTACATCAAAGCGTGTGATACTGTTACCACAAGTCTCTCGGTGATGCCCATCATCCTCGTCGTCGTCAAATCAACCATCCCCTGACCACCAACCCTAACCCTTCTATACGGCAGTTAAGCAGGCTTGGCGCCACATCCAATCAGCTTATCGCGTCTCGGCTCCACACGTACCTAGGTCGTAACAGAGGAACGTCCATCGTCGCGCTACTCCAACGCCGCAAAGGTCCATCATTGCAGGCAGTCCCAGTTGGAGCTCTTCCATCATAGCATCAACGCCAATCCCATTTCTCTTCCCAACTTTTCACGACCTACAACCTTCACAACTAACCTCGATCTTGTCGCGTCAAATCGATCAACCCGTCTTTCACTTTGAAGAAATCACACGAATACTACCGAGCGAATCGCGAATCCAGAGAAATCCAACTTTCGAGCCGCCCCATCTTCCACCAGCCTGTGAATACACACAAGGCGCCCGAACTGAACCAAACAATCACCCTACCAAACAAATCAAATCGACAAACATGTCCTTCGTCCCAGTCAACCCCCGTCCCTTCCTCCAAGATCTCGTCAACAGCCTTGTGACGGTTCGCTTGAAGTGGGGAGAGACGGAGTATGTTGGCCGTCTTGTTGTACGTACATATCCAATATCTATATTCACGCCTAGCCTGCCTAGTCTAGCCTCCCTTCCGCTGGATTTTGGTTGCATACATACGCGGTCATGGAAAGCGATGGTGAGGGAGGGGCGAACCAGCAGGGCTAAAGAACAACGAATAATAAAGAGAGGCTGACGAAATGGCGTGTGTGCATATGAACAGAGCATCGACAGCTACATGAACATCCAGCTCAGCGACACGAAGGAGTACATCAACCGCAAGTTTACGGGCGCGTTGGGGCAGGTTCTGATCAGGTATATATATCCCACTAACTGCTTCCCACCACCACACAACCCCAATCGCGTGACTGGTGATGGCTGCTAACACGATGGATGGGGTAATAAACAGGTGTAACAACGTTCTCTACATCAAGAAGGCCGACGAAGCGGAAACAGGCGGCGATACGAAGATGGAGGAGTGAACCTGAGGTACCTCAACAACGGGAAAAAATGGCAGAAGAGGAACATGTGAGGGGTGGGGTGTGATGCTTCAATATACCCTGTGATATTGCGTTGGGAGAGAAGAAAGAAGAGATGGATCTACTTTACCGACCGAACCGACCCGAAACACAAACCACAACCACCGCTCGCCCAAAAAAAAAAAAAAAAAAATTGTCCCCAATGATGATGAAATATGCGCTGCGCTTTACGAAGGGGGTGCAATAGCTACTATGATACCGGGCCCTCAAAATGGGGAGTCAGTATGGACGGCGCATTGGCTTGAAAAGGAGGGGGAAGCTGGATGGAATGGGTATCAAGGGCGCGGTTATCTGGCAAAGGCACATTTCCTGCGCAAAACATGGGAGGAGCAGGTACCTACCTGTCATCTGGCCATGGCTTGAAGATAAGGACTAGAAGATGACGTTGAGAGAAATTAAACGGGAATCAAAAAGAGAAACGAGAATTTGTCAAGACCTTCCATCCATCTACTGAGCAAAGAAAAGGAACTAGGCGGGATGAGTGAGTTAGACATACGGAGATGGCGACTGGGTTCCAGACTTTACAAAAAAAACAAGAGGCGTGAATCTTTTTTTTGGGGTCGCAACTTCCACTTGATCTCAAATCCCACGAACATAGGCAGGAGCAGCAGCCATCATCATCACTCATACGCATCGCGGCTTCCCGACTGTGAACATCCAATTCCATCCAACATGGACTTTGAAACATTTTCTTTCGCTAAAACAAGACTTTTAACCTTTCCTTTCCACGCAGCGTTTCGAGTTTGCTTGCTGTTATGCAGTTACATACACTCCTAACACCCGACCCGACCCGACCCAGCCAGCCATGCCCACCACCTAGCTACCTACCTCCGTTTTTAGGTATGTTCGTTCCTTTCCTCTAACCAAAAATGCAGGCAACCTTACGACTGCTGTGCATCTCGGAAGCGCCAACCTTGATACGGGTCTTGGGACCAACCCAAGCGTACACCTCCACCATCCACTCGTACCATACCCTGGTGTCGTCGGTCTGGCGCCACATGCTGACTTCTAGCTCGGTGTCTTGGGGGAAGTAGAGGGGTTGCTAATAATCGTCGGAAAAGGTCAGTAATTTTCACCATTTGTAAAGGCCACACGAGCTAAGGAAGGAAAGAAAAGAAAAAAGAAAAGAAAACTCACCCTCAGAGGGAAGAAAATAGGAAACCAAGAAATCATATCCTTGCTCTTCCGATCAATCTGATCCGGCAAGATACTAATCTCCACCGGCGTCTTCCCCTGTTCCTCATGCCTATACAGCACGCTCTCAAAGTAACCCGCCAGACCATGAATCACGCCCCTCGTGGGACACACAAACGTCAGATGGCAATGACGAGCATTATGCTCGTTGACGCCGCTGGAGCCGTACATGCTGCCGCTGCCCTGCGTGACATACTTGCGCGCGCGGCCGTTTTTGGCGGCAAAGTCGTCGGCTCGCGACACCTCGACCGGGTGGACAAACTCCCAGGCCTGCTGGAAGCGGCCGTGCTTGGGCACCTTCTGGGCGACGTAGGCGAGCTGGAACAGGCGTGTCACCCAGGGGATGTCGAAGGCGTTCGGGTCGCTGACGACGCGGTTGGACAGGTCGGCGAAGATGCGCGGGTGCGCGATGGGCGAGAGATGGGCGGTGTAGGAGTATGGGATGGAGATGCCGTGGGGGCGGGCGATGTGCCGCTGGATGCCGTCGAGGCATTCGGGGGATAGCTCGTTGTCGCCGAAGGAACCGAGGAGTTCAGTCACGAGGATGTCCAGCTTGGTGATGACGTTCGGGTTGGCTGCCAGGCGGGGACCCTCCCACTCGCGCATATCGGTCTTGATCACGGTTACCGAGTTGTTCCACTCGCGCTTGTTGCGGCGGAGGAGGTAGACGTAGGCGTTTTGGTTCTTCTCCAGAGCCCAGAGCTGGATGGAGGTGTTGGTGGATGCGGCGGCTCGGAGGACGCGGGCGACTAAGGGGCCGCGGCCGGCACCGGCGACGGCTACGATGAGGTCCTTGCCGTCGGGCGTCTCGGACGTCACGGAGGAGACGGGCCGGTTGTACTTCTTCCACTCGAGCATGGCCTCGGCCACGGCCTTCTCGTATTGATCGTACTTGACCGGATCGCCCTCGAAGACCTCGTACGTGGCCGACTCGAGATTGTCGGAGAGCGGCTGGAGAGGGGACTGAAGCCAGTCCTGGAAGCTGACGAGCGACGGGGTTTCCATGGCTGAGTAAGGGGGCTGATGCCTCTCGAGGTACTTCATGTAGTCGACGTACTCGTTGTAAGGAGGAGCATACGGCTTGCGGTTTTCCTTGATTGCCTTGCTTGCCTCAGAGAGGGGAGGATAGTCAACCTCCATCTTGCTGGGAGCCTCGACGAGGCTTTCCGCCGAGGGGCCGACATTGTTCAGGATCAACCAAGGGTGGTTCTTGAGGCGCATGTAACGGTTGATCAGGTCCTGGTGGTGGCGGGTGAGGGAAGGATGGCCGGCCTTGTTCAGCGAGAAGATGTTCTTGTCGAGGGTCAGGTAGTGCAGCGGCTCGGAGAACCAGCGCTCCTGCAGGTCCTTTTCAGGTACCCGCTTGGGAATGCGCAGGGCGACAAACAGACGACCGCTGTACTTGCAGACGGTCCGGATGGTGTGCCAGCTGTCCCAGGTGCTGAAGAGATCGATCTCGGTGTCCTTGGCATTGGCATCGGTCTTGACGACCTCCTTGGAGTTGGAGCTGTTGCTACCGTCACCACCGAGGAGGGCAGAAAGCGTCTCGGCTTCCTCCTCCAAGCCAGGCTCGCGGTACATGGGCAGGTGGATCACAAGGTTCACACGACCTCCGACCTCCTGAGCCTCGTGAATCGCCCGGGCATACTGAGCAACGGCACGGCCATCATCCTGTCTTGGGCCGGGGATAATGATGGTCCTGGAACCGCAGAAGTTGGCGTAGGCGAGCTCGAGGTTCAACACCTGGCGGGAGATGTCTGAAATGATGGGATCGGCAGAGCAGAGGTCGATCCATGGGCTAGCGTAGGCGATGAGAGAGCCAACGTAGCTGCTGGGGAACAGGGAGGTATCGTCGTCAGTCAAGGTTGGGACCGTAGGAAGTGGCAGCGAAGGGTTGGCCTTTTGGGCATCAGTGAGTCCCCGTTCGGTGCCCCACTGTTCCCGTTCTTGGAGATGGCTCTTGTACAAGTCGATCACGCGCTGGTGAAAGTGCTCGTTGGTGATGGGGGTGGTGACAAAGTTGAACTATTCTCATCTCATGTGTGTTAATACTTCTGTGCTCTACAAGTGGAGATTTTTTATATGTGAAGAAAGACTTACACCACTGTCCAAGATCTGGCCATACTGGTTTTCAGTGGGCGACTCATGTCTTTGGGAATCATGCTGGCCAATGTAGAAGGGCGGCCGTTGCTCGAAAGACTCTGACTCGGGATTGAACCCGCGATTTGAAGACATGATGAGTGACTTGGTCTTTTTTTGTGAATCCGAGTGAGTGAAAGGGAGTTGAACGAGAATGTAAACAACCCCGCGATGTCCAGGTTGGGTTTGAGGTGGTACAAACAGCAGCGGAGGGGTATGTACAGGTAGTCCCTGGGGCTGTATAGAGGTATAGTCTGTAGTACTTATAGAGGTACCTGAAGAACCTTGATTATGGACACCAATCACAGGGAAAATTGAGAGAGGAATCAAAATCGGAAGGAACTTTCACAAAGACGGGACTGCAGACCCCATGGCAGTGGATATTTCCAGGGAAGAAGCGCCGGAGGAAAAAGTCAAATTTCAAGTTTCACAAGCCCAAAGTAAACAAATATGGAGGGGTATAGCTACAGGCATCAATCCTACATGGAGAAATGAAATACCTGGAGTGGAAGAAATCTCAAACATTCCAGTTCTTTGGGCCAATGTCACAATGTTCACAAACTTCATCAGTGCAGCATCTGACTTCAAGCTTCTGACAGTCACAGAACAGTGCAAAAAAAGTGCCCATCAGGGTCCAATGCTTCGTACAGTGATGAAAGAGTCCATCTTATCTCCTGCTTAATCATCCTTATCAGTCTCGTTGCCAAGACTCTTGCTCCATTAAACCTTATCGCTGGCCTTTCCCATTGGCCAGACGTCACTGCTGCCAGGAACTGGTCTGGTCGCCCTGACATCAAACAAAAAAAAAGTTGTAGCCTCGCAGCTGAGACTGGAACTCTTGCCTGCCCACTGCCCTCCACTCTCACTGTTCGTTCATCACTGCCACTGGAGGAGGTGCCATAATCGACACTCCGCCTTCCATTTTCCTATCGCCGCTTCTCTTCTTCTCCTTCGGTCTTGTTGTTTTGTTTTGTACCCAAACAAGATAAAAAGGCCTGCTGCCCTCGGTCGGTACTACAATAATGGCCAGCCACGACGACAAAGGCGTCAAGAGATCCAACATGGAGGACAACGGCCAGGACTCGAAGCGCATCAAGCGCGCCGAGAATGGCGATGCTGCCCCCGAAAAGTACAACCCCTACCTCGCCCACCTCAACGAGGACGGCAACGGCAACGGCAGCAATGGCGACTTCGAATCGCCCCTCGACTCCTTCGAGAGACACAAGACCACCGCCCCCCAGGCTGCCCAGGCCGAGGACTCGGAGCTCAACCCGTGGACCGGCCAGCCGCACTCGCAGAGATACTTCGACATCCTCAAAGTGAGGCGCGACCTCCCCGTCCACAAGCAGCGCCAGGAGTTCCTCGACATGTACCACAACACCCAGATCCTCGTCTTCGTCGGTGAGACGGGTTCCGGAAAGACCACCCAGATCCCCCAATACGTCCTCTACGACGAGCTCCCCCACACGAACGGCAAGCTCATCGCCTGTACCCAGCCCCGAAGAGTGGCGGCCATGTCGGTCGCCCAGCGTGTCGCCAACGAGTTGGATGTCGAACTGGGCCAGGAAGTCGGTTACAGCATCCGTTTCGAGAACAGGACCGGCCCCAAGACCATGCTCAAGTACATGACCGACGGTCAGCTCCTGCGCGAGTCCATGCACGACCACGACATGTCCCGCTACAGCTGCATCATTCTCGATGAAGCCCACGAACGTACCCTCGCGACCGATATCCTCATGGCCCTGCTCAAGCAGATCGCCGCCCGCCGCAAAGACCTCAAGATCATTGTCATGTCTGCCACCCTCGATGCCCAAAAGTTCCAGTCCTACTTCTACAACGCCCCATTGCTCGCCGTCCCCGGTCGTACCTTCCCCGTCGAGATCTTCTATACCCCCGAGCCCGAGCGTGACTACCTCGAGGCCGCCGTACGGACGGTGCTGCAGATTCACGCCACCGAGCCCGAGGGAGACGTCCTGCTCTTCCTTACTGGTGAGGAGGAGATTGAGGATGCTTGCCGGAGAATCAGCTTGGAGGTGGACGACATGATTCGCGAGTCGGATGCCGGCCCCATGAAGGTCTACCCTCTTTACGGTACTCTCCCTCCTGCGCACCAACAGCGCATTTTCGAAAAGGCCCCCGAGCCCCTGCGCAAGGGTGGCAGGCCTGGTCGCAAGGTCATTGTCTCGACCAACATTGCCGAAACGTCCTTGACAATCGATGGTATCGTCTACGTCGTGGACCCCGGTTTCAGCAAGCAAAAGATTTACAACCCTCGCTCTCGTGTTGAGTCGCTGTTGGTTTCTCCTATTTCGAAGGCCTCTGCTCAGCAAAGAGCTGGTCGTGCCGGTCGTACACGGCCCGGTAAATGCTTCCGTCTTTACACCGAGAAGGCTTTCAAGAAGGAGCTTATTGAGCAAACCTACCCTGAAATTCTCCGGTCTAACCTGGCCAACACTGTTTTGGAGTTGAAGAAGCTTGGTGTCGAGGATTTGGTACATTTCGACCTCATGGACCCTCCTGCGCCCGAGACCATGATGCGCGCCCTGGAGGAGCTCAACTACCTCGCCTGCTTGGACGACGATGGTGAGCTTACGCGCCTTGGTGGTATGGCCTCCGAGTTCCCGCTCGACCCGGCCCTCGCCGTCATGCTTATTTCGTCGCCCGAGTTCTACTGCTCCAACGAGATCCTTTCCATCGTGTCCCTCCTTTCGGTCCCCTCGATATGGGTGCGCCCCAACAATGCGCGCAAGCGGGCCGACGAGATGAAGGTGCAGTTCGCCCACCCCGACGGCGACCACCTGACGTTGCTCAACGCCTACCACGCCTACAAGGGCGCCGAAACCAACGGCGAGGACATGAAGCGTTGGTGCCACGAGCACTTCCTCTCGTACCGCCACCTGTCGAGCGCCGACAACGTCCGGGCCCAGCTCAAGCGCATTATGGAGACGCACGATATCGACCTGGTCAGCACGCCGTTCCAGGACAAGAACTACTACACCAACATCCGCCGCGCCCTGTTGGCTGGCTTCTTCATGCAGGTGGCCATGCGCGAGAGCAGCAACAGCAAGGTGTACAAGACGGTCAAGGACGACCAGCTCGTCATGATCCACCCGAGCACATCGGTGACGAGCCCGTACGACTGGGTCGTCTACAACGAGTTCGTTCTTACGACTAAGCAGTACGTCAGGACGGTGACCAACATTCGTCCTGAGTGGCTTCTTGTATGTATCCCTCCTCCTTTAGTAACCATAGATTACGTGTGGCATGTTGAAACTAACACGATACAAACAGGAAATCGCCCCCGTCTACTACGACCTCGATACCTTTGAGAAGGGCGAGATCAAGTCGGCCCTCACTCGCATCACTGATAAGGTCAAGAGGAGGCAAGCCATCAAGGGCAGCGGTAGCGCGCGTTAGTGGCGTTCTAGAGACAGAAAGAGGAAGAAGAAGTCTTCTTCTTCTTCATCTTCTGCTGCTGCTACTACTACGGTGAGTGGCGGTTCTGAAGAGAAAGACAGCAAGAAAGATAAGCCGAGTCTCACGACGCCACCCGGAGACGTGGCGGGGGATATCGACCCTGTTAGCGTGGCGGCTGAGACCAAGGATGGTGGTGGGAACAATAAGAAGAAGGGAGCGAAGAGAACGAGACGGGGTGGAGGTAGATATAGGAGGGAAAGAGAGAAGAAGATGAAGGAGGCGGCACTGCTACTAGTGCCACCAGTGTAAAAGGGAAGTAATCCAAGGTGGTACCTGGAAAAAGGGAGGAGTTTTTTTGGCAAATGGAATGACTCTGGGAAGAGGAATGTTGAATTTTATACCGTTTTTTTACTGTCATGCATGCATTATCATCATCTTTTATCTTCATCTCGTCATTTCTACCTTGGTTATCTTTCTGGTCTGGATCAAGGTAGCTAGCTTATGCATGTGTACACTGAGGTTTCTCAGTCTGTCATCGTCAAGGATGGATGTGCGTTATGGTGTATGGCGGTTATGCATTCAGCTGAAGTTTGTCGTTTAGCACCTTCATCACAAGTCACGCAGGTCTCAAATGTCAAAAAAGGAGTATAACATCAACTGTAAGCACCTTATCATTCACCCCCTCAACTCGTTTAGGGTATGTACGGTAACGGTACGTCTTCATACCTATCCCATCTCCCATCTCCCATCTCTGTATCTGCCTGCCTGTCTGTATCTCTCACTCCATCACGGTATACCAAATCCAAGAACATCAAGCAGCGCTAACCAAACCCAGATAACCTATACCGAACGGCATACAACCCAACCCATGGTGTATCAAAAAAACCAAGAAACCAAAAACCCCAAAGCAAACAAAGTCTACTCTAGTAATCAATCAAAGGCAACTTCTTGCCCACATCCCTCCTGCTTCTCCTCTGTCTGCTCTGGTTGCTCCGGTCATCACTGCTGCTATCATGGTTGTGGGAATGATGGTAGTGACTCTGCTGGCGCGCTTTAAGCGCTTGTTGGAGCATACCGGCATCGAAGAAACCATCTATCGTGACACTTCAGTTAGCCACTTATCCGGTCCAGTGTCGTTGAGGTTAAGGGGGGAAACACTTACAACCACCAATCTCATCATCCTCACTCATCACCATGCTCTCCTCCATCGCGCTACTCACACTGCCCCCTCCTGTGCCCTTGATGTTCCCTATACTGCTGCCTCCATTGAACGTGCTCGTCGGTCCACCTTGACCGAGGCCACTGCTCTGACCCGTAATCAGTCTCCCGCGGGACTTGATCCTGTTCCCGATCTTGGGGCGAACCGGCTTCTCTGTTCCATTCTGGTTGACAGCAGCCGCGTCGATCTCCCTAGCCCTCGACATACCCTTATTCGCCGTACCACTAACCCCGTTGGCACCACCAGCGGAAGCGTTGTTCCTAGCGGCGATGCGGAGGATACGGCGGATTTCGAGTAGATAGGATTCCAAAGTGTCGACGAACCGGCGGGTTTGACGGTGGCGAGACGACACGCAGATGGAGATGCACTCGTCCTTGATGATGTAGCCGATGCCGAACCCTTCGCCGGAGACGGGGCCGAAGCCGAAGTGCCGGAGGGACGGGTTGCCGCAGTTGGAGGTGGACAGGATGGTGGTGTTGAGCTTGTCCCAGCCGGCGTCGGCGAAGATGGTGGGTAGTTGTTGGGGCACGCCGCCGCGCTGGGAAGGGGTGGCGGAGATGTGGGAGTTGATGGAGTCGCCGCGTTCGCGGCCAGCGTTGCCTGACTGAGACTCCATGGACTGGGAGAAGACGGAGTCCTTGGAGGGCGAGCCGATGACGGAGCCGTCTTCGAAGGAATAACCGTTCATGCTGTTACTGCTGGTGGTGCTGGCGGCGTCATCGTCCTGCATGCGTTGCCAGAGGCAGAGCATGGCGTACAAGTGCCGGTCGCAGCCCTGGGCCTTGGCGCAGTCGCGGGTCTTATTGACGTGGGCCTGGCAGGCCTTGCGGAGGGCGTCGATTTTGGCGTCGCCGGGGGCGTCGGCCCAGAAGGTCTGGACAAAGGCGACCGAGTCGTCCGAGACGGTGCGGATGGCCTCGGTGCGGCCGTGCAGGAACATCTTGGTCATGGCGGGCTCGTAAGTGCACTCGACGCGGCCGTAGAGGCCGTAGTAGGCCGCTTGGAAGGCCATCTGCACAAAGGCGTCCGGGGAGAAGCCCATGGAGGTGATGAAGTTCTTGCCGTAGCCGTGGAAGTCGAGGCATTCGAACTCGTTCTGCCTGATGAGATCGGCCAGGCGGGTCTCGGCGAAGCGGACGGCGACACTAAGCTCGGGTCCCATGTCCCACTCGAGCTTGTGCGGGGTGGTGCTCACGTCTCCGAAGCTCTCGGGGTCACGCTTGGACGGGTCGGGGCTGGTCGAAGCCCACATCGAGGGAGCCTTGCCGTTGATGGACCGGGCGAAGCGGAGGATGGTGTCGGTGTAGATGTCGCTGGCGAACCGCAGCACGGTGTGGCCGTCGACACCGGTGTGCTCAAAGTTGATACCGGCGCTGCCGTTCTTGCACACGATGATCTGAAGCTTGTCGTACCAGCGGTTGGTGCAGGTGCCAATCTGGACTCCCTTCTCGATCTCGCTAGTGCCGCAAAGCATGTTCTGGCTAAGAGCGGCGGCGGTGGTTGGCTCCGTATAATCCAGGCAGACAACGAAGAGAGCACTGTCGACTATGTTCAGACAGTCGGCGTTGTTGGAACCGGGATCCCTCGTCAGGACGTCCCGAAGTCCCGACCAGACCTTTCGGTTCTCCGTGCTCAACACACCGAGGGCGCTCTTGGCAGCCTCCTGAATCGGGATTTGTCGGGCATCGTCGACAATGGTCTGGAGGTTGATGGCGATATCCTTCTCAGTCATGATGGCGTCGGAATTATCATCCAAAACATCGAACCAGTAGAACTGGCCATGGCACATGACGACGATGTGCTTCGTCGTGTCATCTTGTTGGATCTGGCATCCTGAATCGGTCGGGACACGAGCGGTACCAAAGAGGCGTGAGTACTGGTACATGTCTAGGGGAGTTCCCCTGACAGTGTCGGGCGGAAGCTCCTCCCTGCGGACTGCTCTTACGAACTCCAAGGCCGACGCAATCAGGGAAGCGGCCCTAGTAACTTGGTTGTTGCGAGCCGGTGTCGGGTCATCTTCAAGCAAGAAGAATGGGTTCAAGTTTAGAACGACGGGGTTGTCGTAGTTAAGGTACGAATCATACCCTGAAGATGTGTTAGCCGAACATGGACTGCTTTTACGAGAAATGTGCTGAAGGGACTTACAGAACTGCTCAATGTAACTTGTCTGTCCCTCGGCATACTTCTTCAACTTCTCATGCAGCTCGGGGCCGTCTGTTTGAAGAAACTCCTGGACAGCACGCCTTGTCTCGGCATGTTCTCTGTGCGTCTGAAGAGGTTTTAGGGAAGAGAGATATCTCTGGCAGGTGCTTTCGAGCTCTGGGATAGGAAGCTTGGGGAGCTTGTCCTGGTGGGAAAATGTGACGCCGCCCTTGGGCTTTTCTTCAGGAGTAGAGGCCATGCTGTTCTGGCGAGCCTTTAGCGATGGGCTGATGGCGGGCTTGAGTGTGATTTGGAGGTCGGGGACGGAGCGTGGTGTTGTCGAAGTTGTGATAACTGGTGTGGTAACGGGTTGGCTGATAGCGTCACCGAAAGCTCTCGGAGGAGTAAATGTGCGAACTTCAGTAGCCATTGTGTCAGTTAAGTTTGGTGTCAGGCTGTGAGTGTATAAGTGTGGTAGAGGTGAGACTCGAATGCTGATGTTCAACCCACGCAAGGCTGTACGGTGGAAATAATGGCAGTCTTGATATCTTTTTGAAGAAAATTGGGAGGATGTAAGAGACAGGGAAATAGCTTTGGAAAAGAGTCCGGTTCTCGGCCGGGCTTATGAAGGTATAACTATACGAAGGGGGAGTGGGAGCCGGGGGAGGGGACTATGGAGAGGAGGGTATCAATGTACACTGGTACAGTATCAGGGTGCAGGCAGAGAGAGGAACAGTGCCAGACCCACAAACGTAGGTAGCGGACAAGCCGGGAAGTACAGTTGAATGAGAGTCATGAACATCTGGAGTGTGTAAGTGAAAGTGCCCCCCCCCCTGGGGTGTGAATACCGTGAATGTAGCGGTAACCCGCCCAATCTTCAGGGGTTCTTTTTGTTTTCTCCGCAAGTCCGAGCACCCGATATGGAATGCGCCCAACTGGTCCAGATGCGTGGAACTGCCGTGGCCCGTAGACTAGGGTCTGATGAAAGCAAAGGGAAGCTCAAGCAGGAGCAACGTACCGAAACAGATAGCGGTGGTTTCAACTGTTCTTGATCTCCTTCTCCAGTCTCGGCAGTAAGGTAGTGTATGTGGTCGTATCAGATCTCTTGGAAGATGGATGAGGATAGGAGTAGGATGGATCAAGAGTCGAGTTTTCAAACAAAGATGAAAGTAGATGGATGACTGCTAGATCCCAAGACAGGCAAACCCTCTCCGAGTATCCAATATCTACGAGTTCTGAATAGCTGTAGCCCTGTGTGGTCACTGGTCAGCTGCCTTGGTCATGGACACACGTGTTCCCCAGACTAGACTAAACCCCATCAAGGCCTTCCCCGTGGGATGTGCTGGAGATGGGATGGGACTGTAGTTCTGACCCCTTGGCGACAATGACGTTGTGGTGCCTGATGGATACGTACGTGAAAGTGGGGAGTTACAGTACTCGGTAACTTTGACGAGTTCAGGCGGTGGATTGTATCGCGGCGGCCCGAGAAGCGAGGAGCGAGAAGATGTGCAGGCTTGCTTCTTTGGCTGGCCAGTGACGAGCGATGGCGGCGTACGGTATCACAGACAAGTGGACGTTGGAAGGGGGATCGTGGGGATCTTGCTCGGACAAGCGGAGGCAGTTGAAAGGCGACGACGGTACGGCATTCCGGGGACTTGGACGAGTGGGCCTTATTGGTCCAAAGAGGTTCCAGTTTGCGGGGTGACCACTCCAGAAGAATCCAGGCCAAGCCTTTTTCTCCAAACATTCTGGGGTTGACCTCCACTGGACATCATTTGTCTTGTTCACAAGTCTCTTTTCAGTTGCTGTTTTCTCTTAATTGTTTTCTAAGCTGAAAGTATAGATTTTCTATGTGTGTAGTTGAGGTTGACAAGACGAAAGACTGCAGAATCTAGGGTACCTGCTCATGTCTACAGCCAATGAACGTGCATCATATGCTAGGTATGTACATGGCGTAATTCAGACGGAAAAAGACATGTGAAAGCCACGAGTGCAGGCACATGCTCCTCCGGCTGACCGGATATTTGTGGAGATGGTGACTGTAAAGCCACGAGTCGTTCGTTCGCGAGGAGAGGAAAGATAAGGCATGCATAGAGGTATGGAATGAAGAAGAACCATGATACAACCTGCTCTTCTAGGCAAAAGCTCTCTGTGTGCTAACTAACAGATCTGACTCTCCCCGGATCAAAGGATATCATCGGATCGGAAATACACGCTAGACATGTCCTCTCAATATGGGATTCACCCCGCGCTCTCTGTCAATCAAATCAAATTCATTCGCATCGATATGCATGCTTCCTCCATCGATCCAGTTGTTACGCAGTAGAAAGAGTCCCGTTTGGGATGCAACACCATACATGGCGAAGGAAAAGCGTCCAATCAAAAAAGAGCAAACAAAACTCCATTCAGTCCAATTCTTGGTGCCCTGAATGCCAAGCTTTTGCATTTCCCCGGATCTGCGATAGCGTCACTCCGAATTTCTCGTTTGAGGAAAAGCTTCAAATTGCAAAATCCGTTTCGTTCTTGTCATGGCAGTGTCGAGACACTACCTACTAACTGAACTGTTTCATCTTTGATTCTCTCAACTTCTCACCGCCGAGTGGTATACCTACCTGTCTTTCCCAGTCACGAAGACTACCTGTAACACCACCACGGTGACGATGAAGAGAACTCTCCTTCACCGTGTCCCCTAGGCAGAGAGAAGTGTCTGGAAGGCATACATACCATGGCAACTTCAGTCCATCACATGATCGTTCCCTGCCAAGCACTCGCTTTGAAATACCGAACGGTGTGTTCCCGAGGAGTTGTTTCTGTGAGATCCCGAGATCGCGCGGGCCCAGCGGCGTGGAGACTGGAGAACTGGAGAATGAAATAACGTTACAATACAATACAGCTCCGCTTCATCTCCATCTTTTCTTGGCTGACGCGAAGACGACTCAAAGAGAAAAAACACCGAACGAAAGAGATCACTACTGCCCTGCCCTGGCTTGCACTAGAATAGGAACTATCTCCACTCATCATTCCGACCGCTACGCAGCACAGATAAGAACGGCGGGCGGCGGGCGCGGAACTGCTGCGAGTGCGTTGCGGAGCGGGGAGCAGCGAGTCGAGGGACGCGGGACCCCAGTAGTACAGTAGTGTAGAGTCCAGTCCAGTCTCGGTAGACGACGTCTGCCGACGAGGACAGGACAGGACAGGACTTTTTCGAGGCCGTGAACCTAAACTTGACGCCAAAAGCGTCGGACGGGCATTGCCAAAGAAAGAAATGTAACCTCCTCCTCCACTGATTCCCACACCTATCTTTGCAACGATCTCTCAACGTGGATGACCAGCAATGGGTCAATCAAAAAGAATATTAATATATGCTAGAGCTTGCATCCATATCAACGGGGAACGAAAATGATAATAAATGGATTTCAATTTGACACGCCCGAAGAAGCGCATCAGCTGGCAACTAACCTTGGGTGAAAAAAGGAAAGAAAGGGAGGAGAAGAGGAAGAAACGGAGGACTGTCGGAGCGACGAGATGTCCTTAAGTATGGACCGGGTGCCAAGTGGGAAGTTGTGCTCACCTGCAGCAATGAGTAGAACTAGAGGTACTAAAACCCCAAATTTACCTCGGCTTGAGTGCGGGCGATTTGAGGGCTCATGATATGTGTGTGGTTGACGACGCGAGGCGCTGCAGCGAGCATTGTCAATACTTTTTTTTGACGCAAGTTTCCAACTAGAATAACCCTCAAGTTAACCGAACCTCCCCATCCACGAGATCCATCAACGCCCCACGGGGAAGGATTCGTTCGTTCGTTCGTAAGAGTTCGTATGTATGTAAGGATTGAGGAAAGGAAGGAAGGAAAGCCGAAGCCCTACATACAGTACCTTACGTTTTGTGTCTTCGTTGTTTGATGAATCCATCCCGTGACCGAGCCCCGAAAACGGCTTTTCGTTCTGTCGGCCTTGACCGCGCACTTCGCGTGTTCGCGGGGTCCGTCGTTTTCGTTTTGGGAGTTTGAGTTTGAGTTTGCTGGGGCCGTTTCGCTCTGCTGGTATGCTGTGTTGAGGCCGAAAGTATCTCTGAAAGAAGAGAAGCTTCCATATTCAAGCAAACAATATATCATCTGGTGGTATATAACCACCCACACAACTCTCCCTTCCCACATCCAACGACCAACAGCAATGATCCCAAGACAAACCACATACGACCATAGGCACCAGGGCCAAAAACTCGGGATCCCGTCTGATCTCCCCTAGATAAGCCGGTGACCGCCAGTTTATTTTTTTTTTTTTTTTTTTTTTTTTTTTTTTTTTTTTTTTTTTTTTTTTTTTTTTTATTATTAGTTTGTGTGTCTGTGTATGTGTGTGCAAGTTTGATTGAACTCGGGGAAGGTGCAAGTGATAGATGTGTAAGAGTGGGAACAACTGAAGGCAGTGACTTGCATGGCTGTGAGGATCAAGAGGGAGGAGGGGAAGGGAGAAGGTGCGATCAATGATCAAAATGTCAATGAGCGCCACTCTTCACGAAGATTTTCATACACAGACATATGAGGTGATGACGTGATAGCTTTTCCACACCTCGTAAGAAGAAAGAGAAGAAGCAACTAAAAAATGCCCGAAAAAGCGAATGAATTCCAACTATTATTTACCATCTACCACATTATGGCCAGATGATACGTATTTCTCTTTACTCACCTAGCCAGCGGTCAAGCTCTGTCGGCTCCCGATGGAGTTTGCTTCTCCCGATCCCTCCCGAGTCCCGAATGCCATAGCCCTACTGCTCCATACATAGCACTCGGCGATCTGTGTGATCGCCAATTGCAGTGTGGACTGACTGAGTGAAAAAGGGGCAAAGTAAACAAACCCACTCCCACTCCCACTCACTACCTTTGAACGCCACCTCCTGAATCCTATCTGATAATCCAACCTCACACCATGTCCAAAACCCAATGCAAAAATACCGGATGTAATGTAGAGAATACAGGATAACTAAACGGAAAGGAAGGGAACGAACGAGCGACGACGGTATGCAAAAAGAAAGGTCAAAGGATGTGTGAAAAAGGTGCGCAACCCAACACCGCTCGCTCACTCACTCACTTAGTAAAATCCCTCGGCTTCGCCGGCGCAGCCCCAAAGTAACTCGCCCGATCATCCTCAACCGGCCGCTTCGACGAGCTGCCGCTGGGCTTAGGCGAATAAAACCCCGCATCATTGGTATAAACGCGATCGAGCCCGTTCCCGCCCCCACCTCTCGTGGGAGTGCTGCCCGTGCCGTTGTACGGGTTCGTACCAAATCCATTATGCATCTCCCAGCTTCCCACGCGCTCATGTCGGATTCCGTTCCGGGCGTACGTGACGTCGGCATCAAGCGCCGCCCGATTGTTCTTGTTATATCCGCTGCCTAGATTCAGCATGCGAAACATGCGTTCCTGCTCCCGTTTCTTCTCCGAGCCGGCGCGGTGGAAGCGGAGACCGGCGCAGAGGGTGGCTGCGAGTAGGCCGAGCCCGATGGCGGCGATAGCTGCGGCTGCGCCGATGGCGCCGGCGATGGTGGGGTCCATTTTGAGACGGTTACCACCGTCGGAGACGACGGGTGAGCCAGGGTCGTCGCTGCCGGGGTTGCCTTTGTTTACGAGACAGAAAGAGGCAGGACTGTCGCATACGTCGCACCAGTTGGAGGATGAGTTGAGGGCAATCTCTCCCATGGAGTGCTTGAATTCGGCGAGAGACATGACCGATTGCGAGTTCCCGTTGCCAAAGAGGGCGTATTCCTGTGGAAGGGAGCCGGATTTGCCGTCGTCGTAGAGAAACCGTACCCAGAGATCCTCGTCAGGGGGGTATACCGAGTCGCTGCCGCCTTTGGAGAAGAGCTCGAAAATCATCGCCGCGCTCGGGTTGGGAACGTGGTTCTTGAAATCGCCACCGGATGGTCCATCTACCAATCCTGACAGAGAGAAAAATGCAAAGAAGGGCTCCATGGAAGTAAAGGCCATGTTGAGCTTGTTGGTGCGTCCTTGTGTCTGGATATTGCTGTCGAACCACTTCATGACTTTGCCGGCCATGGTGCGGCCTGCAACGGCACGGATCCTGTCGCCTTCTTCCTTTCCTGACACAGTCAAGTTCCCATGCTTTTCAAGCTGCTCTGAAGCTGCGAGATTGCCCATGTAAGCAACAAAGGTGGAGTTGAGTTGACTTTTCGTGGCGTTGTCGTGCACGTAGAGGTACCGGACGTGGTCGTAGAATGCGTAAGCATGATGGTAGTCTGCCAAGTTTAAAGGGTACGCGATATTGTCGCCGTGGAAGATCCTTTCCCATTCCGCTTTGTAGAAGACTAGTGTTTCGTTGTAGGTCTTCTCCACCTGAGTATCATTTTCAAAGCTGTCCAGAGAGTGCAGATACTGGGGGCAAAGGTTATTAGCGTCAACCCTAGAAGTGTTAACTGTTAGCTATCTTAAAAATGTTTCATGTGCAAAATGGTACTTGGGGGGATTTTCCATACGAGACAGATTCAGGGTCGTCGACTGACGGAGACCTGATAACCGGATACTGATATCCTTCCAGAGGATAATCCAAGATTTCGGTATTGGCAAGAAGGGCAGCTGCTATACCATCTGTTCCATTAAACACCCGTGTTGATGGGGGATAGAGGCCCTGCATCAGGGCCAAAGCACTATGGAAATTGTAACTGTCTGCACCCGTAAGAACATCCAGCTGCGTATTGTCGATGGCGTTCGTGCTTAGGCCCACGAGCTTGGCTCCGATGAGCTTGGAAACGTCAAAACTATCCGGTTCATGAGCAGCCACTATGTAACGATTGCGAAGAACTGCGCCTCGGAGAAGGAGTTGTTGAGCACCTAAGGGAGTCAGGTTAGGGGGGGAGCGCGGTACACCGAGAGGACTCCGGTCGCCATGCATAACCCATGCGATGGAGGACCATACACGCTCTGTAGCAGACTCGTCCCTGATACCTGGAGATGACTGCGACAGAGCAGTTCCGGCCAGAACGGAGGCCAGAGTCGTGGAGATGATGCCCATCATAGCTGCGGTTGAGGTTCCTGCCTCGAGCTCGCGGCTTCTCCAGGATCGGGTAACTGAAATGTTGGGAGATAGGGACTAGTGAAGGATGCGAAAGAATAGGTTTGTGAACATAGGAATGTGAGCACACTTTTTCTTCGAGTCGTGGAGGCGTAGGGGTAGGAGGCGAAGCTCAAGGAGCGCACTAGTTGATATATGGAGGAGCCGCAGTAAGAAAGGTGAAGCAACTCTTCCATACATCGTCCCTCGGGATCACTGCAGCTTCCATCTTCACCTGGCGTTGCAAATAGTCGAAGCATAGCAGGTACTACGGAGTTGGTCAGCCAAGTGTGGATTAAGCGTCACTGCGTCCGGGAGAGTTTCCCGCTATTGTCAACAACAGCCAGGAAGGACCTGTGTGCAAGGCAGACGGGGGGAGAGGACTTGAAAGGGAACAGCAACATGGTGTCATTGTATGTATGTTTTAGTCAAGTGAGTGATAACCAGCGACACAGCGTAGTGGATGAATCGAACATCAATATGCATTGCTCGCTCCAGAGCTCCCGTCTCCAGATGGAAGTGAAGGTTGCAAGGCCACTTCCATGGAGCTATGCGATCCGTGGGAGAACACTTCCGGGGAATTGAGCACAGTATGTGAAAATGACAGAGATCCGACGTCGTAGTAGCGGAACGAAGCCTGACTCAAGTCATCATGTTGGGCGCTGTCTTGGTGAACTCGTGGGTTGTGGTTGAGGGAAAAGGAGGGGTTGTTGGAGTTGAGCTGTTATTGGAGTCTTGGAGAGGAAGTCCAGAGGACAGCTATTGGCAGCTGCTGACAGGCCGAGGAGCTGCTCGCTTGGAGGGCTTGACAGCCGTCTTGGCATAGCTTGACAGGTGGAGTCATTCCGCTAAAGCATGCACTGGTGATCCCGTCCTGTCAGCGATGCAGGTGCCCGCGACTTCAATCCGAATCCTCTCTCCCCGACTGTGACATGAAGCCATCACCAAGATCATTGTCGCAGATCAGACGCATCACTAATAACACACCGAGTTGCTATTCACTGCCAGAGCAGATCCCGCAGCACTTTTCACTCGTGTTCCTCATCTAAAACCACGTCCTTCCAGAAAGAACCCCAGCGATAATCACCAAGTTTATTTCAATTACCTGCTCCTCCTCCTCGGTAATTTGCATAGGGCTCTAGCTGAGCATAGTCTTCTTGCCTATAACATCAGCCATGTCAGCACATAGCTTACACTACAAAAGGCACAGGCGCTTGATGTCCACGTTTCTCAATTCCTTGTCCATTGAGATTAGCCAGGCGCCAGCGCCACCAAAACCCCGATCCCTCCCCGCCCGATCACATTCAGCTCCGGGAGCGGCAATGCAAGGGCACGATGGGTCCTCGTTCCCAATTGGGTTACTAGTCTTTCCAGCTGAACCTTCTCGAAGAACTCCCATTCAAAATTATCTGGCTTTTTGAGATTGTCGAGATCTGTTCACTGAGATCCTAACAAAGTGCACCAAGACACCAATCTGTGTATCTCGAGTTTCGCCATTAACCCAAAGTATTCTCCTCGAACCCTCACCGCGACAAACCACGGCGCCCGAGGATCCGGTTGACATCGTGTATCCCGCGCGCGCACGAAAAAGCTGACGGTGACCGACTTCTCTCCGGGGCTAGCCTTCCAAATTGGCCATCCCATTGGGCTGCTTGTCACGTCTAAACCCAAATGAGTGAGGTTCATCTCCTCATTCATCCTCTTGGCTTGGCAACCAGTGATTCGGTGATGGGGGTACCCATGAGCACGATAGGTTACATTTCCCAGTAGGGCGTCTGGCTGCGTGGGTGAGTGGGTGGGCGAATTGTGCCCCTAACGGTGTGCCAACCCGCCAGCCCGCCCATATGCACTCCAGGTTGCTTCTTTCACCAACAGTCCATCTTGTCCATGGGCTAGTTCAGGTTTTTCTTCTTCCGGGTGTAGTCAAGGGAGCAAGAACTTGGACTATGCAACCCCCAATCCATTCCTCTTCTGCTCCCGACGTTGTTGTTGTTTTCCCCCCAAAAGGCTTCAGTTGCAAGTGTCATCGACTGAGTGAACACCTTTCTCTCTAATACGCGCGCCGCCTCATACCCATACCTATAATGCTTCTTATCTCGGTTGGGTGTTGGATCTGAGATGAATTAAAGCTGCCCGCTTGAATGCGCAGTGCGGCACCAACATGACCAATCTTGGCTCTTTAACGACGACCTTCACACCACCAGCCACTTGCACCACCAACACACCCCAGATATATCAGGTCTGGAAGGGGAGCACATCCCAATACATCCACGGTCCGCTCTACACACCTGATTCGAATTGCTTTCCTGATGGTTACAATGTGATCCCGACCAACTACTACAACCCCGGATTTTGTCCCAAGGGATACACAGCAGCACCATGTTCGCACTCTGGGCTCCCTGTGACAAAGACAGAGGCAGTGGGTGAGACTCGAACGGCAGTTCTGTGCTGTCCGAGCGGGGCGTACGATAAACCTTCTTTCCAAAAAAAACCAGCTGTCAGGATACTAACACCGAAGCAGTGTCCTCACCTTTACCTGCGCCGACAACACCGCTCAGGCACTAGCATGTACCACAACCTTTCCCAAGGGAGCCGAGGTCGAGATGGGTGTTACTGTCATATCCGATGGAACCATCGGAGCTCACACCACCGTATTCGAGCGACGAGGCGGCATCGGCGCCTATGGCATCCAGGTAGTCCTTGGAGCAATGCCAGACGGGCGCATCCAGCCCTCAGAGCAAGATAACTCCGGCACGACGGCAACCGCTACCTCGTTACCGACGACATCTCAACCAACAACCACCGCCGACCCATCAGCAACGACGACGAGCAGTAGCGGCGGCGTAAGCACCGGCGCGGCCATCGGTATCGGCGTCGGATCCGCAGCTGTCACCCTTCTCGCCGCCGGCTCCGTGGGTCTCTTCTTCTTTACGCGCTGGCGACGGAAAAAGCGATTACGAAGTAGAGGAACCACTAGGACCGCCGGAACCCGCAGCAGCAAAGGTGGTGGTGGTGGTGGTCTCAGCAGCAAAAATGGTCCGCCTGTCCCGCCCAAGGACATGCAGCCGTACTACGAGCTATCGGAACCGGAACGGGCTCATTTGTCGCCGGTTTGGCAGAGTCCGAGCCAGGGCCCGAGTCGCAGTCCGAGTTACGCGTACGGCCGTTCCGTCGAACACCCCGGGCACCAATTTGCCGAATTAGAAGCGGTGGTGCCAATGGAAGCGGCGAGCTCGGACATGCCCTCATCGGCGGAACCGTCGTTGATGATTCCAAGTCGATGGCAGAGCTTGCAGAGTTTGAAGAGCTGTACCGGTAGTCTGACTCCGACGACGAACCTTCAGGACCTTCCAGGAGGAGGTACGATTAGCAGCACCATGACGGGGACGGGAGGGATGGAGTCGGTGACGAATAGTTGGGCTAGTCGGGGGCGGTATGGGGATCGGGGGATGTCACAAGCGCCGTGGATCTAATGCAGTTGAGTTAGTTGTTGGCCCGATTGCGAGGCCCTGGACACTGGACAGGGGGGGCGAGGGTGCATAACAGGGAGGACAAAATGCAGGCAAAAAGCATTGGGATCGGCGAAGACGCATAAATACAACCAGGGCAAGACGAAGCGAAGTTAGTCCCAACCAACGTTGTTAAGACATATCGTCCAAGAGGTCCGATACGGTATCCCGAACACGCGGGTGCATGGCTCATGCGTGGCAGAGAGCGAGCGGAGGACGGGGTCGGGTAACTTGTCATAATCTTGAGAAGCGGCATGAAGTATGGGTATGGAAGAAGTGAACTTGGACATACGACGATGATGCGTGCGGATGAGTGGACTTCAGACGGATGATGTCGAGCTTTGTCTCGCAATAACGCGGCAGAAAGATGAACCGGGCTGGATCATTCAAATGGCCTTTCATCTTCGGTGTTTTAGTGCTGGATGTGGATTCAAAAGGAGTTTAGGTTACTATACGGTTTTATCATTAGCATGTACATACTACCATAGTGTTTATTAGTGTCAGAAGGCACGCCCAAATTAGCATTGGATACCTCTCTTTCGCTTGATAGACGCACCGAACACGCAGCTATTATGCAGGCCTTTGACAGCGACGGGATGTCGTATACGGAGTAGGTAGGGTAGGTAGGTAGGTAGGTTGCTGTCCGGTAGGAGGAAGTGGTAGTCACTGACCGGGCCCGATCATCTCAGTCGATTCCGAAGGCAGCGTGATGCAGGAAGTGGTAGTCACTGATCGGACCCGATCGTCTCAGCTGAAGGCAGCGTGATGCATGGAAACGCCGTAGATGATGAGTGTGGTTCATTGATGTTCAAGTTGATGATGATCAAGTTGGATGCTCGAGTCAGAGAATGTCTGACTCGGCCGTCCTGATAAGGAGACCTGGTCACTACGTCTGTCGTACCTGCTCTGCTGCACGATGCAGGAGTTCCTATATCACAATGAAAGATGAGGCAGGAAAGCTCCTTCCCCATGACAATTCTTTCCCTCCCGGCATCCAAACACCGCCAGCAATCAGCTTGAGGGGAAGGAGCAAATACCCATTTCTTCGAGCCGTATAATCGAATTCTCTGCAGCTCTTCTAAGCAACACAAAGACGTGGGACAATGTACCATCGGCCCAGCGAGTGACCAATAAACCCTCCAAGACTTGAATCTGTCTAGTTCAGTTCCTGCTTGTCTAAGTACTCTCTTCTACCTACCAGCTTTCAGCTCTTCCCGCTTCGTTTGACTTTGTGCCCGAAGGGAGACGAGAGAAAGAGGGGGTTTCTGTGGTTTCTTGGAATCACATTGGATTCTTCCTGGTTTGGAGGTTTGGATGTCAAGGAATATGCTATACTCCTAGGGAGAGTAAAGCCTCGGTCGTACATGGTTGTTCAGCCTGAAGTCAGATAAGCCCAACCACTTCCGTTGTGTGCCTACATCGATAAATAAGTGGCTGAAATGGTCTAGGAAACGCTTACCTCCCAAACAGCCAATTGCGGCACGTAAGGAAGCACTGCACTCAGCTGTATTGGGTCTTTCTGACAGAAGTCCAAAACACGAACTACGAGGGGCACTCGTGAGACGAACTGAACTGACTGGCTGTAAAATCTTCTGAAATTCCAAGCTCATCATACACACAAAAGGGGGTTTCATTCCCTTCTCCGTCTTCCTTCCTCCCGTCTTTCCTGCTGCTGCTGATGCTTCAGAGACCCCGTCCGCAACACAGAAGCTTCACTCCTTTTTATAGCCTCAGATGACGTAACGTACCCGTTGTTTCACTCTCGCCCAGTAGAAGAAATGCGCGAACATCAGGAGAGCCGTAGTAGTCGGTCGGTTTGGAAGTTGTTCATGCTATAAGATTTGCTCTGCTCTTCTTAGGAAACTCGGAAAATAGTAGATTTACAGGGCATCGTTAAGGAGCTTGTTCATCTTGGCAAGCTTGGCGGAGACGGAAAGATCGATGGTGCGGTCGCCGATCTCGACAACGAGGCCGCCGATGATGTCGGGGTTGACCTGTTCAAGTTTGAAGCGAGAAGGTAAGTATTTGTTTTGCCTAGTGCCACAAAGCAGCCGGGTCGGGCATAGCTCCAGTTCTGCCGGGTTGGGATGGTGAGATCAAACGCACCTTGTTGGTGACCTTGAGCTTCTTGCCAGAGCCGACGTAGGCGGACTTGGCAACAGCGGACTCGAGGCGGTTGAGGGTCTTGTTGTCGAGGGGCTATATGGTGGTGGTTCAGCATTTCGTTAGCACTTCTGTTTCCCATCACTTTGTGACTCGGTTCACCCAGGATCCCAATTCCAGCCAAAGCTTCCGCCAATGTCCAAGCCCGATTTCATCGTCGTCCTCGTCGTCCTCGTCGTCCTCGTCGTGATTCCTCCCGTAAGCTCGGCTCCCCTTCCGTCATCATCCTCGTAGTCTCCCTCCTCATTCTTGTCCTTCTCCTGCCCAGCACCAAACAACGTAACGGAACAAAGCGAGCGTACCTGAGCGCTGGTAACGACCATCTCGACCTCACCGCGGGCGGCGCTCATGAGCTCGCTGAACTTGGAGACGACACCGGGGAGGAGACCGAGGCGGTTGTTCTCGGCGAGGGTGTTAAGGAAGTTCTTGACGGTCTCGGCAGAAATACCGGCGCTCTTCTGGAGCTCGGCAACGATGGCGCTCTTGTCGGCGGGGGAGAGGGTGGGAATCTCGAGGATGCTGGCGAGCTTAGGATCCTTAGCGAGGAGGTTGCCGAGGCCGTTGATGGACTTGGCGGTAGGCTCGAGGGCGTTGGTCTTGACGGCGGCCGTGTACTATAACATGTGTAAATGACGCAGGGAACTGTTAGCTCTCTGCTATATATCCAGTCCATCCATTGCTTTTCGATCGTCGGTTCGGTTTATGTGGGAGAGAGCTCCAATCAACGAAACCCCACGAGCACGGGAGCTCGGGGACTAGTCAATTGGTCGTGACGTCGGAATCCGGGGCGCGGGGGCGTACCAGAGCAGTAGCATAGGTGCCGTCGAGACCGAAGAGAGCCACGGGAGGCTTGACGTTGCTGGAGGCGGCGGCGGCAGCAGCGTAGGTGCGGACCTGGGTGTTGATAACCCGCGCGGGGCGGAGCAGGGCCTGTCGCGACAACATGATGGGCGTGTGGGATATGATACGGGTGGACGGGGGACCTCGATGTCGTGAAGTCAAGCTCCGGTTCAGTTTTGTCGGGTTTGGAGCCGCTCGGCAAAATCGTGTCTGCCTCAGGCTGCAAATCCTGGAGCTTACCTCTGCCAAGACCTTTTAGCCCGCCAACTAGGTGCCCAGTGCTTTCTCTCCGGAACTGCCCGTGCCAAGTGGGGCAAGCAACATCCCGATAACGTTATCGGTGCCATCCCGTCTGCGCATCACGCCCAACTACATCCTTGACATTGACATGAAGTAAGGTACCGTGTGAAGTTGAACGGTTGATGCTGCTGCTGCATTATGGTATTAAAAAGCGTCTATTTCTAGGAGAAGCTCCAGGCCTCTCTGTCCCTCTCTACAACGAAAAATCAAAGAGATCCCGGTGCCCTTCACGCGCCACCAAAAGCATGCGCCGTCCAACCTGAATTCCGTGGTACCTCAATCCCTTATCAGCCTGTTGCCAGCCCGCCATACCAACCAAACGAATGCCTGTAATGGAAACAATCCGCGCCCAACCTAACGCCGACCTGTTTAGCCCTGTCAAATAACCATGCGCCAATGCCAAAGCCACAAAAGATTTTGTCGTCTAGTCGCTGCGTAACATGCTGTCGACCAAGTCGCCTAGAGGCCCCCAGAAATCCTTGCCGGTTGCCAGGTTGTGCTCGTCGATGAACAGCACATATTGCTTGAAGCTGGTGTTGAGATGCGGCTCCAAGCCCAGTTCCCGAATGACAGGGTAGTGGTGGCAGTAGATGTGGGCGTAAACACGGTACATGCGCTTGAAGATCTGACGCACCAGCGCCGGGAAGGACTTGGGAAATGGAACTCCAATCCTGCTCGGTAGGACGGCCTCGTTGTCAATGTTGCCCTGAACCCAGGTCATGAGCTGCTCGATGTAGGCCGGAGCAGGCATCTTGGTCGGTCGCTTGTAGTTCTCCGTGTCCTGCCACAAGTACTCGAACCTAGACTCTGTCAGCGTGTTGGTCTTCTTGTATAGGTTCTGATCGAAACGTACTCGTCGGTCGCCTTCATCTCGGGGCAAGTCTGGGGAGAACAGAATTCGGTAATGGCGCCATAGAGGAGGTTGATTTGGTTGTAGAAGTCCACCACTAGCATAGCGGGTTAGCGGATGCCCCTGAGCGAAACAAGCCGGGTCGGTGGGGTTGATGCTCACTGTTTACAGCCAACCACTCGTTCTCGTCTTCACCCTCAGGCAGCTTCACCACTTTTCGCAAACTACCTCCGCCAAGTGTTGCTTCGGCATATTGTCGCAGTTGGTAGCTGGTCGCACCGCCCTTGCCGCTCGCGCGAGGTCGGAACTGGTTGCGCGTCCGCTGATTTCTATCGTGAAACCATGTTAGCAGCTATTTTACCCGGCATGGCATCTCTGTCTGCTATTGAGGTCGAAGGGTATTCCAGTCATGCGTTGTGTTGGCCTCCTGGAAAGGAGATGGATGCGACGGCGAGCAAGCTCATCCTCGCTTCGTTTCCAAATTACGTCATCGGGTCGCCAAGTTTCTGTGATGGGCTCGTAAAGGGCGGGAAAAGGGGGAGGGCTCAACGTACACGGTCGTAAGAAAGGAGCTCATGGCGACGGGCAAAAATGTTCGAGATGTTCGGAAGGATGTTGGGTGAACTGCGACAAGTGGTTGGACGAGTTAGCGGAGGGGCGGCTGATATGTCATTTGTTGGCGGGTGACATTGAGTTGGCAACAGGAATGGTCCTTGTCGCATGACCGTGGAAATGCGAACAACGTACCGATATAAGCAAATGCGCCGGATACCGGATGCTGGAAGATCAAGACCAAATGGCGCCAAGTCGACTTCTCAGCCAGCCGTGTGTTGGTATAAGGGTAGAAGCAGAGGTTGGGTGTTTGTTGAGGACATTGAAAGGGAGAGGAAGAGATACGGCATGTTTTAGTTGTTTACCTACCTTGAGGGATGCGCCCGACCTGACAACGACAGTCAAGTTCGCTGGCAGCAGCGAATCACAGGCGGGCTCTGTGATGGCACAGCAGCTGGGCAGGGGCAGCCGGGAAGCTCTTAGCGCCTGCCATGTCCCCGCATTTAGGTTTGTCGGGAGTGGGGTCACTTCAATTCACGGCTCCACTGTTTTGAAGGGTCGGGTCTCGGCCGCCCATTCCAACCTCGAAAGCGGCCGGCAACGATATTTCACTTTTTCAAAACCCGAGTTGTCTCATCAGAACGACATCCTCACATCGATCAGTGTCCAAGCTATAAACAATGACCAGAATAAATGACTGAATCTGGGTTCTACTACAATTGCCGCGATGCTGACAGCTGCCTATCACAAGTACCGTCACATGCTTTGAGCTTCTTTGAACAACTAGCTGTGTCGTTTTTTGATGAGACTGGCTGAAAGGATCCATTCGGATATGGATTTCTCGATAACAACATCCACACACAGCCTCCATCCGGTGGGGCATGGGAAGTTCCGAGTCGCGGGTCGACGGCACTCCCGATCTCGCTAGAGCAGCAAAAGCACATGGCAAATCGACAGTAAACATCCACTGCCACTCATCTCGGAGATTCCGTTGTGCGGGAGTAGCCGTATAAGTGTCCAGAGTGGTTGTTTGGGCTTCAGAAAACATTCGGACCGGCACCGAAGACTACCCTCTCGGGATATCCTCCACCAGAAGTGGGAGGCGATTAGCGCGACGGCGGAGTTTATGGCCTCTTATGCCTGGTTTAACGGGTCGAGGGGCGTGTATGATTTGGGACCGCCGATGTATCCCGTGTCGGAGAATACCAAGCCCAATGCCACCGTAAACCCGACGTTTGAGCTGGCGTACTGGCGCTTTGGACTGAATGTCGCAAGCAGGTGGAGAGAGAGGCAGAATCAGAATGTTCCGGAGAGGTGGGTGCGTGTAAGGGATAACTTGGCGCCGTTGCCGGTTGTGGATGGGACGTATGCGGTTTATGAGGGTATCCAGGGTATGTGGACGGATGATAAGACGACCAACGATCACCCGGCTATGGCGGGGATTTATGGGTTGCTCCCGCCCCCGGTGAATGGGCCGCCGTTGGATATGGATGTTCTGAAAAAGACGGCGGAGAATATCAAGCGGTATTGGGCGCTGGAGGAGTCGTATGGGTGGGACTTCTCGATGTTGGCGATGAATGTGCTTAGACTGGGGGATGCAAAGCAGGCGGTTGAGTTTCTGCTGCATCCTATGTTCCAGTTTGACGATGCTGGGTATCCGGTGGGCTGGTCACGAGTGCCGACGCCTTATTTCCCGAACTCGGCGTCGTTGTTATTGGCGGTGTCGATGATGGCGGGAGGGTGGGATGGGAGTGAAGGAAAACACTTCCCGAAGGGGTGGGAGGGCGTTGAAGTGGATGGGTTTGTGCTGGCTATGTGAGTAGTCCTGGGAAAAGGTGTTAGTCGTAGATATCTCTCGCGGGCTATCCTACCCCAAATGTGATCTAGGTAGTCATTGACCATATGTTTCAATTCGAGGAAATCCATCGAATTGGTAAGTTCGATAACAGTAAAATACACATGGTGTTTTCTCGGCGACCTTGGTGTCAGGCTCTTTGCGATCTTCCATTCGTAAAGTCGCAGATTGGGCGGATAGCATTTCACAATATTCTGCTTCCAACCGCCCATCCCATTCCCTTCGACACCACCTCCCCATCTCTCCATCTCGGGGTATGAATCATAGCAAGATAATGTTTGAGTCGTCTCCTCCCGTTTCTTCGTCCCGGAATTGTAAAGCGTAGCGATGTCGTGATTATATCGTTCATAGAAGCGCCTCGCCTACGTTCTCCCCTTCGAAGCCAATGGTGGAAAGCTTCTTGATCTTGCGCTTCTCCTTGGCCTTCTCCTCGGCCTTCTTCTGCTTGGCTAGCGTCTGCACCAGTTCGAGATCGGCAAGGTCGTAGCCCGGGGGCGGGTCGTCGTCGCGGTCCAGGTCGATCTCGCCCATAAGGAGCACGTTCTCGCCGCGAACAACGAAGATGCCCCGGTCCACGTCGGCGTAGAGCCCCCTGGTCTGGGCGGGTGACTGCGTGCCTGGAGGCACGAATATCCTCTCCTTTGTTTGTTGTAGTACTAGGTTGGCTAGTATGGTGGGAAAAAGTGGATTCGCGTTAACACAGTCACCTCCTCATGCTTGTGCTCGGTGCGTGTGTATGTGTTGTGAGAGGTAGGTTCATGGAGGCATACCAAACTGATCCCAACTGCGGAGGATGCCTGTGAGCTTTCGTCCATCGCGCAATGCTACCATTAGCTTCTCTGTTGATTGTCAGCCTAGCTCTCCTGCCCAAAGATATTTCCACAATGTTCCTTCTTACTATCGGTGAGGTCGAGGAGTTGGGCAGCTGTGGTGAACATTTGCGCGGGCAACTGCTGGGGCTGGGGAGGACGGCCGCCTCCAAGGAGTCCCGGCGGAGGCATGCCGGGTCCTGGCTGACCGGGACCCTGAGGGAAGGGCGGCGGTGGGGGTTGATCGTTTATCGAGAGGTGCTCCATGGTGGTATATGTGATGATGGTCTATGTCTTCCAGTCCATTTGTGAAGTTCGGGAACTGTCTTCAAGGTTGTTGAATAGGTGGGAAGCGGGATGCGATGATGCGACGGGACAGCTGCCCACCCTGACGGACGTTGCCTGCCCGCACACGCAGCTGCTGCTCCGCTGTTTGTGCAGTTCACCCCACTTTCCACGGCGAGAGGGTCCCTTGGCTCTTGCCATAAGCATTTAGTGGATTGTCATAAGTAAGAAGTCCGGCAGGCAGTTTGCGTATAAGGCAGCCACATTGCGGTGGTTGAGCCACAGTAAACCTCAGCTACAGCATCAGCTGCAGCCGGAGGTGTATCGCTGCTTCCCGCGGCAGGGCAGATTGCTCTTACAGCGCCTGTGCGGTGGAGCTTGATCACTGTAAACAATGCCAGGGCAAGGAAGTAAGGGCCCTGCCTCTGAAGCGACTCAAACCTGTGTGAAGCCGGTGGCCGGACGTGAGCCGACCTGATGCCCGGGCCTGGCTCTTGCCTGCATTCTCCTTCCACTTCGGCTCATCCTGCTGTCAACCCCAATTTATCCTACATATTTCTCCATCTGCACCATACGTCTCCTCGCTGTCGACAATTATTTACGAAGACCACACGAGGACTATGTCCAAATCCGCTTCGATCACCAGAAGCCCTTCCTTTTTCCTCGCCCTTGCGCTGTAACCTTTCTGCGCGCCCGTCCATCGGCGGACGAGGGCAACTTTCTTCCCGTCGTCTAATCGACTTTGACTTCTAAGTCCTCCAGCCTCAAATCTCTGCACCTGGGCACCCATTCTCCCGCCCACCCGCTTCGCCTTGAGATTTACCTCGCCTGGTCTTACCTGATCTGGATACAATCAAAACCAAGCAACCAAGAAACACATCTACGAGCGGCCCTTCGCCATGGCCTCTACCGACGTTACCATGGCCGACGCGCCTCTCGGACGGCCTGATCGCCGCTCCAACGCTTCCCCTCCTCCCGGGCAGTCGCAGTCCCAGTCTAAGAGAGACAAGCGTCGCCAAATGCTCGCCGAACGTATTGCAACCCTTTCCGACAAATGGAGCAAGGACAGAGACCAGGCATTTCGTGAACAACTACAGAAGATCCAGATTGACACCAGTCTGGTCATGCGAGTCGACCCCTATGTCGACCGGCCTTTAGACAGCTTCGAAGAGGATCAGAGACGACTCAACCAGCTCAATGGCACCGACTCCGAGGGAGTTCCACGATCCCTCCTTGACATGGCTGGCCCCAAGTTTGCCAAGTGGATGGAGAAAGTACAGGATCTCGCAGAGCAACGCGATTATGCTCTCACCAAATTCAAAGTACGTCGCCCTGTCCTAACCGTTTCTCCTGCGAATGCTGACTCTTGGTTCCACAGTTCGACTACGAGAAAAAGATCGCCGAATACCTCAACACGCATGCCTATAAGACGGAGCTTGCGAACAGAGAACACAAAGCGCTCGCCTCGACCCTCCGTGACCGATTAATCAACATCATCACTTCGAAGAAATACAGACTCAACAAGGAAAAGGAGGCCCTCGAGATTGCCGATGCGTCCGCGCTCCTCTTGCACCCCAACCAATTCAGCATTACAAACCCAGCCAGCCCTGGAGGCACACATGGCAAGCGGGCCACCCGCCTGCGGAGAGAAATGGAGGACATGACTGGCATGGACGGCAAGAAAAGAAAGCGCAACATGAATGATGACGACGGATCACCAGCGCCACAACGTCGCGCACTCGATCCCAACAGCACTACACCCCTTTGGCAGACAGACCGTCTGGTCCAACGCAAGACCACCGGCCCCATTTACAGCATTGACAAGCTGTTCACGGACAAGGAATTGTCAATGACCTACAACCAGTCGGCTTTGGCGGCGCACAAGTACATTCTTACCCATAAGCCACGGTTTGATGACTATGGCCGCCCGATCTCGTCCCCTGAGGGTAGTGTTTCCGGTAGCGGCGACCCTGATGATCCCGACTCGGAGTCGGCTCCCTCGGCGCCCATGATGGAGAGGAACGTGTCGCACGCTACTCGTAGCAACAAAATTGGGGTTAACAATCCCAACTTTGACGACAAACTCATGGGCTTGGAGATGCTCGCTAACTTCGACTTCCCCGGTAACCTTGAGCGTTTGACTAGTAGTCAGGACCCTAAGCAGCCTCCTGCCTTCCCGTCACAATACGTCAAGGGCCATGCAAAGCAGTCCGAGTTTAATACACCGGCAGCACTGGCAACTGACGACGTGACCGGGGACTTGATGGTTATGCATGCTCTAAAGCAGTACGACCAGCTTAATGGTATGGGCGCCAATCTGCAGACTGAGCATGGAAGCATGAAGCTTCTCCAATCGGTGTCGCTCCCGATCAAGGACCGCAGATTCGTGTCCTTTGTTCAGGGCGAGCGGCCGTCGGAGAACGAACTCAGACAGCGTCTTGGTCTTCCCCCGATCAAGGAGCCTGTTGAGCCCGAGAGATCTGAGCCAACCAATGGCCTCGGTCTCGGCACCCCGTCAAAGGGTGGTCGCTCGGGTACTCCGTCTCATCATCAGTCTCCTGCTAAGGCGCTTGGGGGTGTCTCTATGAGCAGACAGTCTAGTGCCAACGGCGGCGTGGCTATGAGCCGGACCAGCAGCAGAAAGGGACGCGGCGGCCGCGGTGGTTAGAGAGGACGGCGGCCCAGACATAATTAAGACACGGAATTCGACGAGAACTAAGAGCATGGTCGATGACAAGTGGCTCGCGACGACGAAAGAGAGTGCCCAGAGCCGTCTGGCACTTGGTGCTTCACATATTACACTGAATGTTTGATCCTTTACGATGATGCCTGTTTTGTCTCCATCGCGCGCAGGAAGGAAAAGCGGTACGGAGAGGCGTTAGTTCAGATCTGGATCGAGGGTTGCGCATACATTGAAGGGGTTACGGAGTTCAAGGGAAATCTTACTGGACTTTATCACAGGTGCTACTTGAGCATTTGATGCTTTCATATCTGCTGTTTTAGCATTAGGTATTACGTATAGATCCTTTTCGGTTCGTTCAATATCTCGTGGTTCTGCCGCATATTGTTTGACATAGCCTTGGTGTTTTGGGAGCCAGCTAGGCTTCGCTTTGCTTTAGGCATATGTTCCTCCAAGGCATCCATATCGGATTCGGCAACCACATAACGACTGACAGGATGAGTTTCATCTGCTCATCACAAGAGAAAGACTGACAGTCAGTTTGTCTAGATATCGCTGAAAGTTACTAGCTTAACAGAAGAGCAAAGATAAACTCCAGTGTCCCGAACACATTGATTCGAACATCTATCTGCATTCGATACCTCAAACCCATCCCTAAACCCTATCAAAACATGGCCGATTCACCCAGAACTCCTCCAACCATGCCTCAATCACCACCCCAAAGCAACACTCCCAATTCAAGGTCCAAAAACCAGCGCCCTCACCTCAATACTCTCCCGTCCCTCCGCATCCGCCCTCTGTCTCGGATCCTCAAAAGCCGTATGCGGCACCCGTCCCCCCTTCACCTTCTTCCCTTCCTCCTCCTTACCCGCCCAACTATCAAAGCACTCCAGCAAAATCCTCTCATCCCCAGTCATCCCGCTCAAAAAGTACCACTTCTGCCCTTCATCATGCTTCACCCCCGCCGTCTGGCCCGTATACCCATTATTATACCGATGCTCCACAGGGACGATCTCTTTGTCGTTTACCGTCTGCGAAGACGCGAACGCCAGCGGGAAACTTTCCACCGGTCCCTTGTTGAGGGGCCGCCACACGTTGACGATGCGGTATCTGCCTTGCAACAACCGCTCGGCTTCCTCTGGCGAGGAAGCATGGCGCCGCACGCGCTGCGCGGCGGAGAAGGCGGTTTGGTCGATGTGTACGCGCTGCACAGGCCCCCGGGGCGCAGAGGGGGTGGTGCGGCGGATGGTGTGGTCGAAGATGATTACTTTGTTGGAACCGGGGATGTTGTCCAGTAGAAGGCGGGTGACTTCGGGGTAGTAGAGTTGGGAGATGGAGGCGTCGGAGGTGAAGTTGGAGCCGCCATTCTTTGCAGGGTCTTCTTCGGCGGAGGGGGGCAGGCCTTGGAGGATTTGGAAGGCGTCGTTGTCGAGCGTGAAGGAAGACTCAAGGCCGCGGATGTCGTGGATGGTGATGGGGAGGGTTTCGTAGGAGAAGTTGCGCTCGGGAATGCCGGGGGGAGGGTCGATGTTCTGGAGGGGTGTCGAGCCGTCCGAGGGGGGAGCGTAGAAGTTCAAGGGGGCGACGACGTCGCCGCGGGGGACGCGGTCTTCTGAGGTGGTGATGGCCATTGTGATGGTATGGGATGGGGAGGTGGAAGTTTGGGAATAAGTAGTGGGATGTCTTGAGTGTAAAAGACGGCTGCTCTGGTGTTGATGCTGCTGCTGCTGCTGCTGCTGCTGCTGCTGCTGCTGGATATCTTCCAAACGACGATGATGGAGGAGGAGGTGATGCGAACTGATTTATATCTTCATTCACATCACCGTTCTACTTGGTGGGATGTAAAAGGAGACAAACTGCTGAGAACGGTGAAGAAGAAGAGCTCACGGGCACGAACATTAGTAACAATGGTGATTTCAAAGCAAAGCAATGGTGGATTATAGTTTTAGTTATTTAACAAGGTGTTGTACACCAGCCGATCCTGGTGGTGACGTTTTTCCGTCATCAAGTTTGACTTGGACGCGCGCTCAACGCTGGGAGAGGGTCGAAGGGCGTGAAGACTATCGCGAATGTGAAGCCATTCGCTAGCACGATCACGTCATGTAAAGGGCGCGCCATGGGATTTGCTACTGCGGATATGGTGGTGTCGTCAGATGTCGGATGGCATAGGTTTGGAATTAGTAATCCGGGTTGGGACGGTGTAAAGATGGAGTTATCTTTGTTCCAGCTGCCCTATGGAGGTTAAGATGTGTTCCCTTCCAGTATGTGAAAATGGTGTTGACACATGGCGGCATAATTCCCCATATTTCAGTTGAAAATCCCATCAATCCCATGTTGTTGATCGTGAACGAGTCTCGAATGAATACTGTAAAACATTATGCCGAGGCGATGACGTCTACGTAGGAGGGGTCCGTGCCTGACTAAGCATTCCCAGCCCTGAAAATGTGGACTCTCTCCAGCCTGCCGTGGCTGCCTTGCCTGCCAGCTGAAGACCGGGGTTTTGCCGAACCGCGGGGACAGTTTGCGGTCGCGTTCTCATTGGCCAGTAATTACAGCTGTTGCTTGGCGACGGATCCAAAACTGTCAATCAATCATTGGGTCGGGTCGCCTCAACAACGACGGGAATGCCAAAGTAAACAATTGCTAGCATTCAGATCCGCACCTTTTGGATAGGAGGTTTATGCGCATGCGCCCTCTGCTGCATCCTTTGCTAACATTTACATATTTGCTTGACCATCCACTCCATTAACTGCGCTATACCCGCCACCACCATCACACCGGGCCTCATGCGCCCACAACCAGGGCTGCCATGGACGAGGACGAAGACGCGTCCATGATGTCGGTCGACGACATTTCGTCGTCCACGGATCCACTCCTCGAGACGGCCGCCACGCCAGCCTCTCGCTCCGTGACACCGGCGATCCCAGCCCACCGACCCGCATCGGCGCGTCGCGGTTCCCGTAGAAACCAGCCCACTCCACGAACACAGCGAGTCCAAGCCCTGCGAGAAAGCACGCCGAGAAAGCGCATGTTCGAATTGGACGTTGGAGACGCGCGATCGCCCCAGCGCCTGCTGGTCACCGTTGAAGCCGAAAGCTCGAGAGTTACCTCAAGAAGCAGTGTTAGTCGCCGTCTGTTTCAGCACTCGACGCCAACCGCTCGCAGCATCCGCGAAAGAGAAAGGACGACTTCGGTTACGGTTCCCTTGCGCGGCGTGGAGGATGATGGCGACGACGAGATTACTCGACTTGGCGAGTTTGTTACACCACGGCCGCGCGGAAGGCCACCACGAACAGCTACTCCAGGCACGGCCTTGCGCTCAGAGACACCAAAGACGACGACTCGCCCGATGCGACCAGCGACCCCCGGGTTTCGATTGCGCGAGAGGCGATCATCGTCCAAGGACGTTCTAGATTCGGATGTCACAATCGATTTCAGCAAGCTCGGGTTTACACCAGGTACAAAGCGGCGGATAAGCTTGACACCAGGGCCCAGCAGTCGTGCGCCGAAGCGGAGAAAGGGTGTTTCGCCAGTGAGACAGCCTAGTCTGCTGGGTCCGGGCTCTGCGCGAAGGAAACGAGGCCGTCCGAGGAAGGATTCGATTGCGCACGACGAGTTTTCGGCACTGATAGACCGAGATCTTACGGCGCTCAAAGAAGACGACTCCGACCATGAGCCTGGGCCCGAAGCGCAATCCAGGCGCGACCAACAAGACCGCGACCGAAATCGAGATCAAGAACACATCCGTCGCGAGCGCATTTTCCAACGAGTACCGTCAAACGTTATCTTGGGCGACACAGGTGTTGGAGCTCCCTCGAGTGATGCCCCTAGGCCTGACGAGTCGGAAGGCGACCTATGGCTGGACAACTCGTTTAACCCACCTCAAGACACACCGGCCGTTCGACGATGGAACGGGGCACCTAGAGCGCAACCCTCCAGGGTTGATCAGCTGCGACCGGAACCCGCGCGTCGAGAAACACCACAGCTGGAGTCGGAACTTTCGCATGGGGATGAATACGTCGAGTTCGCAGACTTTGGTGGTGGCGAATCGCATAGCGACATCGAATCGGAGCTCGAAGATGACAATGCAACACCGAGGGATACGCCAGTTCAGCCAACAGAAACCAGGCTGCCAGGCGAAGAATTCACCATGATAGATCCCTATTCGCTACTATCTATGCAGCAGAATTCGAGCTATGTCGAGGAGCAAGGGCACGAAGCAGCGCAAAACGAGGATGCTCGCGATGGTGACACGACAAGCTTTTACATCAGTAAGACGATCGGGTCGTTGCGAATAAGTCAGCAGGAATCGGACGAGCGATCAAGTCATAATAGGTCAATCGATTATTCTGTCAATCCCAATTTGACGACTACGCCAAGGGCACCCCTTCCCAGTTATGATCCGCTATATCGATATTCGACGGGAGATAACAGGGGAGAGGCCGAGGTGGTGGAGGAAGTGGAAGAGGAGGAAGCGCATGAGGGTGAAGAGTCTCTGGAAAGGCACCACAACCAACCAGGTCCAGGACCGGAACAAGATTCGGGACGAGATCATGTAGGGCAAGAACTGGACCTCGATCTAAATCGTGAACCAGAGTCGGAACTGGCGCTTGAGCCTGGGTCCGAAGCTGGATCTGAAGCCCGATCTGAACCGAAGCCCGAAGCAAGGCCTGAGCGTGAAAAAGAGGCAGAACCACAACACGAGCCTGAACCCGAGCTAGAGGAATCAGACATATGGTTTCAAAAAGAACCACGAAAGCGACAACAACGAGAGCCGCGCAAGGGGAAAACGCATGAACCAGAACCGGAACCTCAGCCGAAACCCGCGTCAGAATCCAGTAGTTGGGTTCGGGCAGAACAAAGACAAGAACATCAACACCGAGTACAGTTGGAATCTAGCCTTTTGCATCAGCGGGAAGCAAATCGAACAAGTCGCCTGGAACGCGAACGGGAACTGGAATTTGAGCCAATAGCTGGGAACACGCCAGACTTCGAACCCTTGCCTGAACAGCGGTCCGAATCACCACAAGAACCTGAACGTGAGCCGGAGTCTGAACCTCACCATGAGGAGGAACAGGAGCAGGAGCAGGAGTTTGAGGATAATCTGGAGTATGAGCAACAGCAGGAAACCGAAGCAGAAGTACGGCAAGAACAAGCACAACAGCCCAAGTCATGGTGGGTAAAGTCTCCACACCAACAGAAAGATCGGTCGCTTGAAAGACAACTGGGCGTAGATGTCCGTGGTAACGATGGGATGGATTCGTCAAACCGGTCTCTGGACTATGACCAATTCGAAAGACAGGAATCAAGCGTCCTATATCACGGCCACCTTCGAAGAGAATCGCGAGGCGCTCTGCCACCTGAACCATCAAGTCCGTTATTTAGAAAATCTCAGACAGATGTTCAGCAACAGACAACAAAGACAAGCATCCAGCCCTCTGTTGAGCGGCCTTCATCTGTGAATAACTCCACCCCCTTATATGCGTCGAACAGTATTCTGACACCTGATGAGACCCCATCTCCTGTCCCTCCAGAACCCCGCGACTACGACTTTCAGTACGATTTCGGTTCTCATGCCAACGTAGAGGCCGACGACGACGCCGAGCTTGACGATGACGAGCATAGACAGCCCACCGAGTCCGCCGAGCCCGCTCTAGACGATGAGATGCCTTCCTCTCCCCCAACTGGAAGCTTCTCCCGACACGAGCAGCAGCGCCCCGAACCTCCATTACGCCGAGTCCGGTCGAATTCGAACGAAACCCCGGCCGACCGACTTACATCCTTGACCTCGCCAGGTCTTCCGGCTCTTAACCCTCAGAATCTGATGCCCCCACCCGACTCACAGAACCGGCCGGCTCTATCCCCAATCATCAGAGCTGGTGAAGCACTGCGGCAGGTAACCTCGGACCCTCCGTCGCCTCCAGGTAGGGGAAGCTTTTTGCGCAGTCCCTTCCGAGGGATGCCTGGGGTCAAAGACAGCCATTCGCCGTCACCGTCAGCCTCTAGGGCCTCCCAGTCCCAGTCTCAGCCTCAACCTCAGCCGTTGCCCCAAGCCCAATTTGAAAATACTCCTAATCAGCCCGAAAGATCGGGTTTTGGCTTATTCAACTCAATTAAGAATTTGGTGGGCCAAGGAGCACAAGTTTTATCGCCACGGAATGCTTCGAGGCAAGCTTCCGTTGATGCTGAGGAAAGCTCAAGACAAGCATCGGCTACTGCTGGCACCACTACTAGTGCGGTTGACATTGTTATGGACGACCCGTTCGGTCCAGATCCGCCCGGGTCTTCTAGAGGAAGCACCGGGCGCAACCCGCTCTTTGGCAGCATGATGAGCAAGCGTGGTTCGGGAATTCAAGATGCCAGCGGCACTGCCAGTGCCAGTGCCAGCTTCGAGAAACAGTCTCAAGCTAGCGCCAGCGCCAGCACTAGCTTTGAGAGGCAAAGCCGCGCGAGTACCGGTTCTGATAGACAAGCTTATGGCCACAATGGCTTTGGCAGGCAATCTGAGGACGTTGCCAGCTTTGGAAGACAAAGGCAAGTCGATGCTGGCTTTGGCARCCAACGCCAAATCTTCGGAGAATCGTATGCTCAAGGCGATGCTGGCTTTGGCAACCAACGCCAAGTCTTTGGAGAATCGCATGCTCAAGGCGATGCTGGCTTTGGCAACCAACGCCAAATCTTCGGAGAATCGTATGCCCCGGGCAGCACCACCGGCTTTGAAGGACCGGTGCAAGCGGAGACTAGCTTCAGTGGACGAAGTCAGGCCAACACCAGCTTTGACCGACAAGCCAATGCCAGCACAAGCTTTGACAGGACCCAAGCTCAGGCCAGCAGCAGCTATGCCATAAAACAACCTTCAGTGACTACCCGTTTCAACACGCAGCATCAAGCAAACACCAGCTTCGGACATCCTCAAGCTGAGTCTAGCACCACTCATGGCAGACAAGCCCAAACCGAAACCAGCTTCGCTAGCCAACGTCAAGCTAGCACCAATTCTTCCACCAGGCAACCTCAAGCCAACACCAGCTTCGGAATCACAACCAAGGCCCCTTCCTCCTTCTCCGAGCGCGAGCGCGAGCGTGAACAGTATGAGCATGAGCATGAAGCAATGGACTGGCAAGCAGAGGAATCCAGTCACGAAATCAACGTGACCCGTGACCGGTCCGCCTCCGCGAGCCTTGGTTTCCACGACAGCAGCGGCCATAATAACAGCTCTGGAGGGGAACGTACTACTACTCGGGAGGAAAACTCTTCTACTCGGAGATCATCAGCCAGAAGTGAAGATCATGATCGGGAACCCGAAGCCGAAGCCGAAGCCGAAGCTCGTGGTTATAGGGAAGTCATCGAAGTGGAAACGGTCACGGAGGAGAGAGAGGAAGAAAGAATTTGGGGAGCTGATGCCGGGGCCAGGTCCAGCTTCAGGGAAAATAGTAGTAGTCATTCTGGCAGGAGACACGGACGGCCGGAAAACTCGACTCTGAGAAGATCCGCGAGAGAAGAGCGGGAACCCAAAGCCCGCTTTAGGGAAAGCGTCGAAGTTGAAACAGTGACTGAAGAGAGAGAGGAAGAGCGAATCTATGGAGGGGGTGATGCCAGCTCTAGCAGTTTCAGGGAGAGTAGTAACCATTCTAGGAGACATGGACGGGATGGCCACCGGCATGGTTCTTCTCGGCATGGGTCTCGGCACAGGTCGTCGGAAGAACGGGAGACGAGGGAGGAGCGGGAACGAAGGCAAGGAAGGGAGCGGGGAAGGAGGGAGGTGACGGAAGAGATTGTGGAGGAGGAGGTCCGGGAGGAGTATGAGCATGAGCATGAGAGCGAACACTATCACTCGGGGGGTCGTCACTCGAGTGGTCGTGAGGAGGAAGGCCGCCGACACGGGAGCTCCCGCTCTAATCGGTCTGAGCGAGGTAAAGCTTCGTCTTCTCGGCAGAGGTCGAAGGAGCAAGAGACGAGGGAAGATCGGGAAAGGAGAGAACGAGGGGTGAGAGAGGTGACTGAGGAAATTATGGAGGAGGTCCGGGAAGAGTATGAGCATGAACATGAGAGCGGACACTATCACTCCGGTGGGCGTGGCGAGGAGAGCCGCCGACATGGGAGCTCCCGCTCCAATCGATCTGACCGGGGTAAAGCTTCGGCTTCTTCTTCTTCTTGGGATCATGGTCACCGTCAGCGAAGTTCCGGAGAACAGGAAGCGAGGGAAGTGCGGGAGGTGACGGAAGAGATCGTGGAGGAGGAGCGGCGTGAGTATGAAGAGGAAAGAGGCGGTCGCCATTCGAGTCACGTTGAAGAAAGTCACCGCCACTGGTCGCGTGGGCCGCGCGGGTCGCAGTCTGATCGAGGAAGAGCCTCGTGGCAAGACGATCACCGGCGTAGCTCAGGGGAACGGAAAACCAGAGAGGCAACTGAAGCAGAGGATGAGCGGCATGAGTATGAGGAAGAAAGGGAAGGGCAGCACTCGGGCTATGGGGAAGAGAGCAGCCACAGACAAGAGTCCCAATCCGACCGAGGCGAAGGTTCCTGGCGGCGTGACTACCAACGAAGCTCGGCAGAGCGGAAAAGGAGAGAGGCGGAGGAAGCTCAAGATGACTATGCAGAGGAGAGTCAAGAGCACCGGACAAGTCATGGTCCGGAAGCAAGCCGTCAACATGAGACCGCACAGCACCGGACGAGTCGTAGTTCGGAAGCAAGTCGCCAACGCGAGTCGCTGCTCGAGCGTGGTAGTGCTTCCTCGCGAGATGTTCGACAGCGAGGTTCGGAGGAGCGACAAGTGACTGAAGTGGAGAAGGCACGTCGTGAGAACCACACCGGAGGTGAAGACTACGACCTGACTCATGCGGAAGAGAACCATCAACGTGAAGAATCTCCGCTTGAAGAGCGGAGAAACGAGCACGAGCACGAGCAAGACCACCGTATGGATTATATGGAAGAAGAAAGTCATCACCAAGCTGAGCAAGGAGAACAGGCACAGGAGCAAGATCAAGATGAGGAAGAAGAGGAAGAGGAGGAGGAGGATCTTTTCCTCCTCGAAGCCATGCGTTCATCTCCCGCAGTCAAGGCCAAATCTCACACGAAGGAGAATGATCCTGTCGGCTTTCTTCCCTCTACCCACCAGCCCCAGCCGAGCTCCCGCTGGCAATCAAACAAGAGCCAGATGGTTCGCGATCAGTTGAACACAGCTGCAGACAAAAGCGACGAGCTGGAAGAGTTTAGCCTGCTTCACTCCAATCGGGCCAGGAAGTTCCGGCCTGCGTTGAAGCCGGTTCCGAACAAGAAGGCGAATCTTTCGGGCTTCTTTTCGTCGCCTGCACCTATTCCGGAGTTAAGCTTACAGGGTCCAGAGGGTAATGCTTCTCTTCTGCCTGAACCCAAAGTCCACGATAGGCAGAGCCAAGCCAACGGAAAGGTGTCATCGGGTTCGGGTATCCTTTCGGAAAGGTCACAGAATCTTGCTACAGGCCAGGCTGAGCGGAAGCTGGGAACGACTCCTATAGGTCGCGTTCCATCATCTCAACATCTCTCCGTGCCAGTTTCCCAGAAGCCGTTTCAGCCTTCACCTCTGGGTACAGCTCCCGTGTTGTCGGGGCAACCCTCACGACCCCTGCAACCGGCACAGCGTGTACTTCGGCACTCTTCCTCCATCGTCGGCTCCTCCTCACCACCACAGTCTGGAAGCATCTACACTCCGGTCCCGCAGAAACAGAATTTCACTCCCATGCGACGCGAACCAGGAGCTAAGCTCCCCTTGTTCGAACGGGGCGGCGGAACAAAGACTGGCACTGTCACGACTGTACCTCTCAAAGACGACAATTCAGGCTCAGGCACCACTCCGAATTCGATAACTGACAAACCTAAGCAGTTGCTGTTTGGTATAAAGGAGTCCATTTCCAAGCTGTTCTCGGATCCGCCCGCCAAGAGCGTTGAATACGGACCGAACGAGGAGAATGAAGAGGAGCAAGAGCCTGAAGAGGACATGGACGACTACGACGAGATAGTGGAACTCGAAGAAGAACAATCATCCACCGAGCAAAGTTTCGAGCCACCACCGCTTAGATCTCTGCCCGGCAAGAACTCTTCCCCTATCAAGTCTGCCTTGCGACCGCCGACGAAGAGTCGCACTCCCGGCCGTGTGGTGGAGTTTGCCAATAGCGTCCGGCAGTCACCTACCCCTCGGCGCAACGCAGACGTTGAACAGAGGCGTCCTGTGTTTGGTGGTCGTTCCACTCCTGTGATTATCACCAGCTCGCCCAGTACCCACACGGAGAGCAGTCCTGTTCCTAGTTCAGCTGGCTTGGAGAGGATTCAGGAGAACTCGCCTGAGAGGTACGAGGAGGACGACCAGGACGAAGAGGAACACAAACCGGACGACGAGGCAGAGATGCAAATGGATATGGATATGGACATGGACGAGGATATCGAATGGTACGAGCATGAACCGGCGCCAGCACCAGCACCACTAGCACGGCCACCGAGACCGCCGCCGCCATTCCCTCGCCCACTAAGCCCTGGACGGGGACGACAACGGCAACTACACCCACAACCACAACCAGAAGTTGCTGCGGCACCACGTCAACAGCCACCACCACGTCAACCGCCACCGCAGCCGCTCATCAAACCCACATCCACCCTCGAAAACTCCCCGGTCATCCGCTCCGGCGTCTCTCTCTTCGGCCACGGTCGCCGCAGACCACTACCGCCTCCCATCCCTCCTTCCAACCGCAACATTGTCACACCTCTGCAGCCTCTCCAGCCGCTTTATCCATCTCTCCCACCACTTTCCTCTTTCGGTGAGCAACAACAACCCTCTCAGCCCCCGACCTCGATGTCGACCTCGACCTCTCAACACCATAATGGCCAATCTTCCACCGCTGCTTCCACCTCAGCCGGCGCTTCCACTTCCGCTTCCACTTCCGCTTCCACCTCTCACCACCAACTCCCAATTCACCAACAACAACAACCCCTCCCCCCGCCCACCCGCCTCTGGACCACCTCCCACTGGTCTCTCCTCTCCACCGTAATCCACAACCACCGCAACAACCCGCCCTCCCTCAAAACCGTCGCCAAAGGAAAACGCAAACTCCTCCCCTCCAACCTCCAACGCTTCCTAGGCCAAACCTTCACGCCCTCCCCCGACCTCACTCAACACGACCCCCTGACCGGTCTTCCCATCGACGAGTCCGTGGTGATCGAGCAATGGCATTTGGACGTCGTCTACGAGTTTCGAGAGATGTTTAGACGGGCTTGGGGCTCGGATGAACTTTATGGTGGTGTTTTCGAGATGGACGAAAATGAAAAGGGGGGTTGGAGCGAGGGGGAGTTGGTTAGACGGGTTTATGCGTTCTTGGTGGGGGAGAGGAGGAGGGTGGAGGGACGGGTTGATAGGAGTCGGAGAAGGGGTGTTGTGTGCTAGGGTGTTAGAGGGTTTTGGGTGGTGTTGGCGTGTGTAATGTGGATGTACTTGTTGTGAGGAGGAGATTGGATAGGGGTTGTAAGGAAGTATAGAAAAAAGATGAAGGGAGAACAGAAGAGAAGAGAGGAGAGTGGAGGAAGGATAGAAGAAGAAGAAAGGACTGGATACCCAAAGTATGGATGCATGAGTAGGAGATACCAAGTTGTTAAGGGTTCTTTGTACAAACATTGGTTGTTTCTAGTTTCTGAAATTTGGACATACAATATCACATTTTTGCAACACATCGAAAGACCGCCACCAGGCTCAAAACTCAAAATGTTCATGCGGTTTATCGTGCATCATTTCAATACGCCCAACTAATATCATATCTAAGCGTAATGTTACAGACAAACCCCAAGTTGTAAAAACCCAACCCATTCCATTCAAACCCGCTTCTGCCTTGAAACTTGCTTTTTACTCAAGCTGAGAGGCCTGGTTCGTATAAAGCACATCAACCACATTGCTAAGCTTCTCAATGGTTTTCAGTGCCGCATCATACGCCTCATCCCGGTGCGTCTCATCGTAGATGATGAGGCAGCCGGCGCCCTGGTCCAGCACACCAATGATCACCTTATCCAGGATCATCTGCGACAGCTTCCTTTCCACCTGCTGGGTGTCCAAGCCGACCATCTTGGCGATATGGTCAATCTCCACGCGGCTGAAGGGCTCGATGACCTTGATCAGGTTCTGCTCCAACATGGCATCGTACAGGCGTCGCAGGTGATTGCGGATGAAAGTGTCGCTGCCCAGCTCGTACCGGTAGGCCGCCAGGGCGCGCTCGTACTCCTCGAGGGACCGGTTGCTGTGGGCGCGGGCGATGGCCTTCATGGCCTCGAGCGACTTGCCGGCGTACTTGACGGCCTGCTTGGAGGTCATGAGCTGGTTGACGTCGTCGGCGAGGTTGAGCATGATCTTGCAGAGCAGCATGTACTGCAGCGCAGCCTGGGCCCGCTGCGGCTCTTCCTGCGTGTGGTAGCCGTCCAGCGCCTCGATGAAGTAGCTGAAGGCCGTGTTGAAGTCCTTGTCCTCGGCGTGCAGCATGCCCGACTGCATGTCCAGGTTGGCCTGGAGCAGAGGAGGGGTGTAGACGGAGGCGGCGCTCGTGCGCGCGCTGGTGAGGGCGGCGCGGGCCTTGGCGATGTTGCCGAGGGCGTGGTATACCCGCGACTCGAGCAGCTGGACTTCGACGAGGACGAGCTTGTCGTCCATGCGCTTGAGCTCACGGAGGAGACCGTTGATGAGTGTCAGGGCATCGTAGTAGGACTGCTTGGCCATGTACAAGGCGACGAGACGGGTTTCGAGGTTCTGGCGGAGGAAGGAGCGGCGCTCTGATGTGGCCCATTCTATACACGACTTGGTGACGGAAATCTGGATGTCGAGAGAGTCGGGGATGGCTTCGAAGAGGTCGAGGAGCTGGCGGACTGTATGGACAAGTGTTAGTATCCTCATGAGCTGGTATAGCGAGCCTAGCTGATGGCGGGGTCGTTCGTACCAAGCTTTGCCGTCTTTGCCTTTGCGAACGAAGAGAGAACTGTGCGGCTCTGAGTTACGAGGTCTACAAGGCCTTGTGTGTTCCTGTAGGTTGATGGGAGGTTAGTGACCATGCCCCTCCTCGATGATCACGACATACACCCGCCACTCTTACTTCTCGTCGCGATAGAGCTCTCCCAAGTGAATCAAAGCTGTCTCGTATTCCCGAATGGCCGCGTCAGAGGTGACTGATGGCGGCTTGGAGATGATATCCTTGTAAATCTGCTCGGCCTGGCGAGGATCGGTCGAAACGACCTTCTGCGCCTCGCGCACTCTCTCTGATGCTTCGCCCTGGGCCATTGTGTCGTGTGCTGTTTGTCCCGGTCGCCAAGTGGTAAACGGTAGTAGTATAAACCGAGAGTTTGGCTATCGAATGTGATGGTGATTACTCGAGGTCGCAGTGGGATATGCGGCGTACCGGTGGTCGCAGAGTGTCGTCGGAGAAGAGGGTTGGTGGTTGGAGGTTGTTCGGGTGTTGAAGTTGGAGCTCAGGTTCCCTTGTTCCTCGTTGTCGTGACGAACCTCACTCACCACTGTCTGCTGGAGCAGCTGTTAAGGTAACCAAGTGCAGTCCACTAACGAGACCAGTGTACGTACCGCTAGGTTGCCAGGCGCGACGTAATTAGCTGGAGACATCCACCAACAAGATCCCTGCCATCTCACGGCAGGCAAGCCCAGCTCTCGGCAGCTCAGGCCCTGTCCATCCTTAGCAGTGAAGCTCTTAACATATGAAGACTAGGCGTTTAGGAAAGAGCCAAGAAGGCGGTCAAGATTCTTGCCGCCAGACCCCGCCAAAATTTCTCCAGAGGAAGGGGACGGAGCTGTCAAACTGCCCGTGTCCGACTGTGCTCCCCCCAATTGGCGACAGACACTCCCGGCATCCATCCATCCATTCATTCCAAGGTCGAGACCGTATCGCAGCACCTGGGTTTTGCGACTTGGTGAACCGACAGACTTCAACCCTACCCGATCTCATACAAATCTTCAACATCTTTACACTCGATACCCGTCGGCATTGGCAGCCTTCATCCACGACCCCTTCGACATCATCAACAGAGAAACACCGTCACCATGAAGGTACTTGGCCTACCATACGCGACACCGATTAAGATTCGCATACTTATTTCCAGGCTCACTACTGACATTGCGGCAACAGATCAAAGCCCTCAGCCGAAACATCTCGGCCCAACAGGCCCCCGGTAACGACGTCACCCGCGCACCCCGTAACCTTGCGCCTGAACTCCATCCCTTCGAGCGTGCTCGCGAGTACAAGAGAGCCCTCAATGCCGTCAAGTTGGAGAGAGTCTTCGCCAAGCCCTTCCTCGACCAGTTAGGAAATGGCCACGTTCAGGGTGTCTACAGCATGGCCAAGGACAAGAACTCGCTACACACAATCGCTTCCGGTTCTGGTGATGGTATCGTCAAGGTCTGGGATCTCACAACACGGGACGAAGCATGGAAGGCGGCCGCCCACAACAACATCGTCAAGGGAATGACCTTCACCAACGACAAGAAGCTCCTCACATGCGCCACCGACGGCATCAAGCTTTGGGACCCTTATACCAAGACCGACTCTCCTACGCCACTCGCGACATGGCAAGAAGGTGGACCATACACGGCTCTCTCGTTCCATCGCACCGCCAACTCCTTCGTCGCATCCTCGGGTGCCGGCTGCATTCGCGTTTGGGATCTGGAGCACAGCACGGCTCCTCAGACAATACAGTGGCCGAACCACACCGACACCATCACCGACGTTTGCTTCAACCAGGTTGAGACCTCGATTGTAGGTTCCGTCGGCACCGATCGCTCCGTTATTCTCTTCGATTTGCGCACGAACATGCCCGTCATCAAGACTGTTCTCAAATTTGCCGCCAACCGTATCGTCTTCAACCCTATGGAGGCGATGAACATGGCCGTTGCCTCGGAAGATCACAACGTCTACCTTTTCGACGCCAGGAACTTCACCAAGGCGCAAAACATTCAGAAGGGTCACGTTGCGGCGGTTATGGACGTCGAGTTCTCTCCTACTGGTGAGGAGCTCGTGACTGGTTCCTACGATCGCACAATCAGGGTGTGGCGCCGCGACCAGGGTATGTCTCGCGATGTTTACCACACCAAGCGTATGCAGAGGGTGTTCCGGACTACCTGGACTATGGATTCCAAGTATCTTCTCAGCGGTAGTGACGATGTACGTTCCCCTCTTTCTTCCTCCGACTGTTTCGTCAGCGCGGCTAACATGGTATACAGGGTAACATCCGCTTGTGGCGTGCCAATGCCTCGGAGCGCAGCGGCGTCAAGGCGACCAAGCAAAGACAGGCACTCGAGTACAACAAGACCTTGGTCGAGAGGTATTCGCACATGCCCGAGATCAAGCGCATCTCCCGTCACAGACACTTGCCCAAGGTGGTCAAGAAGGCGGCCGAGATCAAGCGCGAGGAGCTTGGGGCCATCAAGAGGAGGGAGGAGAACGAGAGGAAACACTCCGTCAAGCAGTTCGAAAAGCGCAAGGCGGAGAGAGAGAAGGCCATCCTGGCCAAGCTGGAGTAATTGTGTGGTGTTCTGGGCTTTCGTGTGCCATGGTTTGTGCGGTCCCCCACGCTTCACGCCATGCGTTTATTATTTTCTTTTGCATTGGGCGGCGTTTCTTGTTAATGGGAAAATTGTCAGGCTATTCTTTGATGAGACGATTAGGCAGCGGAGTCTCACTCGGTTTATATACGGAGTTCGATACCACATATTCGAGAACATACTTTTTTCTATGTATTCTGTGTCTTCTCAGGAAAGCGGTTTCTCCCTCTATTCCCCCCTCTATTTGCCTCGATTTCTCATTCTCATCATATTAATGCATGTGAGTATGTTCTTGGAGAGGTGATCTGGGGCTCATCCGTAACCATTGGGGTGGGCTGGATTCGGCTGGAACCTCATTGATAGGGAAGGTTGTGCGTTGACTAAAGAGGATGATCTCGACGTGCTAATTCGGCTACTCACAGGTAGACACTACGCTATCGCGTCTCAGGCGTTCGGCACTCATATATTCCATCAATCCTCAACTGTACAGGCAGTCTGATGGAGGCTGGAAAAGGGCTTGATTCTGGAGTTGTCTAACGGAAGAGGAGAACTAAATACCTGGATGGGAGTGCCGGTGAATGGGCGGGGCCAGTGAATGGCGGCCCAGGGCACGGACTTCCAACACAGTCACATTTTCCTTTGGCATACCTTCCTCTTCCTCAACTTCCCTCCCGCACACTTCTTCCCACACTTGGCGACCGACACTTATGTCCATGCCCATACAGCGTGCAAATCTTCCGCAAAAATATTCTTTATACCCTTCAACCTTGGGCATAACCAGTGCAATGGCTGCAGAATAAACTTCCCTTACCGACCTCGAATAATCCGCTTCAATCTTTCCTTCACAGTCATCCGAGATTCCCAAGAGCGCATAAACATAATCCCTTGGATCCGTTGCCCCAAACCCGCATATCATACATATCCTCATCCACTCAATGAGTGGTGATGTTGTCCTCTTTGAATTCCTCCATGTTATAATCTCTTGTGCTGGATTCCCCAATGGCCAAAGCCTCAGTCTGTAATTACACAGAACGGTCATCGCCTTCTGAAACTTCTCCATCGGCACGTAATGGATACCGCAAATAACCAGGTAGTTCCTCGCCAAAACAATCTCCTGCAGAATCCATACTCGCCGCCAATACTCCATCCCGCAAATCTTTAGGATCCCTTTCAGCTCATCTACCGTCATTCCGTCCCCGGAAAGGCGGCTTTCGAACTCATCCGCTTCCAGATTCAATAATTTCATCGCCGCAGAGGTATGCTCATCCCCTGTCCTTAACCACACAAGTACCATCTCCGCAGTCTTGTAAATGCGTTTCATCAAGCGCACCTGATGCCCCCTTTCCTGTACGTCGCTCTGGTTGATGCAAAGTGCGTCTATCCATAACCAAAGACTTGAGCTCCCACCAGCCCAGATGTCGAGATATCTCATACTTTTCAGGGCGTTGTAGAGGTTTTCGCCGATGTGAACGGTATGGCCATCTAGGAGGATGGTTTTGTCACTCCGTTCAGGCTCATCTTGTTGTTTTTTGCGGACTACCCATTCATATGACAGGGCTTTGTATGGTCGAGTACTCAAGCTTTCTGTATCAAACTCGACATGGTGTAGGGTGGCACAGATAGGTTGAGAATCCTGGGTAAAGCCTGGTGCCAGTGGCTCAAGAAGAAGGAGTCGGATGTGATTCTCGGACAGGAGCGGTTGATACGGATATTCTCCAGTGCCAGCACTCAGGTGACACGGATTCTCGGCTAAGGGGATTGGAGGGGGTCGAAGTAACCCAGAGGGTCGAAGTAACTCCTCGTCCGTTCGCATACCCTGCTTCACACGATCAGCCACGTCGAAAACAAATGTAATGGTGTTCAAAGTAGCACCAACCACTTCCAGATCCGGCATTGTCGTCGTTCTTGCGTGGTGCGTGAAATGCCTCTCTAGGCAGTCTAACTGGTTCAAATTTTGCCCAAAGATGAAAGATGTGAACAAAAGAAGATCCACGATGTGCTGTCGGACAATTTTACTTCGAGTGTCCAACCGTGTTTGTTTTTCCAGCTCTTGATGCCTAACGAGGTAACCCCACGTGTGTCGTGTACATAGTACAGCCCCCCAATCCACAGCCATTCAGCTCGCTAAGGGGCAAAGATCGACCAATCACTTTGTGTGGCTTGGATTTACCATGCCAGCTGACTCCTGAGTGGGCTTCGGCGTGTTGTTGATTTGATAGGCTTTCGGCATGAAGCCTTGTTCGAGATGATGAAAGGCTATGGTGACTGGAGTCTCGTTCTAGACAATGAACAACAACAGCATGAACTTAACATCGATAACATCAAAAGGTCATCGTCTCAATGACTCATTCCATCGAAAGTCTACATCTTCAACAGCTCCACCGAGCTCGAAGCCTTAACCGAAACCATCATCACACATAACTACCAGTGCCCTCTCCAGGCTGTGATCCACACCGTCCATTTCCTTCAACGCTGCTCCCAGTTGCCATAAGTGGGTTGTAACTAAGAGTGAACAGGTTGGTCCAGTTCTTGGGACTTAGAAGGGGCACCCAAGTGGGCAAGCGGTCATGTTGACGACTCTTTAAACCCAGATCACGAGCCAATCCTCCTAAATTAGCTTCATCATTCCTGCCACTCCGGTGTCAAATTGTTCACCAAGTCCAGGGTCGTTTTCCATCGCAAACTTCATGGTTCCAGTATACACCTCCCACGTCGATTTCGTATAATCCGGTACAATCTTGCCGGTACAGTCATCTGAGATTCCCAAAAATGCATAGACGTAGTCTCTCGGGTCCGTTGCTTTGAACTTCTTCGCCGCACACATGTCCAACCATTTCGAAAGCGGTGTCTTTGCCTTTCCCAGTTTCGCTGCTTCCTTCAAACGATGAAGATCATGTGCCGGAGTCTCGAGCGCCAGATGCACACCGCCAGCGTCCGAAGGCCACATCGCATCCAACTCCCGTAATGTCTGATACAGACCCCTTATTCGGCGTATTGCTGCCACAATATCCAGCACCTTCTCGAACTCATCCTTCGTCACAAACGCATCGTTGCATAGAAGGAGATAGTCCCTTGCCATCACAAACTCCTGCACAATCCACACTCGCCGCCAGTACGACGCCTCGCAGAACTCAGCGATGCCTTTTGATACGTCGCGGAGCCTATTGGCCCATTCCTGCTGCTCCGTAGTAGGCAATTTTGCAACCCATTGCTTGTCAAAATCTTCTTCATGTCGGCTAAGACCCGAGCCCTCAAGGCTCTCAAACGACGTTTCGACGTCAAACATATGGGTATCTTTCTTCTTCAGGTTATCTTCCAACGCCTTCAGATTCTCCATGCCAATCGCATTGATGGCATTCATCGCCGCAAGAGTCCGCTCGCTCCCAGACCCCAACCACACAAACACCGTCCGGGCAGTCGCGTAGATTTGCCCCATCATCTGTACCTGGTGGCCTTTTTCCACGTCATCATCCTGGTTGATGCACACGGCGTCCACCCAGAGCAGGAGAGGCGACTCGGCGTTGCTGTTGATCTTGAAATGAACGTCCCGAATCCTTCTGAGAGCATTGTAAAGGTTTTCGCGGATGCGGACAGTGTGGCCGCCCAGGAGTATTGTCGGACTCTTCGACTCATCCTTGGGGGGGAGGCCCCATTCGTACGAGACGGCGCTGTACGCATGGGAAGATGAGTTGTCTGACATCAGCTCGACTTGAAACACGCTGCCGGCGATGACCTGGCCACCTTGAGAAGAGGGAGACGTGGGCGGCTCGATGTGGAGTACACGGATAATATGCTTGTTGGACTGAAGAGGTTGGTAAGGGTATTTGCCAATGGCGATTTTCGAATCGGTGTCGTTCCTTTTATCTTTGGGGGTGACGGGGCTAGGCTTGGACACAGCCTTGCTGAGGTCGCTATCCTTGGTGATGCCGTGATGATCATGAAGCTGTTCGGGAAGTTCACTAGTGTTTCTCTCGGTTTTAAGAGGTTTGGGATCCTTCTTTACCGGCTCAGGAGCGGGGTGCTCGGTATCCGCCTTGAATATACGAAGGATTTTGCCGCTGCGTTTTCTCTTCTTAGGCTTTGACTGGACGCGAGGCACTTTGGTATTCCTTGCGCGCCCAAAATCCTTATTAACAGGCTCAGGAGCGGGATGCTCGGTATCCGCCTTGGAATGAAGGATTTTGTCGCTGGGTTTTCTCTTCTCAGGCTTTGACTGGACGCGAGGCACTTTGGTTGCGCGCCCAGAATCCTCATTACCAGGCTCAGGAGCGGGATGCTTGGTATCCGCCTTGAACAAACGAAGGATTTTGCCGCCGGGTTTTGTCCTCTTAGGCTTTGACTGGACGTGAGGCACTTTGGTATTCCTTGCGCGCCCAGAATCCTCATTACCAGGCTCAGGAGTGGGATGTTTGGTATCCGCCTTGAACAAACGAAGGATTTTGTCGCCGGGTTTTCTCTTCTTAGGCTTGGACTGGACGTGAGACACTTTGGTATTCCTTGCGCGCCCAGAATCCTCATTAATAGGCTCGGGATCGGGATGCTCGGTATCCGCCATGAACAAGCGAAGGATCTTCTTAGTCTTTGACTGGACGCGAGGCACGTTGGTATTCCTTGCGCGCCCAGAATCCTCATTACCAGGCACAGGATCGGGATGTTCGGTATCCGCTATGAATAAACGAAGGATCTTCTTAGTCTTTGACTGGACGCGAGGCGCTTTGTTACTCCTTGCGCGCCCAGTTCTGTGTAAACGGCTATTGTCATCTTCACCTACCAAGGATCGAAGCCACCTTCTAAACCTACGCATATGCTTGCGCAGAGATAGAGTGCGCCTCCAGGTCCTACGGGGGGTATTGGTCTCCGAAAGACTTGACACAGAAGAAGACCGCTCCTCCTGAGGCCCTATACTTTGCGAAGGATCTCCGGAGGACATTATATGCGATGCTACGTATCTAGAGTAAACAGTCAGAGACTTCAATTTTACAGCGGGCTACGTTGCTTCAGAGGATTTTGTCGAAATGCAGAATCTGACCCAGGAGGGAAAAGAAGCTCCGTATCCTAACTCACACTTTGAGTGTACAGGAATTAGATTTTGTACTTGTTGCTAGTATGCAAGATACGTGTTTTGGGTTGACAACGCTCGAGAATCGTTGGAGTTGAAGGAGAAAGAAATGATCGAAAACAATGTAGGCTTCGATAAAGTAGGCATGTGTGCGCGTCGCCCACGTTATTGTGTAGTTGAAGCTCTCCTTCTATCACAAGGTGTCTCTGGACTCAATATGTCCCACCAGGAGCATCCATGTCCAACCTTACAACATAGGTAATCAGGACGTCATCTTCCCTGCGCCGCAACCTGGGGGGTTTTGCAACACAGTCGCAGCCAAAGCCGTGCAGGACTCGGTGGCGTCTTGTCTCTCGAGGTTGTGCTCAAACTCTAAAGTCGAATCTGTGAGGGGACGAACCTGGTTGAACAATCAGAAAACTGACAGTGTTTAAAACAGCAACTGAATGAGGAAAAAAATCATCTCAAACGTCAAGGAAAGACATGCAACTCAAAGGCATCTGCCAGCTTTGGTTTCTTTTTCCTGACGAAAAAATCGAGTGGAGTGTTGAAGAGGTTTTCACGATGATGAAAGCCTACGGAGATAGAAGCCTTGCCGTGAAATTGTACTGTCGGCTCGACGTCCTCTTCAAGACAAAGACTAAGTTGCGAAAAGACTTGTATGACTTTCTTTCTGGTGTTGAAATTGCCAGGCTATGTATTGAGCTCGATGCCAAATATTGAGAAGCGATTTGTTGATGATCATAGTTTCCTCGGAACAGTGAGCGAATTCATTGGGTTCAAGTTGTCTTTGTATTTTCTCGTGAGGATGAATATCGGGACTGGCGGGTTCTCCCTCATTGCCACTTGCCCGCGGGCCCTGGTTGGGAAGAAGGATAACCTACGCTACAAGGTACCTAAACAAGACGGCCTGGTCGGAGAAGGAAGGTTCGCCAGCTCAAAGAAAGTAGCTCAACCAAATCCAGTTCTTCCAGGCGAGCTGTAATCATGGTCAACCCTGTCAATATACCACGCTCAATGGAAAGAGGCAAACCCTTTGTACGTACCTTGTGAGCCTTAACCCCATCTGCACGGTATAACCCCATTAATTTCGCATAACGTCCGCAAAGCACTCGACTTCTTGTCAACCTCGGATGGATTTCGCGGATATTTCGAATTATCGCTCCCCGACCAGAACTGTGAGAGTGGTATGTCATAGCAGCGGCCCCCACAAGGACATCTCCGACCGACTTAGTATAGTCCGGCGTGATCTTCCCATGACAGTCGTCCGATATTCCCAACAATGCAAAAACGTAATCTCTAGGGTCTGTCGCTCCAAACTTACCAACCAAACAATATAATGTCATCCACTCCGCAAGTGTTGTCATTGTCCCATTTGTCTTCGTTTCCCTCAACTTCATCATCTGAAGTGCTGGACTCCAGGAAGCCCGATACGTTGGGTGATCGAGACCTGAAAACCCAACCCAAGAACAATAAACCTGACCACGCGCCAGTGGTTCTGTGACCGTTAGCTTCAGAACCTCTTCAAACCTCCTCTTCGGTACAAAGTAGTTGCCGCATAGAATGACGTAGTCACTGGCCGTCACAAACTCTTGAATAATTCACACCCTCCGCCAATACGACGCCCAACAAAGTGTCGCAATCCCCATAGCCATTTTGCTGGTTCGAGTAAAAACAGCGCTGGCGTTCTTTTCCCGTGAGATTTTGGACTTCTCTAGTTCCCTAGTCAGGGAAATCTGCATCACCTTGTATACACTATCACGCATATCAGACACAGACCCCAGAAGAGACTCGGTTTATCGCTGGGATGATAGAATGTTGTTCCGGGGTCGTGATACCCATCCTTGACAGCGCGTCTGCGAAACCCCGACCAAGACTCTCTTCGAAGAATTCTCCGTCCGCCGAATCCGGGGGGTTGCTCATTATTTTCATCGCCTCCTCGGCCTCCTCCCCTAGTCTCCCCAGCCACACCAACACCATCTCGGCAGCCGCGAAGATATCTCTCATCAACTCCACCTGATGGCCCTTCTCCTTATCGTCACTCTGATTAATGCACAAGGCATCCACCCAGAGCGGCATTGGTGCATCACCACTCTTGTCAAAACTAGCACGGACAATTGCCTTGAGGGCGTCGTAGAGATTCTGACGAACACGGACCGTATGGCCATCGAGGTTGATCGTTGGGAGATTTGTATGTTCCTCCGGCGGCGGCCCCCACTCATACGAGAGAGCTCTGTAAGTTTGAGGGCTTGAACCATCAAGGTTCAACTCGACGCTTTTCAAGGTGGCGTAAATAACCCGTGAGTCCGGCATCGGGTCGTCTGGAGCGTAGGAAGATGCAGTTGAGTCAGGGCTGAGGTAAAGCAGGCGGATGTGCTTGCCATGCTGGAGAGGCTGGTAGGGGTATATGCTGGTTTCCGAAACTTCGTCACCGGAAATATTCGAGGGCTCTTGTAGAGCTTCGGGCTGTGCAGTGTCATGATCGATCACGGCGCTGCCACTACCCCTCAGGGCTCGAAGTGACTTTTTGAATTTCTGCATACCCGTTCGCAAAGGTACAAAGTGTTTCGAAGTCCCATGCTTAGAGGTAGGTGCCGAAGTGTTCGTAAGAACGGGGTACGGCATTATCGGTTTTGTCACGGATCTACTTGAACGGTCAGACAACTGGCCTTACATCCAGGATAGATATAGAAATCGTCTCAAACGTCAAGGGGAGACGCACAACTCAATGGTATCTGCCAGCTTCGGTTTCCTCTTCCTTGCGAAAAATTCGAGTGGAGTGTCGAAGACGTTCGTTCGTCCTGTTGGATAATGGATACTTCATAAAAAGGATGCGATCCATCAATAAAAGCGATCTATCGTCTTTCAAGCGGATGATCAATTGTAGGGAACAATGGGAAGGCTTGATTCAGGTTCGTTGGAAGATGAGAAAACCCTGAGGATCCCCACATGAATCCCTGAGAAACGAAAACTCTGGGGCTGGTCACGAGTTCCTTCCTCCAACCTCCACGCGTCCCTGCCTGGGTTTCAACCACCGAATTAGTGCCTCATATAGCGTCGCCAGCTTTCAGGCTCTGAGGGCGCTAGACGGGAATGTGAGCCAATTGGTCGAGGTTGATGAGTTGTTCTTCGTTGCGTGATTGGTTACGACTTTTAGGTGAGTACACTAAGTTGTTATTGAGTCTGACATTGGGCGTAATTCTGCGTTCGAGGCCGCCTTAGTTGTCACTTCGACAGATATTGTGGGAGGAGATCGGTTCAACCCCTTCTGATTCGCGAGCAAGTTCGGAATAATGCCGGTGGCGGCTGAGGCTGTGTCAACGGTTGGATTGACGACCTTTGGGCCTGATCCGTTCACGTCAGCTGTTCTCTCTTTTTCTTCATTGTTGTATCTTTTTTTCTTCTTGATTTTGGCATCGTCAGGTTCACCGTCGTTGCTCAACCTGGAACACTGCCAGGTGGGCAAGTATCCGCCATAGCCTCAAGCTATCAGCTCGTCTGCAATGTCCTCCAACTTCTCATCAGACCCAGAACGCCAGAGGAAGCAGTCTCTCAACCCTCCAGACATGGTATCGTCACCGGCTGATCGCAAAGTGTCGGCAAACTCCACTGGAAACTATCCATACCAGCCGCTCCAGTCCGACGGACACATCCGCCTCCTTCGCCTCAAGCCCCCAGCATCCTCTTCCACTCAAGACATCCCAGTCATCTCAGCTACCCTCTACGAACTCGACCTTTTTGTAGTCGGAGAACCGCCCTGCCCACCGTACAAAGCCCTTTCTTACGAATGGGGTCTTCCCCCTTCAAACCCCTCAGACACTCCAGCGATACTTCTCGACAATCAGCCCATTCACATCCGCCAAAACCTGTATGACGCTCTGCACAGTATTCTCCACAATTACAATCGGCTCAACGGTGAATCGCCCCTCTATCTGTGGGTGGACGCCCTCTGCATCAACCAGCTTGATATTCGGGAAAAGGGCCATCAGGTCCGGTTGATAAAGGATATTTACGAGACCGCGGATTTGGTGATCATTTGGCTGGGGATGGGAACTAAATACACAGATGGAGCCATGAAGGTAATTGATATGGAAGAGAATGATCTGAGATGGTGTGTGAAGGAAGGAAAACTTACGTGGAAGGAATGGGAAGGAATCGTGGACATATATTGCAAGGCGACGTACTGGAGGAGGGTGTGGATTTTGCAGGAATTTTTCCTGGCAAGGGACTATGTGGTTCTGTGCAACCGGGCGTTCGTTACGAAGAGTAGTTTCGAACGAGGGATGAGGATTTTCGAATGGGAGTCACTAATGATGCGATATTCACCTCCATCGGATGTGGTCAATGGGCTGGATCCGAACTGGCTGGAGGAGTTGTCGTTCAGAGTTGCGGTGAGTTGGATCATCGCGCTTAAAGAGTCAAAACAATCGCGTGAACGGGTACCTCTAACGCTTGATATATGGCTGGATATGCTGTGCAAAAACAATTTCAAGGCAACAGATCCCAGGGATTATGTCTTCGCAATGTTGGGGGTATCGCATGATGGAGACGAGATAATGCCCGACTATGGGCTGTCAGTGTCGGAGGTATATTGTATGGCCATCTCAACCCGTGAAGCGAGGCATAGAGCATTGATCGATAAGTCCTTTTACGTAGATTGCGCAGATCTCATGGGAATTCCACAAGATCAGGCTTGTGGACTTCAGCAAATGCTGGAATCGGAAGAGGACATGTCAGGCCTGGAAGACCAGGACATGTGGGATTCAGACCTCGAGTTCGGTTCAGACTCTGGGGGTTTAAATTGACGTGACTAAGACCCCAAACTGTCTTGTACCTACACAGCGGAAAGAGTAGGTAGGTACTCTTTCCGCTTTGACAAAAACCGATGCCGGATTACAAACCTCAATATCTGCGAGTTGCTCACACCAACTCTTACTTGGCTCCGATATAACTTCCCTTAAGAATAAGAAAATGCCAGAGCCACTTACATTTCTGGATGTAATACTCACAGTCTTATGTCTTCCGCCAAGACAGACGGTGTGTGCGGCTTCTTTTACGCCTCGGGTACCTCTAGATACAGGTACATCTGGAGAACTGTCCTTGGGGCTTGTCTTTCGAGACTGTTTCTGGAATGCGGTCCATGCCGAAAGGTCCGATACATCAAGTATCATGTCCGCTGAATAGTGTTAACTGTAGGAAGGAAAACATATATGTTAGTGATAGGCCAGCCATGTGCCAGATCGTGCCGCAGTATAGGCTCCTTCAAGAAAAACACAATACATCTCGTACCGTAACTTGACGCTTGTAATTTTGTTGAGTGAGTAAATAGCAATTGAATGCCTCGTTTCAATACGAAGCGCTTTTTCTGCCATCTGCTTCTCTATCCAGATGTGTTCGCCGGAAAAGCCTGCGAAGCAGACGATGACGAAAGCACCGCTCCTCCGACCAGGTGCCGAGAAATTGTAGCTTCAATCTGATTCTAAGTCAACAGAGAAGTGAATGAACGTTGAATCGTCATTCTTTCCACGTCTTATTGTGCAAGCCTCGCACGGGAAGGGGAAAAAAAAAGAAGGGGTCCCATCTTCCGTCCGTTGCCCTGGAAACCCTAAAGTTCCCTTCTACCCTCGAGGACCTTTACCCGTCCGTCACTTACACCCCGCAGTCCAATAACAGCTCAACGAGCACCTGAAGAAATATCAGACGGTGAATTTGGCAACTGCCAAAACTTATTGAGCGATCCTTGAGCGTCAAGTGACCCACTCACCGCATATACTCCTTCATTTGCCCCTCAGGTATATCTTTATCTTTCACCTTGACCTCACCTTTCCTGCTCCCTCATTCACCTTGCTTTGAAATCAGAGGCAGCAACCCGTCGAGCACGGAATAGCATCACCACCGATTCACTTTTGCGCTAGGGTAAGTCAACGAGTATACCTTGATGCAAATAAGCGGTCTTGATCTTGCCGGTTGATGGATGGAGTGCCGTCACCGTCGTCAACCTCACTTCGTCGCGTTAACGCCGATATTTCTTTCTTCGAGTCACGTCGTCATCATCGCAAGTCGCTTCTCTGCGGGAGTTCGTCAAACAACTTTGACTTCTCTCTCACTCTGGGCACATCTCCCATATTCTGGAAAGATCGAGATCACCTCAGCCACCTGTTTTCTGATCTGACAGTCAGTGACCTGACTAAAGCTGATATTGTTCACCTCCAGTCTTTCTGGTCGCAGCAACCAAACGGGTCGACACTCCGGCAAAAAAGAGGGAAGAGCCCGATCCTTTGATCTTCAAAGGCGCAAGGCTAGTCGAACAAGACGGGTAACAGACAACGGAACCCAAGAACAAATACCAAGATGGGTGGCACAAGAAAGTCGCCCACCAAGCTGGGCCAGTCACCCGCGGTGAAGTCTCATCACGCCCGCGTCAACTCCGCCTCCAGTGCCGCTTTCGCCGGCCCCTCGACCCCCTCTAGACCTGCTGGCGGCGGCGGCGCAAAGAAGAACGAGAGCACCCCAGCGAAGGAGTGGAACTTCACGTACCTGCCACCGAGCCACGAAGAGCGCAAGAAGAACGGTCGCGTCGAAGGCAGAAACCTGATCACCTGGAGCCGTGAGTACCATACCCTCCCGTCCCCTCCCTCTTCCAATTTCCCATTACCCTACCCCGCCCGACGTTGTCGCAGCTGACGAGACTGGAATTACTGACAACTTTATCTTTCCCAGGTCCCCGCATGGCCGAAAAACTCCTCCTCCACATCCAATACGAATGCAGCCGCTACCGCGTCGACATCCCCTGGGATTCCATCGCCCACCGCCTGCACCCAGGTTCTACGGGAAGCGCCATCCACCAGCACCTCAACCGCTTACGCAGCCACCTGATCGCCGAGGGCCACTTGGTCCCGCCCATCTGTCAGAAACCGGGTTCGCGCGTCTTCGTCGACCCGCACATTCGCGGCTACGTCCGCGCCAACCAGCACAATCCCGATGACCAGCTGACGACCCGTGCCGTCCGGTTTGATGAGCCGATGGAGGATAGGAAGTTTAACTTGCCGGATGCTGTGGAGAACTTTGGAAGAGGAGGAGGGGGCAATGGTCCGAGCTATAGTACCCCTCGTGGCAGTGGCGCTGGCACCCCTCGCGGTGGTGGTATCTTTGCGAGTGTTGGGCCTATTGGTGATGGCAGCTCTGGCGGTAGTGGTGGTGGTGGTGGTGGGCGCATGAGAGCCAGCCGTGGTAGCACTCGTGGTGTTGTCAAGATCAAACGCGAGCCTTCGCCTGATCCGGCCGACCTTGATTCCGATGAGGAGTACCGCCCCGGTGCGAAGAAGGTTCCCAAGTCGGCCAGTCGCCGGTCGGCTAGGGCTAGGAAGCAGATGACTGCTCGCTCCACTTATGCTGAAGAGGATGACGATGCCATGGAGGGCTATGGCGCGCCACATCAGTCTGTTGAGTATCAGCAGGGCGAAGCTGATGTTGCTGATGATGAGGGCGAAGCTGAGGATTACGGCGCTGAGGCGGATGAGTATTACTTGCGGTATGATTCGGAGAATGATGGCCAGGCTTCTGGTGCTGGTGGTGGTGCCGGTAACGGTAATGGTAATGTCCGTTCGTATGTCCCTCAGTTTGAGGACGAGGGCGAAGATGCTGATGTAAGTTCCCAAACTCACCCTCCTCCAACACTACCATCTAGCCTGTTTGTTGACCTGTTTTCTCCATAGTTCGAGGGCCTCGATTCCCCCCCCAAGCCGACTCCAGCGCGCAAAGCGCACAACAGCCACGCCAGAAACGAGTATCGTCTTCCTCCCATCACCAACCTCATGCGCGACGCCGATGCCTTCGAGGGTGACGACAACGGCGAGCCAGTCTACAGCGATCCCCGCTCTCCTTTGGGTCTGAGCGGCGCTTCTGACGTGCTGGGTAAGGCCCCCTTGATGCGGCCCGACTTCTACAACTTTGCTAGTGCCCTGCATTCCGGAGGTGGGAATTATCACTCTCAGCCCACACAAGATAGTAACAGCCACGGTGGCCACGGTCAGGACAACCAGTACTCCCATGCCTTGAGCCAACAGGGTCGGTCGCAGGATCCCTTTTTGGGCCAGAACCGCACGTCCAGCAAGGGCGGCCACATGTTTGACTTTCAGTCTGAGCCGGATGACGATGACGGTGAGCGTGAGCAGTCGCCTTCCAAGAGGGCGAAGCATGCTTGATATGAGCGTTGCCCCTCACCCGCTAATAAGTCTGGGATTCCTTGTGACGGATTTCAATCATTTCATTCCTTCGGTTTTCTTTGCTGTCTTTTTTTCTCTCTTTGCGGTTGATGTGGCTTGGCTTGTCTATCCCAGCTTGTCGTCAGGCATTGAGGGAGGGCAAGACTACCCACATAGGCTGAGGGTTTTATACCAGAGGGAAGAGCCAGCTCTTCACTTTCTGTTTTTCTTTGATTTCGTTGCGGATTCTTTGCCGATCTTTGTCGTCTTATTACAAAAAACATATTGGCAGAGAAACCATCAAGACAGGGGGTGGCGTTAAGGGGTTTGACCAGCGGTGTGCGCGCTATGGTACACATCGGTAAAGCATGGAAGTCAGAGCCAACGTTGCTCTCACGGACATGTCGCCGGTTGTCGAAGGACTTTGCTTCCTTAGGCGAAGAGATGGTGGACAACGGTGGAGGTTCAAGCTGAGCATTTGAAGGTGTTGCGGGGATTCTGGTGCTAAGTGGAATTGGAGCTTTAGTGGCGTTGGAGGTCATCGTGAATATCTTGCTGAGACTGTTTCGTTCGTCATTTCAGGTCATATAGGGTGCGGTGTGGTGGAAAGTTTGTGATCTATGGGCTCACGTTAGCTTTCTATCCTGCTCTTAAAACTGGAAAATCAGGTACCCGGAGCTTGCAGCAGAGTTTAGAGCTCAAAGTCAACGAGACGTATTTACAAACAACTCCGTTTGTCAAAAAGCATACGTGAATGTCTCGTGAGTGTGATCGCATAGGGTATGCTTGATATGACGGCGTCGAGTCCGGTTCGTCATGTCGTTCCTATATCTCGGGTAGCTAACGAAAGTTGAAAAAGAGCCCAAACACCTGAAAAATCAAAGCGACGTGATTTAAACGATAGCATTACGGTCAATGCGAAAAAAACAAAAATCATGAGGAATGAAAATTTTGAGCCTTGGAGGTGGTATAAGAGGGTGTCTGCCTAACTGCAATGGAGTCATCTATTTCGACGTTAGATGTGAAATTGGACGATCGAGGTCGGTACTGGCAACGACAATCTTTAAGAATTAATATGACGGTTTCGCAAATGAGGGAGAAAACAGTAGAAGAGAGCAAAAATGTACACATGATATTAAGATAGAAAAGAACTGAGGGAGAGTGCAAGGTGAGGTGATTGAAACGGAGTTTGAAGGCATCCTAACAGACCAGTGAGATCTATGGTAATAGTCAGTAACTAATAAACAGAACCGTATGTTTTGAAAGCGGGTTCATGATAAGGAGAAGTTGAAGCGCCATTTTCGAAGTGATTGAGTACGGCGTAACAGGAGTTCATATCTTAACGAGTAGTCTTCCAGTTGAGACATGGGAAAGAAAGGTTGGAATGAAGGCTTGTGATTGGCTCCTCAATTTTATACCGAAAGGAGCATCATACTCCAAAATGTTGTTCGTGCCCTGATAACCGAGCATCGAACAGTAGTCGACTGTTTCAGGGTCCAATAGCGGGAATAAAGTGATCTCAATCGTCGAGTCTTGATACCAGTTGCAAAAATAGAGTTCGCATCATAACGTGATTATGGAGACGCAAAGAAGATCAATAAAAACACAATCACATGCCAGACGCAGTCTAGTCTTTTGCTCCAACATGGTTGATGGTGATCAAGAAGAAAAGCAGACGGGTATAGGGTGGGCTGGACAGGGATTGGTGAATAGACCATGAATTTAAATTTGTCCGGACCCGAGAAAATATATAGCCGTCAAATGGCAGACACTCGCCGCGATCAAGTTGGTGGAGAAGGGAATGATAAATATCAACAAGGTTGGGATGAAGAAGTGGTGTCAATGTGACGGGAAAGCTGTGAGAGACCGACACGACTCCCAGTCCCAGCTTCGGTTCGGCCGGTCATTGAGCTTTCGGCTTCCACTACTGCCGCTGCCGTTTGTGCCGAAGCTAGGAGTTGTTTCCGAGTGTTTCTGCTGGCGCCGATGATGCCGGGGATGCCGAGTCGTGGAAGGCCGGTGTTGAGGCTCAACTGGGAGGAAATGCCAAGACCGTCCAGGGGGGTTCGGTTGCCGGGTAACTCTTGGGATTGCCTGCCGAGAGCGAGGTGCTTCCCCGGGGAAGAGGAGCGACTTTGTTGACATGGAAATGCATGGACGTCAGAGGATCGTACCGATTACTCACCAGCCATCAATGTCTCAATGGCCAATTTGATAGTTTGATCCTACAGTGTCGAGGATATTGACAAACAAAAACAAAGTATAAACCTCAAAATTGGGTTTTTTTTGTCAACTCACCTCCAAGATCCGATCATCGATACTGCGCGACATAAACACCGAGTGATGGCTGATGAGGGGGAATGATGCCCGCTGTTGGACACACAGCAGCGAATGGTGGGGTGCGGATGGTTCCAGAAACAGCGACAGCAGCGGAAATCGAGGGAAAGCAGCAAGCCGCTAACCCACAAGCGACTTAGCGGCAGCGGGGAGCTCGGGCCATTCGAGATGTTTAAGTCCAGCATTTTTTTCGACGCCGACACGCCCACGGCCGCACCTTTTTTCCCCCAGTTCTTTCGGCAGTCCGCGATCTTAGCTTTCCTTTGCTCTCTTTTCCCTGAAGTCGACCGTGATACCCCAGTGATCCTTCTTTTTCTCTGTTTGTAGTTTCGTTTCTTCATACAATACCCCCAAGATGCAGCGCGCGTTGACCAGAGCCTCCGTCGGCAAGGCGGCCACTCGCCTTCCTTCCCAGCAGCTCCGCTTTGCTCACAAGGTACGTTATCTGATACCCGGCCATGCCGTCATGGCTATCGGATGACAATTGGCGCATACTGACAACTCCTGTACAGGAGCTCAAGTTCGGTGTTGAGGCCCGTGCCGCCCTTCTCGCCGGTGTCGAGACCCTCGCCAAGGCCGTCGCCACCACTCTCGGTCCCAAGGGTCGCAATGTCCTCATCGAGTCCAGCTTCGGCTCCCCCAAGATCACCAAGGGTTAGTATCCTTTGCCCAAGGTGTTTGTGTCAAGCAGCTAACCCCCCCGCCCAACAGATGGTGTCACCGTCGCCAAGTCCATCACCCTGAAGGACAAGTACGAGAACCTCGGTGCCCGCCTCATCCAGGAGGTCGCCGGCAAGACCAACGAGGTCGCCGGTGACGGTACCACCTCCGCCACCGTCCTCGCCCGCGCCATCTTCTCCGAGACCGTCAAGAACGTCGCTGCCGGCTGCAACCCCATGGATCTCCGCCGCGGTATCCAGGCTGCCGTCGAGGCCGTCGTCGAGTACCTCCAGGCCAACAAGCGCGATGTCACCACCTCCGAGGAGGTTGCCCAGGTCGCCACCATCTCGGCCAACGGCGACAAGCACATTGGTGAGCTGATTGCCTCCGCCATGGAGAAGGTCGGCAAGGAGGGTGTCATCACCTGCAAGGAGGGCAAGACTCTCTACGACGAGCTCGAGGTTACCGAGGGTATGCGCTTCGACCGCGGCTTCGTCTCCCCCTACTTCATCACCGACGCCAAGTCCCAGAAGGTCGAGTTCGAGAAGCCCCTGATCCTCCTCTCCGAGAAGAAGATCTCTCAGGCCTCCGACATCATCCCCGCCCTCGAGATCTCCAGCCAGACCCGCCGCCCCCTCGTCATCATTGCCGAGGACATTGACGGTGAGGCTCTTGCCGTCTGCATTCTCAACAAGCTCCGCGGCCAGCTCCAGGTCGCTGCCGTCAAGGCCCCCGGCTTCGGTGACAACCGCAAGTCCATCCTCGGCGATATTGCTGTGCTGACCAACGGTACTGTCTTCACCGACGAGCTCGACGTCAAGCTCGAGAAGGCCACCCCCGACATGCTCGGCTCCACCGGCTCCATCACCATCACCAAGGAGGACACCATCATCCTCAACGGTGAGGGCTCCAAGGACGCCATTGCCCAGCGCTGCGAGCAGATCCGCGGCGTCATGGCCGATCCCACCACCTCCGAGTACGAGAAGGAGAAGCTCCAGGAGCGTCTCGCCAAGCTCTCTGGCGGTGTTGCCGTCATCAAGGTCGGCGGTTCCTCCGAGGTCGAGGTCGGTGAGAAGAAGGACCGCTTCGTCGATGCTCTCAACGCCACGCGCGCTGCCGTTGAGGAGGGTATCCTCCCCGGTGGTGGTACTGCCCTCATCAAGGCTTCCGTCCACGCCCTCAAGAACGTCAAGCCCGCCAACTTCGACCAGCAGCTCGGTGTCACCATTGTCCGCAACGCCATCACCCGCCCCGCCAAGACCATCATTGAGAACGCCGGTCTCGAGGGCTCCGTCGTTATCGGCAAGCTCACTGACGAGTTCGTCAACGACTTCAACAAGGGCTTCGACAGCGCCAAGGGCGAGTACGTCGACATGATCCAGGCCGGTATCCTTGACCCCCTCAAGGTCGTCCGCACTGGTCTCGTTGACGCCTCCGGTGTCGCCTCCCTCCTCGGTACCACCGAGGTTGCCATTGTTGAGGCTGCCGAAGACAAGGGCCCTGCTGCCATGGGTGGCATGGGTGGCATGGGCGGCATGGGCGGCATGGGTGGTATGATGTAAGAAGGAGAAGGAAATTACAAACTACAACTGTGAATCACACGGTCAGGAGATGAAAAATGTGTCTTTTTATTTTTCCCTTTGATTTATGGCGACAACATGGGTTTGGGGGGCATCGGGTTTGGTGTTATCACGGACTGTAAAAATGTGTGTCATGTAATTTTCTCTCCTCTCTACCCTTTCCTTCATGTGTTCTTATTAGCATATTCCGGCGGGCATTGTTTGGATGATGATGATGCTCCTTGTACTATAATCTACGGACCACAGAGGAGGGTTAGAGTAGAGCGAAACATGAGAATGAATGGAACTGTACGATACTGCTACTTATGCCTCCGTCTTCCATAATGTGAAAGCTGTGCAACCAAAGTCGTACGATGTTTGAAATATTACGCATCTAATGTTAGGCAGCTGTAGATAGTGTTCAACGAAGCTGATGCATTACTAGGCAGAGATATCCTTGACATAGAATAGTCCGGCATGCTGACATTGAAGCTTAAAAGTCCGAAAGAAGCTTGCGTTGCCGGTGGCTGTGAGATATCAAAATGGTTGTCAGAACTGGGAAACGCGTTGTGAATAGTGAGCTCGGGCCAACCATGGTGGTGGTGGTTGACAGGTTGACGAATTCGAACGTGGGACAGAAATTGCATGTTGCGACACTGAAACGGCGCCAAGTAAACATGCTTTTAGTGTAGTGGGAACTCTTCCAGGTGGCAGTCAACAAACGGAACGGAATGCACTGGACAACGACGACGGACCTGACTGTCGACGGAACACCAGGCAAGCAACCCCACCATCTCATAATCCAGGCGGTAGGTGGCTCCCCCCTCCATCGACATCCATCTCAACCTCTCCATCCAGCTCTCCATCCAATTTCATTGCCGTGATCAATTCTGCAATTTCAAAGCTTCAACTGCCCACTATTGCCTGATGACCTCAACCCTCTGCTTTGCCGAGGATGATGAACGCGTCCTTGAGAAGGCATGCCCGTTAAAGAGAGTGTGTAAAAGACGAACCTGCTCATTTCCCGGGTGGTGAAACGTAATCTCACATGTTGTCCGTCAATCTTTGGGGGCCCCTGCTCCGTCTGGTACAGTATTATCAGCTCTCGGAGAGGGAGCTCTAGAATATCAGCTAAGCTCCGTTGTGAATGACGCAGAAACCTCGCTGAGACAGAAGAGCCTACATGACTGATATTATAGATGGTAAGCAATTCCTATCACGCCGGCGTCGTCCACCTCAAAGAGTTACCACCGGTATCAAAACCCAAGACCTGAGCGACGTCGAGCGGGATCCACTCTGCACCGTCCCTCTCTCTCCGTCCGCCTGTTGGAGCCCACACCCAAAGTGACGGAGTCCACAATGCTGTTCACTGGCCAGCAGCTGCCCTGCTTTCGAGCGGTGCCCAGTGGCCGGTGCTGGTCAGCGAATGGTGGCATTCGGTGCCTTGGCCTCTCTCTGCCTGGCTGCTGCTGGCTGACGGTGGGAAACCCCTCGCTCCTTTCGCGTCAGGCTCCCAACATCAAGTTCAGGTCTCTTCCAAGAGCTCTTCCCTTCCCGGTCCCCGTCCTTGCTTTCCTTGTGTTGACAACTCCCGTTTCTCTACCTTTTACATCCATACAAACCATAGCACTCTTCCTAATCGTACGTACGTATTCGCCAGCGAGGTCGAATTGTAGCCTTGCCGCCGTGTGCTCCAGTCTACAGTCCTGTCCGCCTTTTCCAGTTCGAGTTTCCATGTTGCTACCCCTCGCCTCGCTCCGCCCCCCGACTGCCTTTTCTACCGTCCCTGTTGTGTTGACCCGACCCGACTGACTGACAACCTTCCCGCCCCATCCAGCTTTCGGCTCCCCTCTCCACATATAACGCCCGCCCCCCATTCTCGCGATCGGTTTCACCCGTCGTCGTCGACTTTTTAATACAAACCACCACAACACAAATCTGACATCATGGTAAATCATTCTCTCCTGTCCCCCGCGCGCGCGACCCCCTCGCCTTGCTTGTTCAACATGGCGCTGACTTCTTTGCCTTCTCGCAGTCTCAATCTGGGTTAGTCCTCCGTGAACTTGCTACATCTCAACCCCCTCCCCGCCATTTTGCTTGCCCCCCTGGATCATCCTCACCGATGGTCCGGGAACCGCAACAACCTGACGCTACCCTATCGCCGCCTTGCCCGCCCGTTGCCCGTCCGTTGCCGCGATGCAGCCAGCCCATTATCTCGAAATCCCCCCATCCTATATCACGCAGCAGCGACAGAGTTGCATCTGGCGGCGGGTAGCTAGCGGGTTGGTTGGGACATTGGGAGGATCCGCAAAAGACAACAGCAACAACCACAAAAGCAACACACATGGAAGAACCCATATAGGCTAACATGCTCTGCTTGCGTCACTCTACAGAGTTAATGTCGACCCCGAGTGCCGGAGGGCTTTCGACAAGCTGATGTCCCGTCAGCTCAGGTACATCATCTACAAGCTTTCTGACGACTTCAAGGAGATCGTCATTGAGAGCACCAGCGAGGGCGCCACCGAGAACTACGAGGAGTTCCGCCAAAAGCTCGTCGACGCCCAGACTAAGAGCGCTACTGTAGGTCCTTTTTCCCCCCGGTGACTGCTTGCTGCCACAGTGTCGCAATCGACGCCCAGCCCAATCCAGTCCATAATGCGAAAGAGAGCTATACGGACCCCGAAAGCACCACCATCCACCTATCCACCCACCATCACTTCCTATAACTCATCCATTGCGGGCGAATATTGTCTTGTTTATTCTCCCGCCTGGAAAGGAATAAGGGGGAAGACGGGGGGAGGGGTCTTGGAACTGAGGGGTTCTTACACAAAATGGCGGCTAGACACAGGGGACTACCAAGACATGTCACCCCCCCCCCTTGCCGTGGCGTTTTCCGTGGACTATATATGAAGAAACCCGACATTCCTGGGAGAGCGCTGATCGCTAATAAACACATTGTTGCAGGGCGCCGTTGGCAAGGGTCCCCGATATGCCGTCTACGATTTCGAGTACAAGCTTGCTTCTGGCGAGGGTTCCCGCAACAAGGTGACCTTTATCGCCTGGTCCCCTGATGATGCTGGCATCAAGGTGCGTTCTTCTTTTTCTCTCCCGGCTTTTTTTATATCTACCGAAGCCCAACACATTATGACTAACTGGACCCCCCTACAAAACAGTCCAAGATGGTCTACGCCTCCTCCAAGGATGCCCTCAAGCGCTCCCTCAGCGGTATCGCTGTCGAGCTCCAGGCCAACGAGCAGGACGACATCGAGTACGAACAGATCATCAAGACCGTGAGCAAGGGTGCTGCCGCTTAGATTTTTCCATAATCGTATTAAGAACAGAGAGCGAGAAGAGAGATGAATTGTTGCGCGTTGCGTTGTCGAAAGATGTCGCAGTTGCTGTTGCTGTCGTCGTTGTTGTAATGACAATATAAACCACACACTACTATTTTACTTGCCACTACAACCACTATCTTACTCACATACACCCACTATTCTTCTCATCATTATGGAGAGATCAGATGCTCTGCTCTGTTTTACTTGCGAGGAGTTCAGTCTCGATGTCTATGTTTAGGTACGCTATCAGAGTAGTAGAGTCTATGGAAAAAGTTGAATACCTGATGATTCAGAGTCTAGCCGTGCAAGGGTTGTCATGTCATGTTGCTCGTTGCGTATGTATTTTAGCAGTGGTGACAATGTCGGTCTCCTAGATCCTATTGGGGATGGATCGATGGATCGATCGATGTCTGCCAGATCTGAAGAGAGGGTGAAACCTCTCAACCTAATGGAGTTGATCTGTACTTGAGTACATTCATGCTCACCAGCCAGGTTGTCATGGGTACCTAGCCATTGGGATACTTGAAAAGGTAATACTTTGTAGCTGTTCTTCCTCATCGATAACTCACATGGGTAACTTCTGCAACACTCACTCGATCTTCCCCAGCTACAGTAACAGCCCCGTTGTTTGTACATTGATCACTTCACCACTTCACCACTTTCCTTCCACCCACACACACCCTTCACATCACTCCTGCCTGTCTCTAACAGGTCCTCTCAAAGACGCAGATTTCCCTACTAGTCACCATGAATAAAAATCGATATTACTTCCTCAAGTTGACCCTATAACGTCCTACTACCTCACTCTCACGAACCCATTCATTACTCCTCTCTATCCATGGTCCCATCATTTCATACCCTCCTTCTTCAACCCGTGACCGAGCCGTGACAGAATAACCCAAAGGCAACTAAGACCTCCCACTCCAAGCCCCCCTAAACTTCCCCAACACCTCCTCCGCAGCCTTCTCGTCCCTTATCCGCTGCTGCAAATACCCCTTCAGATCATCCCAGAACTCTTCCGTGTCCAGCACCGCCACGCCACTGAGTCCTTGGGCTACTGGTCCCGCTGCTGCCTCCCCAGTTGTTCCTGTCTCTGTTTCTGCCGCCTGTGCATCCTTCATCTCCACCTCCGGCACCTCCGGCACCTCCGGCACCTCACCCCCCTTTACACCCTCCGCAGCAGCCTTCACAGCTTGCTGCCTAGCCTCCCTAGCAGCCCTAGCCTCCTCACTATCATACGTCGCCTGCCCACCCATCACCATCAAACTGAGTTCCACCTCCCCATTTTCGGGAACCGTTCCCCCCAAAATTTCTTTCAAAGACTTGACATCGCCAACAGGCTTCTTGTTGTACAACACCTTCAGCTTCTCCACCGGTATACCCGTCTCTTCAGAGACAAACGTCTTGATGTCTAGGATCGACGTGGTTGCCAACGGTTGCGGGCTGGGGAGGGTGAGGGAGATCGAGGGGTTGCGGGCGGAGCGGATGTGCACTACTGCTGCTGCTGCCTCGCCAGATGATGGGGTGGAGGCGCCGGGAGTGGTTGACGTGGTGGTGCCGGTGGAAGCGGTGGTGGAAGCGGAGGCCGGAGTGCTGCCCGGGGCGGGGGCGGCGCGAGAGGAGGAAGCAGGCTTGCGGAAGGGGCGGAGGGAGGGGTGGTGGGGGAGGGTGAACTGTTTTTTTGGGGAAAGGAATGGAAGTTAGCTAGGTGGTGGTGATTTGATGGGTTGAGAGGGGGGGATGGATGGGTGGGAGCTGAGTTATGGGGGAGGTAATAAGGAAAGGCACTGGGACAAACAACAACAACAAAAACTCACAGGAGTACTAGCAGGATACGTCCTCGGGTCTTCAACGTGATCGGCCGAGATCTTGGTCGGCTTGGTATCCAGGATAGCCAAGAAGGTTTTGGCGAAGGCTACTTCGGTGGCCATTGTGATGGGCGGGCAGCAAGTAGCTGTTGTGATTCGTTACGTAGTAGTTTTATGGTGTGTTGCTTATATGTTTGTCGCAAACGAGGCCGGGAGCTTTTTGGTTCGCGCGCAAAAAGCTAGTATACTGCCGTCGTCGGTTGGTTTCTTCGTCGTGATGGTGACGAATGTGGTGGTTGATTCGCGATGTAATTGATCTCGAAGTGAGGTGGTTGTTGGTACTTCGGTTGGTGTTGCTACCTATCGGAGACAACGTCAGTGCTCCTGGCACAGCTCCCCTCCGTGACGGCAACGGGGACCGGGGTGGGCTCTGGCGGACAGGGGAGAATATGAAAGTGGGGTCGAAGCTTTCTTATCTTATCGGAGATGCTTCTCTTGACTTCCAGCCCGCAACCGCGAGCCAAGAACCCTGGCCCCCTGTGACCTGTGACCTGTCGTTTGCAACTGAAGCAGCGAATGGCCTGTGTGGGTTGAAGGAGAGCTTGAAACGGGTAGCTTTTTAAATTTTGGGATGTTCAAGGATGGAAGCTCTTTGCAGCTGTTTGACCAGTTGTGCTACTTGCTCACGTCAATAATCCCGCTTCATGATTCTCGAATCTCTCATAGGTGTTGGCTTAGCAGTCAAGTTACTGCTGCCATGGATTTTGATTGATGATATCTCAGAAACTAGTAGATGTCAAAGCAATACTGGTCGCCCAGTGCTTGCTATTATATGCCACTGTCTTCCAACCCCATTATCTATAGCCAATCCATCCACGACTCTGAGGACTATGGCCTGCTGCCTCTTTGCTCATATTCGTCCCTTTCACGGTCCTTGTTTTCTTACCATCTACCATCTTCCTAGCCACCACCGCGTACCCTTCTCTTCCTCATGCGCTTCCGCAACCCGCCACTCACCCTACCGTTCAACTTGCCATCCGCCTCCCACCATCTTCCCAGTACTATAGTACAATATACAGCTGTAGTCATAAACGTCATTGCTGGCGTAGGCCCCCAGTCCGGAGAGCCTAATCTCAGCATCACACAAGATTATACTAGATATGATTTTGAAACCCCATCCGAGACGGAAGAAGAAGAAGCAGGAAGAAAAAGTTCATATCGGGTATGGAATGAAATGAAAATAAGAGAAAAAAAGTCATCATAGCATCATAAAACCTTTCCTTTAACCGACAACCGCCTGACGACCGACCGCCTGCCAATAACACGATAGACAAAAATCCCATCCCAACCTAAACCAACCAGACCGACCGACCGACCGACCGACAAGAAAAAAAGGGGGTATCCTTTAGTTTTCCACCGTCCCATTGACAATATCACGAATAGCCCATTTCCACGCCTCACCACGCTGCGACCTCCCCGTCGCCCACGCCTGACACTTTTTCCTCCATCTTTCTTCCTCCTCGCGCTGCCGACGCACAAACTCCGGCCCGACATCGAACTCCTCGCCAACCAGCCAGTCATCCTTGACGTCGCTGGTCCTACCGCCACCCCCATCCGTGGAGGTGATCGTATGGTCCTCCAAATCGGGTATGTCCCTGAACACATCCTCCTCGTCATCCATCGCCTCCGATACTGATCCGTTCTTCGACCGTCCACGCTCTGCTGCCTTGTCGTTTTGCGGACCCAACTTGAGCCAGCACATGTTCTGTGGATCAAACACCATCCCCTTGACCACCTGGACGCCCTTGGTCGTCCCAATGTTGGTAATCAGAGCCGGGCGCGGCGTGGGAGCGCTCTCCCTCTCGCGCACGGCATGCTGCACCTTTACTGATGCCGTCGACGGTGATGATGCCGGTGCCTCGAACGCCCGCAACACCTTGTCGTTCCCTTCCCACCGAAACGTCTCTGGATTGTAGCACATGCCCTTGACAACTGTGACGAACAAAGTTAGCATTGATATGTTTTGTAAAATCATTTTAACAGGCACTCACTCTTTGAGTCCTTTGGGGGATTCAAGTTTGAGATGAGGTGCGGCTTCAGCTGGGGAGTTTTGCGCAGCTTCCTGGAAGACTTCATGGTCGCCTGGGGTGGTGCTGATGGGGTTGGTTGGTGAAGGTTACCTCTGTTGGTTGACAGCTGCGCGACGCGTTGGGCCGTGAGTGGAGCAAGTTGTCCAGAAACGTTGCGCTGGGCCAGGCAGGATTCCCGGGCTCTTCGGCTCGCGGCGGTATCACGGGCGAAACTGGGGACGTTGGAATCGTTGAACCGGGCCGGGGACCGCGACATGACGGGAGGCGAGGGCGTAACGTTGTTCCGATCGTTGGGGGCGATGTTCTGGTAGAGTCTATTCCGGGCTTGGGCCTTGGGTCCAGTGTTAACAGGTTGCCTCAAATACTTGGCCTCCGCCTGGGTGGAAGTGGGAAGATCATCAAATCCGTCCAGTTCGTGACCGTCTCCAAAGTTCCTAACCCGGAACGGCTTGTTAAGCTGCTTCCAGTTGCCTTCGGCAGCCATGAAATCGACGGATCTGTGCTTGCGCGGGCTGGGCGAGCGCTTGTTGGAGGCCCGGGAGTAGGTTCCTCGGGAGGTAGGCCGATAATCGATACCGCCCTCAGATTCATGTCGACGGAAGTTCCGTGTATTCCTGGTGGCATTGACATTATATGATTGGGATGCCGATCCTCCAGCCGGCAAAAAAGGGGTAACCGAGGGGATGGAGCCCTTCCGGCCTGTGGTGACAGTGCTTTCCATATTTCGCACTCGCTCCACTGGTGTCTTTGGTCGTACAGAATTCTGCGCCCGAGTTGCCTCGGTCCGAGATGGGGGGCGCTCGTATTTGCTTGTTGTTGTTGGTCGTGCCTGGTTTTGAGGCCGAAGACCAGGCACCGATCGCTTCATGCGGAGAAGCTGAGCATTTGTAGTAGTAGGCTCACCCTTTTGTGATGTTGTAGTCGTCTTCTGTGCCATGTTCCTACGTGTGGTTGTTGTAGATGGCGCGGGCTGCGATGCCCCTGAGGACATGACACTTGTGATGGAAGCCTGAGAATGATGTCCCGAGCGCGTCAGTGATCGTCGCGAAGAGCTTCTCGTCACTGTTTCTCCCGTCTCAGACACAGGCTCGAGCGAAGATTGTGTTTGAGTTCGCTCATGGCTCACTAACGACCCCATCGACCCCATAGGTCGTGGAAGACGAGAAGCAGCCACGGGCTTGTTGGTGAACTTGAGAGCCACCGAAGTTTTGGGTCGATTTGGGCTATCGCCCCTTGTGTCCTTGACCTTGATGTTACGATGTAAGGTCAACTTCTTGGAGTCGAATACCTCCCCATCTCCAATATCAAGTCCAGAGAGAAAGTCTTCTTGCTCCTCTCCATCTTTCTTCTGTACTCTTTCCACAATAACTGGTTCTTCCAGAATCCGTTCCGGAGACGTGCTTTGCTGGCGACGGTGCAGTCTCTCCTCCCAGTTGAGTGGTCCAGGGGGCAGGATGATGCCATCGAATTCGTCTTCACTTTCTGCTACAGTAGAACTTGCTATGCTGGGACTGAAGGCCGACACAGATGAGGTTGAAAAGGCATCGCGACGGGTACCGCCAAAGCGAGTTCCAAGACTTCCTTCACCCCACTCGAAGTCATCCGAGGTGTTGAGGGTCGGAAGCTTAGGGGTCTCTCTCCGGTTCGAGAGTCGAAGAGTCCCATCCATCGGGAGCTCAAAATCGTGTTCGAAGTCGTCCTCATCCGGAGTGACTTTTAGAGGAGTGGCGGGCGTTATAAAGGTGATGGGCTTTAGGGTGTTGCGCCTCTTCTTAACTTTGATAGTCTCAGTCCCATCCCCAAAGATATCATTGTCATCATCCATATCCCGAAAGCGTTCCAAGTCGACAAGGCCAGTTGAAGTAAGCGACGGGCGGGATGCCTTCCTGACTTGGACGTCCATAGGCTTAACGGTGAGTTTCTGCGGGGGCAAGGCGCGGCCTGGGAACGTGTTACTCGTTTTGCGCATGGCCTCCGGACGGCCGAACGAACCGCTGGTTTTCCGCACAGGGTCCAGGCGGCCTGAAAAGGAGCTGCTGGTTCTGCGCGCCGGCTGTGGACGTGGTTGGAACGAGCCGCTAACCTGCCGTATGGCCTCTGGGAATTGCGAACTATCCCGTTTCTTGATCTGCAGCTGGCCGGCATCGGAAGGGAACTCCAAATCATCAACCCAATCCTCCTGAATAATCTTTCTGATTTTCCTACCACCAAGCCGCTTGATGGTGCCCCCCATAAGGGCTGAGGGGGGTACGTTTTTCGGTAGTGGGATGCCAGCCCTCTCAGCCGCAGCTAGAGCGTCCAACGTTGACTTTTCATCATCTCCTGGCAGGTGAACCTGCTTTTCCTCCTCTCCATGGATGGATTCGAAATCAGACCGGAAGGACGAGTGAGAGTCGCGGCGATGGGGATGAGCGTTGGCGGTGGTGGAGTGGCTCTGGATGGAGAAGTCGTCGCCCTCGATGAGGAAATCGTCATCGTCCCAGTTTTCGATAACGTCTTCGACCGGTGGCCGAGTCTTTAGTCGTAAGGTCTCCATTGCCGGCGGTGTCGTGTGGTCCTGCAGGGCAAGGTCCACGTTGTGATGTGCGGTCAATGGGTATTGGTGGTAGTTTTCTAGTCAGTGTTAAATGGGGACGTTTTGCGACGTGGAGTGACGACAGCGATCTAGTCAGTGGTGAGGATTCATAGTCGTCACCCAAGACCCTGGGGCCGCCGATCACTATCCCGAAGCCCCGGCGAGGATTCCACCTGGTCCCCCTTTACACGGACGATGCGATGGCCGAATCCTTGTTGATGCTAAGTTGGAATACCTATCGGGTGATATCCCAAACAGCCGGGATGAGCAGAGTGATTAGCGTTGGCGCGATGCGACCAGGGCGTTGGTGTCGGGATGCAGGACGGGAAGGGTGGATGATGATGATGATAAAAGGGCGAAGTAGGCGAGTTGTTGGCGGGTGGGTTGTGTGATATGTTGGTTCACGAGGGGGATGTCGTTGTTGTTTGGTTGTTGCTGCTCAGGTGCGGCAGAGTTCAGTTGCGACGAACAGGATCGGACAATGAGGGGCGTGCAAGAAGCAAAGTCGTAAGCGTAATGAATGGTAAGGAAAGTACCAGAATCGGGTAAATGCTGTATCGATAGATGAATGCGCCGTGTGTGTATTGATAACTGCCGTAGAGGATCTTGATCGAGTGGGCCAGCGAGTAATTGCAATGGATAACCTATGTTTCAACAGGTGGTAGGTTTGTGTGTGGTTGACGAGTCGTAGAGATTGTTGTTGGGTGGACAGGCTGGTTGTGAATGAAACTGTATGAGGAGAGAAACGGAAGGCTGGAGCATTCATTCACCCAGCACCTGAATGAGTGCCTGAATGGAATGTCCTGAATCGAATGAATGAATGAATGGCGTGGCTGGAAAAGTCAACGGGAGCAGGGAACCGCAGTCGTGCAGTCGGGATGGTCCAGGGTCGTGGTCGTGGTCGTGGTCGCAGTGGGATGAAGAGAAGCGCGAGTGGTCGGGGAGTGGAGACTGGAGGAAAAGAGATGGAAGGTGGCCCTGAGCCTGGCGTCGTGCCTGGCTGGATGCGCGTGGGTGACGCCCAAAGTTGGAACAAGCCAAGCTTTCCAAACCAAGGCCCGTGCCAGGGTTAGTGCAGACAAGTGCAGCCTCTAAACAGCCTCTAACAACGACCAAACAGCCTCCTGAAAGACTTTGAAGTGCCAAGCAAAGCGTGCGCAGAACGGGGTTGGGAGGTCGGATGTTTTGGCTGAAAAGGTGGCAGGGACAGCGAGGACAAGGGGCGCGCTTCGATTGCCAGTGTTCGTGCGAAACGCTAGCCATCCGTCAACTACCCAGCCGGCTCCGCGATCAATTTCAACATTTTGCGGTGCGAGACACATGGGAATTTACAAAGTCTACGGCTAGAACACACTTCAAGATCAAAGCCAATACCGTATAGAGGAGGAACGTGTGACACATGACATGACTCTGTGCGTGATTTTAAAATGAAGGCAATTTCATCCATCGATGCATCTTTTTAACCAACCACCCAATGAATCTCGAATCGGGTTGCCCATGTGCCATGTGCGTCTTCTTCAACCCCCCGGGGCTTTGGCTGCTCCAACTCCATCAAGGTTCCAGTTCAGGGCGAGTAATGTAAGACTCTTGTAACATTATCACACCCACCGCATCGAACAACATATTCAGCGTATTCAGGCGTATCGCGGCAGTAATGATACGAACGGTCTAGCCTTGTTTGCGGTGGACCGCGTCAGGAACGCGAACGGGAATCTGAAGAGCGGACAGATCCCCGCACTGCCAGGTGCTGCTGCGTGTTGCCGGCCGGCCGCTAATGTGATTTCTTGCATGGCGCCCCTTGGCAATTGGCTTGATTCTTCAAGGTTCACAACTGCAACTTAGACTGAACGGTTTGGTGGATTCTGTTATTGTTTCCTGTCACTGATTCTTTCAAGGGCACACTGCTGCCTGCCTTGGACCCAATCGATAGACTGCGATGGGGTTCTTTGATGTTGTTGCCTACAGAAACTGTTATCGTCACATATGAAATCCATATATGACGGAAATGCCTTTTGTTTTGTCTCTTCACTTGACCTCACAAACACGCAACATCCTCCCTGTTTCGGCTGCGCACACCGGAACTCTTCCCTTCGAGACATCCTTTGACGATATCCGACACGGCAAACGGAAATAGCATCCAGCTGAGCCCCAACAGACAACAACGTCAACACACGCTCCCGTCCATTCCGTGCAGCTGTTTCCACTTCCCCGCATCCCGTCATCACTCGCAGTTCCGTCGCATTTCACAGTTCCAACACTCGAGAATTGCTGGATGCGGGCCGTCAGTGCAGAGTGCAGTGCAGCCACCCTCCTCCGTTTCTGTTGGAGAATCTGACCTTCGCCCACCGTCACACCGTCATACCTTCGTGACGTTCGACTCCGATTCGTCGCCATCTCCGAATCTCTGAGTCAAAGACTACATCCTTCCGAGACCATTACGTGCATATCCCCCCAATCTCATCTCATCAGCCTTTGTTTCATCTGAGCTGGACCATCCGCTTGTACACTTACACTACACTGTCCCCCTTACCAGCTCGTCCAATTCAGGTCGATTAACCCACCCATAGGGCGGAACCTGGGGCCCAACGACCATCGGACCAAGGCGACGTCAACGCGGATCGCGGATCGCGGATCGTGACGTTTGACACACATACAGCCTGCATAACCGGAGACGGCGATCCCATCTCCATCCCACCTTTTTACATCATTATATAAAAGTCTCACTCATAACACTCTGTTCGCCCAAGCCACAAAAGATGACTTCACCCTCGTCAACGATTATCCGTATCTCCCGGACCGATACTGATCAGGAAGATGACTTCATTCTGGGCGAGGTTACCCACTCAGGAGGGTCATCCGCGAGGGGATCGAAACCGCTGAATCTCAAGATCGTTGCTACGGAGGGTGAAGAACCCTATGCGCTCACGCGTAAGTACCCTGAAATCTCGTCGTTATTTTCGCTGTTCAGGTATTTAAGGGTTTATGCATTCATTATGCCCGCCGCAGCATGGAACTATTATGCAGGGGCATCTTACCCTGCCGTGCTCGTGTTGGTGCATAACTTTGAGTGGTACCTAGTCATCGCAAAGGCCATGATGCGTTCCATCAGTTCTTTCAAAGTGCTGGTTCTTAAGTGACATTTGTATAAAAGGAACAAACCTCAGTTAAGGAAAAGTACATGATCTGGACCCCTTGACTCACATACATCCCAGTAAAACATGACCACATCAACGACCTCCACGCCAGCACCTCCTCCTGCTCTCCCACGGAATGGGAATCCATCCTCTCCTCCCTCTTCGTAACAGCCTCGCCGGTAGAAGGCATCGAAGCAGGCGCCGAAGTGGACTCCCCCAAGGGCAGCAAGAAAAAGTCCATCACCATCACCATCCGCCGGCGCGTAGCCGGCATCAACCAACGGCTCGGCGCCCTAACCCTTATCCACTCCCCCTCCTCCGAGATCCAGCTCTTCGACTGGTGTTCGCAACTCGCCCTCTCCCGTCAAACCGCCCTCACTTCGCTATCCACCTCCGCCGCGCAGGTCACCGATCTTGAGGCCCGCGTGGCTGATCTGAAGGCTCAGTTGGAGGAACTCACGCAGTCGAAAGTTGACCAAGAGACCGAGCTGCTGCAGAAGTTTAGGGCGCTGTTGAATGAGAAGAAGGCCAAGATCCGTCAGCAGCAGCAGGCGTTGAGTAGTAGAGCAAGGCCAAGACCGGATTCACAGGAGAGACTCTCTTCCGTGATAGAGAGTGCGAGGAGTAAAGTTAACGTTGACTCGGAAAATCAACTGGATGACGAAGAGGAGGAAGAAGAAGAAGATGGCGGCGCCAAGATCGGGCGGATAGGAGGGCGCGGAACAGGATCAGCGACAAAAGCAAAAACAAACACAAGAACCGCCCGAGTTTCCAGACCAGGAAAACGAAAGGCTACCAAAGACGTATCATCATCAGACGACGACGACGACGACGACGACGACGACGACGACGAAGAAGAATCCGAAAAGATGGATGTCGACGAGCCAGATCCAGAACCGGAACCCTCCTCCAAGACCGCGACCATGGGACAATCTTCCTCTAGCAAAACCCTCGATAACGAAGATACCGATGCAGAGGACGAAGATGAGGAAGGCGAAAGCGGCAACAACAAAACCTCCGATCGCAACACCCCAGACCGTGACAACGACGATGACGGCGACGAGACAGCCAGTGAACCCGACGACGAGGAGGATGAGACTGTAGAATCCGGGGAGAAGGATCTCGATGTTGGCCCGCCTCCTTCACCACCACCGCCGCGATTGGCGACAAGAGGCAAGGGGCATGCGACACCATCAAAGACGACAACTCCTCAGAAAAAGACGACGGCTGCTGCTGCTGCTGCAGGAAAGGGAAAGGGAAAGGAGACGCCAACGCCGGTTTCTCATACTAAAAGGGCGGGAGCGACGGCTACGAGAGCATCTCAGCCTGCTGCTGCTGCTGCTGCCGCTGTGGATGAGGGGAGTGAGACTGAGAGTGATGATGAGTTGTGAGTTGTGAGCGGATGGCTTGAACAAATGTGTTCGGGTATGAATACCTTATGGCGAGAGGAGACAATGTGGTATAACGATGGATATGAATGCAGGATGTTGTTGGTGACAGGTAACTTGGGGTGAATCCCATGGGAAGACAGTCTATGTTCAATGCAATGATGTTTGCCATAGAAGTGCTTTAGCTATATGGGTATTAGCTGTGCATGTCAAAGCTCTCTATGAGTGTATATATGGTTCTCCAAGCCTTTTCTGTCATCAGATTTTGACAAGCTTTCCAGTCACTTAACCTTCACCTCCTCTCAACCGTCTTTAGTCTGCCTCTGTCTGTCACTGTCTGTCAGGCTCTCCCACAAAAGACAAAGGATATTATCCCACGTTTCTGAAACCCATTTAATCGACTTCTGTGTGCTCGATTCTATATCTGCACCTTTCCATTCCCATTAGCCTGTTGCTGCAGCTGTTGTCCCCCTCCAGCAGCCGCTTTTGAAGGCAGCATAGGTATCCTCCTCCCATAATTCCCCAACGCCAACTTGGTCCCGCACGTCAAACACTCCCCGCCCTCGGGCACCTCGCAAAAGATGCTCAAGCAAATACTGCACACAAACCCCGTATCAATCACGTTCCGATGACAGAAACACGCCGCCCGGAAATCCACCGAGTCCGCACTAGGCGTGACCAACAGATCCGCCACGCTGGCATTACTCCCCAGAAACTTGCCCCCATGCTTGTTGCCCCTTCCCTTAGCCGCGACGGCCTTCTCATTCGCCTTATCCTCTGCTTTCTTATTGCCCCCATGCTGCTGCTGCTGCTGACCAGATCGTTGATTCCCCGCCGCCGCCAACCCCTGCGGCGCGCTCCCGCTTCCAAACCCAAACATCAGATACTGCAACAGCCCTCTCGGCTCCTGCGCCCGGATGAACGTGCCGCGCGTGATGTAGCTCGCCTGCTGGAGGAACGTSGCGCTGCGGGGCAGCGCGACG